>CM062296.1:559094418-559411103 GCA_031216915.1 Pictodentalium vernedei
GTATAATTGATATAAGAGTAGAAAAGCTCCCTGAAACAGATTTAGGAGAGCCGTAGTGGCTCCACTGGATTTTTCAAAAGGGCCAGGGCTGGGGGGAGGGGGGCCAAATATTTTTTTGGAGAGGGACCTCCCCCATACCCCCTCCCCCCCCCCCCCCCCCCCCCCCCCAACCCCATAGCTATGCCCCTGTCCCAATCTGGCCTGAAATCACTATTTGTTTAATTTCCTTTCATTGCTTAAAACCAACTTTGGAAAAAAAATCAACTAATTTATGCAGCAAAAGAAACACGTTCATCACATACCCCTCTCTTTAATGAGACCCTAAAACACCAATAAAAAAATAGCCTATTTACCATCTATGACATCTAGAGACATTTGCCCAACCCCCACCCGCTTTCTCTCGAACCTAAACAACCACCACCGATTCAGGTCATGTACTCATCCTGTGAACCAACAGCCTACCTGCTGTTGACCTTGCCACCCCCGCCCCACACCTTCCCACCGTTATGAAAACTCGAAAATTAGGACTAACAGTGAATATAGAACTTGTGCACAAAGTTGCACTCAACTGCGAACTCTTTCGCACTGTGGTGATAATTGACTTCACCACCTATTTGCTTGTTCTTGTTTCGGCGCAACAGTCCACACTGGTAGGCCTACAACCACGTGTTCGCAAAAAATAATTATCACTTTTACTGCTCAGCCCCCAAAGGTTCTTCCAATTTGAACCATTAAACCCTTGGAACCTCACTGATGCTGAAATTACTCAACTTCGGCGTCGCCAGCGTACAGCGTCCTTGACAACAGCCATCGGTTTCTCCGCAATTTACCCATGCATTGGGGCGCGGTGGATCAGTTGGTAGAGGTGCAGGCTGCAAGCCGAGAGGTCCTCGGTTCGAATCCCACCTGCGGCAACCGCGTTGTGTCCTTGGGCAAGACACTTCACCCCGATTGCCTACATGGGGGCACGATGACGCTGTGTACTGAGGTGTACTGCACGTCGATGGTGCGCATGTCTTCAACCAATCTAACCCTGCCTGTGCGGCGGTGCAGAGTTCAGAGTTACGATGTTGGAGAGCTGACAGCTGCTCGTCGTTGCTCGGTGGTTCTCTCCGGGTACTCTGGCTTCCTCCACCAGTAAAACTGTCACGGTCCCGATTAGCCATTGTGCATAAGTATGTGACCTTAAACACCAATAAATAAATAAATACCCATGCATTGCTTATTTGACTGCCTTTTAAAATAACAATAGCATATCTTCTGTTTGTGTTTTTAAAACTTATAAACATTGAACTGATAGTAATATTTATTTATTGTTTATCGTCTACAGAAAACGAATAACGACCATTCGTTATTGGTTTTATTCTTTTGAAAACCACAAACAGCCGATAGGAATAGCTAATGCGCGAAGACTCGGAAGAGTGTGCAAGCAGTGACACTGACCACAGGGCACATTACAAATGATTTTTAAGTCCCAAATAATATTTACTAGAAAACCATACCCCTATTATACTATGATCATGGAGATGTCCACAATGATTTTCTAAGTAGTTAATAAATATTATTTGGGACTTCAAAATCGTTTGTAGGCTATTGTAACGTGCCAATGTGCACTGACACCGACAATGGCAGCAAAACACTCTTGAAACTTATGAAAGCAAGGTGTGTTGTTAATGAATAATGTCAATGCTGGCTTGGCCTCTCTGCCACAGCTCAATCCGGTTGCTATTTGCTACTTTTTGCATTATAATTTGGGGATAAAAATCAAGGCAGTCAAGCAGACCAATGATCATACAGTACTTATTAAGCCAAATTGAATTGAATTACACAGTGGCCTATTCAGAACATAATATACTGTGGAATACTTACGTGTTGTATCTTTCTTCTGGTATACTCTGTGGCTTTAAAAACGGTGTCATCAACCATCTCTTGCATGCATAGCCAGAATCACCAATTAAGAGGCCCTTCAAACAATCTATACACTCCGCTCTCTTTTAATACTCACGTGTCCGTGAGTAGCTCCAGGCCATCGGGCCACTAAATCAAAAATTTGGCAAGACGAGTTCATTACTACCTGAACATTTATACTATGATAGTTTTTCCTGTTCACATATGCCGGTTCAAACTCATGTGGTGCCACTATTCGGATGTGAGTGCCATCAATTGCACCCACAACTGACGGAAAAGACGCAATCCCGTGAAAATCGTTCTGAATTTTTCTCACTTTCTATTGAAGTAGGAAATTTTATGAATTTTAAAACAAGGGAGGGCTTTGAAAGTGCCGTTGAAACCCTGTCAATTATTCTCGAACATGAACTTTGGCTAATGCCAAACACATCCGAATTACATAGCTGCATAGAGCCAGTGGCAAAATACCTCAGTGCCACACATGTCTATATTATTGGAGGAATACTGTGGTTTCTCAGTGTACTGGCAAAAATGTCATTTTCTATTAAATTTGATAAAAAAATAATGGAGTCACTGTCAAAACGATATCGCCGCACCAGTTCATGATCATTGAACATTTCAATTGGATTTACCCTGTCTTTAAATATTCTTTGCCGTCTTAATGAATTCAAAACTATCTGAGGCGATGAATCAGTGGAATCCGCTTCCTCCATTTTGATTTTACTTAGAAAAGCATTAAGTATATTTAGAAACGTACTTAAAAATTAAGACAACATAAAGGTGTCTTAAAGTTAAGCAAGCTTGTAAATAGACTTAACTTTTATGAATACAACTTGAGAAAAACTTAAAGATAAGAATTTGCTAAGCATAATTTTGAATATTTAAGAATATACTTAGCACGATTTATGACTTAAGAAGCTTTATGAATATCACTCTAGGTCTAAATCTTCAATGGCCAGACTATTATTTACTCGAAATGGGAAAGAATTACCACCCAATTTCAAACCTCAATAAAAATTTTCTCCACAACAGATTTCAGTGTCTTTTGGATATCTTATTCAGTGAACTCTCTTCTTTCCACCAGTATCAAATTTAGCTTGTTACCAGTTTGTTTGGGGGAAGTCCATATATTTGCATTCAATGACTTGACCATAATGAAAGAATGCTATTATGAAAGAAACAATGAGAAATGAAAAAATAAAATTCGCCAAAATTTGTGTTTTTGATTTCCATCAAATTTCCCAGGACAAGGTTAACAAATATGTCCCAGGATGGGGGTTAACAATTATGTAATGCTTCCAAAATGTATTGCAAAAGCTTCTCAAAACACACAAACTAAAATTATGGCATCACAAAATATCTGTCAATATTCTCAAATTGAGTAAATATAAATATTGGCGATTCTGAATACTTGGTGAATAATAACAGGAATCAGTTGTCTGAAGTAGAGGAGCTGTTTATGACACTATGCTGCAAGTCTATGTCAAATATATTTATCAGTCAACCTGTATACAAACAGTTTAGAGTCATACTGCTGTTCCCTGTAAAAATGGGTAACATTTTTCTTGTTAAGCCTGTTATGCCAAAGCAGTAATTATCAGTCATTTGTTCAAGATTTTTGTCAGATACTTTGTGACTCTATTATAATAGTGTGTTTTCTGGGAAAGTTTGAGGTAAGTGAAAAAAGAAAATTGGGGGAGGTATAATAATAACCTTCTTTCATTATTATAGATGTCGAAGGACTAATAACTTGAAAGTAAAATAAATTTAGTTTTTCGATAAATGTCCATTCATTTCCAAACACATCAAAATTTCAACCATTTCTGTTGATTAATGATCACCTCAAGTCGAGTCAGGGAAAGAGTTGAATTTAAAGGGATGAGTCAGGTACTAGGCATCAAAATCATATGGAATCACTTATTGACCATCAGTCCTTTAATTGCTGTAAACTCTCTAGTTACAGAAGCTCATAACACTTGTTTTAGGATCAAAGTAACAGTTCAGACATGGATCATATAACAGATCCAACATAGTTACACAAGCTCATAATACTTGTTTGTCTTTGGATCAAAGTAACAGTTCAGACATGGATCATATAACAGATCCAACTCATCTTCTCTGCCAGGTTTGGATGGACTGATTTCACCATTTACCAATGAGCTGCCAATAGTAGTATCTGAAATTACAAGACAAAAACGATTAGAGATATCAAAGAGGTCTGCAGGGACTATTCCAAGAGGTGACACCCATTCACTCTCTTCTTCAGTTCTTTCTGAACACTTCTTCCAGTGCTGTAGATAAGGGTAGTGCTACTGCAGTGATCCCTCTCCCATCAAGGATTCTTCAAGATTTTTTTTACAAACTCAATGCCAAATTCATATTAAAAATAATCAGTTTGATTCAAGGAAATTATGTACTTTTTACAGTCATTTTCCAAAGCTTTCAGAGGGGGGGGGAGGGAGCCCTATAATAAAATGAAGCATTGTGACCACAAAGTTTCGGAAAGTATGATTGCAAAGGCACCAATGAAAAATAGGCCAATGAAATCGTCAGATGTGTACCCATACGTGCAACTAGTAGGAAGCTGTATGACAGAGGGCCACCCTGGATGCCGACATTATGTACACCATACATGGTATGGGTACACATAGAAATGGATTGGAGGAGTACCTAATTTGATGGATAAAGGGTTAATATCTCCAGATCTAATTATTAGATTTACATAAAAAACTACACAGCACAGAACATCAGTAACCTGAATACATATATAAAGTAACCGGATAATTGGATTAATATTTATTGAGTTATCGCATGCCGAAGAAATGGATTGGAGAAGTTCTCAATTTGAAGGATAAAGGGTTAATATCACAGGATCAAATTATCAGATTTACACTAAAAACTATACAGCTCAGCACATCAGTAACCTGAATACATATATGAAGTAACAGACAAACGGATTGATATTTTTTGAGTTATCTCATGTCAAAGAGATTGGAGGAATTTTCAATTTGAAGGATAAAGGGTTAATATCTCAAGATTAAAAAACTATACAGCTCGGCACATCAGTAACCTGAACACAAATATAAAGTAACTTGACAATCCAAGCAATATTTTTCAAGTTATCGAATGCCAAAGGGATTGGAGGAATTTTCAATTTGAAGGATAAAGGGTAAATATCCCAGGATCAATTTATCAGATTTACACCAAAAAATTATACAGCTCGGCACATTAGTAACCTGAACACAAATATAAAGTAACTTGACAATCCAAGCAATATTTTTCAAGTTATCAAATGCCAAAGGGACTGGAGGAATTTTCAATTTGAAGTTTAAAGGGTTAATATCTCAGGATCAAATTATCAGATTTACACCAAAAACTATACAGCTCGGCACATCAGTAACCTGAATACAAATATAAAGTAACTTGACAATCCAAGCAATATTTTTCAAGTTATCAAATGCCAAAGGGATTGGAGGAATTTTCAATTTGAACGGATAAAGGGTTAATATCCCAGGATCAAATTATCAGATCTATACCAAAAACTGTACAGCTCGGCACATCAGTAACCTGAAAACAAATATAAAGTAACTTGACAATCCAAGCAATATTTTTCAAGTTATCGAATGCCAAAGGGATTGGAGGAATTTTCAATTTGAAGGATAAAGGGTTAATATCTCAGGATTAAATTATCAGATTTACACCAAAAACTATACAGCTCGGCACATCAGTAACCTGAACACAAATATAAAGTAACTTGACAATCCAAGCAACATTTTTCAAGTTATCGAATGCCAAAGAAATGGATACGGACAGACGGACAGACAGACGGCAATTCCAACAATTGGTAGTTATGTTGCTATTTTTATGGGACTACAATAAAATGCATGTCCATTATATTAAAACAAGTGAATTAGGGGAAAATTTTTGGGGTGGTAGCAAACCCTGACCCTAACCTTTACTGACCCTAACCCTACCCCCCCCCCCCCCCAATTCTAAACCCCCACCCTAGACTAATGAAAATTCAATATATTCCTAGTCTATTTTAACTAAAATGCATGTCCATTGTATTAAAACAACTTTTGGGGCGAAAAATTTTTGGGGTGGTAGCAAACCCTAACCCTACCCTTTACTGACCCTAACCCTACCCCACCCCAACTCTAAACCCCACCCTAGAATAATGACATTTAACTATGTGATTAGTCACATAAATTGCGGTAGTCACCTAACCCCCATTTCTACCAACAAATAGCCACCTAAACCCCATATGTCTGCCGAGACGAACAGACAGAACGACAGATAAAGGATGGAAGAACAACGGATGGCCACCCCAGATGCCGGCATTATGTGTACCATACTATACACATAGAAAGACTATCGTTGCCACCGTCTTCTTAAATATTTCATGTTAAATCAATGATTTTCCATACCATCACATGTCCTTTCGGGCATGACTGTATGTTTTAATGCCAACATAAAACTTGCATGTGTAAACATTCCTGATAGTACATTCTTTATCAACTGATTGACTGCTGGAAGCCCATATTTAGGCTTTATTCTCAAGTGCAGTTTCCATAATTTAAAGGCTTCATATTCTGTGGATATCCTTCAGATTATCTATCAAGTGAAATTATTTATTTTGTATGAATTTGCCTTGTTACAATTTATAGGAGAGTGCCTATAGCCACTCTCATAAATAGTAACAAAGCAAAGACATGTGAACAAATTTTGAAAATAATTTTTTTTTAAGAACTTTAGCATTCTACCTGTTTATACTCCCACCAGCGACTAAAGTAATGTAACATCACACTTTGAAAAAAGTAATATCTACGGGGTCACAGAAATGGTCCACAAAATTTATGAACAGCTCCAACTGAAAAAACTTTATTTTTACATACCCTCATTTTCATTAAACAAATGTTGAAGTCAGCCAACCACTTGGATTGTCACAAATATTTTTATTAATCGACTATCAATTATTCATGGACAAATCCTTAGTTGGATAATTGGTAAATAATTATTATCCTCTAAATGCTTAAGAATTCAATGAACAATTCATAAAAAAAATTAATTATTTCTTAAGATAAATGCAAAGAATTCATTTATTAGGTGTGCCACAGTCTGGATATTTCATTTTTTTTAGATAATCGATTTGTTATTCATCTGGTTTGTTCCAGAAGAATGATGTTCTAAAATAACAGTGTTTTTCTAAATCCAGCCTTACAAATGTACAGAAGTTGCATCGTGACATTGCCGAAGAATTCAGTTCAAAGATTTTATTTAAGTTAGCCTCGTATACCAGTAACAAAGAGCCCTACAGACTTTGGTTCCATTACAGATATGCTGAATATCTTACACATACATATTGTACCAGAATTATTTAATAAACATGAAAGTAGAGAAATGCTGTTGTTGTTTCTGTAACAGTGCACTTTTACCAGGAATCGTGTTTATAAACGTTGATTAGCCATTCAAAAACTGAATTTATTATAGTTAGTTTTAAAATTCAGTCCTACACTGAACACATTTCATGTGCAAAGGGGTGTCATAAAGATGAGCGACTCCCCTCCCCCCCCCCCCCCTCCCAATCCCATCAGAGATCTTAGAAATGAATTAGTGGGTGTATTTTTATATAGGTCAAGAGAGTCTTTTACTTAAGCTTCTGAGATAGGCATCACAAGGCTCCAGAGTATATTTAACATTCTTTTATATCATGTGCCCCAGATACACCAAAACATTGATCAGGAAGAAGCATGTTTCATGGCTTATCCTTATCATATGCTTGATGACACCCTTAAATATATGACACCTGGGATTTGAGCTGAACAAATTTATAACTCGTTATTACAAAAATCTTTAATGTCAAAAATGGAAACTTGGGAACTGGAATTTCGAAACAATCCACCAAAAGGGAATAATGTTTTTTTGCGAAAATTTTATTTCTTAATATACTGACCAAAGTAACACAAGTCCCTTAATCTCATGTAATTACTCCTAAGGAAATGAGCAGATGCTGAAGGATCTTCAAGAGAAAAAGCCCATAGAGAGCATGAAAAGTAAAACCAGAGGCTCAAGTGAGCCTAAAACACTCACCTGTCAAAAGAGATGAGTGTAAGTGACTGGAATACGGAACCCAAATATTAACCCAGGGACTCAATTTGAACAAACTGGAATCTGACACCCCTAGAGATGTCACACACCCAATATGAAAAAATTCTAACTGGTGGATCCGAAGAAGAAGATTTTTCAAGAAATTTTCTCACATTGCACAGAGTTAAACTATGGGCCACAATAAAGTGCCCAAATATTAATCCAAGGGCCCGATTTGAACAAACTTGAATCTGAACCCTATAGAGATGTTGTATACCAAATATGAAAATATTCTGACTGGTGGTTGTGAAAAAGAAGATTTTTAAAGAAATTCCCTCATATGGTACTAGGTTACAATTCAGGCTCCCATAGGCAGCATAAATATTAACCCTGGGACTTGATTTGAATCTAACCCCCATAGAGATATTGTGTACCAAATATCAAAAGAATCTGACTGGTGGATCTAAAGAAGAAGATTTTTAAAGATTATTCCACATATTTCACTAAGTTAAAATTTGGACTCCCATGGGGAGCCCAAATATTGACCCAGGGACTCGATTTGAACAAACTTGAATCTGCCCCCCACCACCAACTTCCCTTGAACAAACTTTAATCTTCAACACCAAGGGATGTTCCATGCCAAATATCAAGGCATTCTCTCTGGTGGTTCATGAAAAGAAGATTTTTTAAGATTTTTAGGCTTTTGGGGCATTAACAAGAGGCCGAAGATGGCAGCAGCTTCATTTGAACAAAATAAAAAGTGTATACTCCATAGATGGTCTGTGCAATATATGCTTGAATTTGGCTTAATGGTTCTGAAAAAGAAGACAAGTTTCCAAAAGTTAATGCACGGCAGACGATGGATGCCAAGTGATGGCAATAGCTCACACTGACTTGCAGTCAGGTGAGCTAAAAAGCAGACCAAACTGATTTGACCACGTGCCAAAAGATGTGGCACACATAACCTGGTGTCCCAAGGTACCGGGTTGCACAGTGACCCATTGATAATATCCACCAGTCAATCAATTTTCGCAATTTCAAGATAACAAATAAAGCAATCAATTTTCAAAATTTCAAGATAACATATGAATGAATATTTGAGAGTGGGGAGGAGGCACATATAAATATAATATGGTATAATGTAGAGTAATATTTTATTGCCTGGAGGGCAACATATTGTGTTACTTTAATAAAGATATTGAGAAATAAATTTAGTATAAAATTTTAATTTCTTCACAACTTTGAACAAGTGCCGATTGAACAAATGGAGGAGGGTGAAGTCAAATATATGTATGTGTGTCCATAGTGGAATACCACCAGAGGTCCGAGTTATAACATGTCAGGATCTAACACTCTAGTGCACAGTAGTATAAGCAGATTCAGCATTTTCAGAGAAAATGATGAAAATGATAACATGAGCACAATAATATGAACAGAACACAACATATAAAATATTATGAATATGAGTTATTCAAACCTACAATAATTAAGTTTATTCCCTGAACAATGAAGCATAATAGGCTTATAATAAGTGTTACAGAGATCATTCTTGAAAAGAGTAATGAGAAAAACAAGCTTCTTAACGACTACATCATGATCTAGAGGATCAAAACAAAAAAATTTGATTACCTGATAATGCAGATGAATCAATTCAATATTGAACTAGAGAAACAGAATTTACTGCCACCAGTAAATTCAAGTCTGTGTGAAAAGGGTTAAAGTATCAGGAATAAACTGTAGAGAAAGAGAATTCATAAAGCTTTATTTTCTGGAGTAAAATATTTTTTAACAAATCAGAAATGGGTTTTCATTAGCAGTATTTACAGATATTCATACAGGAATCAGAACATCTTTAAAAGAAACCAGAAAAGGCATATTTGTGACCAGCATTCAGAGGGTTCGATACACGATTCAGAAATGGACAAGTTTGGCTCTGACCACTAAATTGAGAGATGAAATACATTTATAAACTTTAGAAATGCATTAAGGTGTTACAAAATGTATTTCCCAGTCTTTTTGAATAATATGCACTTGATGACCTTGGTGACCTTATTCAGGTGGACCATATATTGAACCTCCTGCAAATTTTAACTCAGTCGGAGTAGTCCCATATCTACATCTACATTGAAGAATGCATCAGTTGTTATAAAATGCAATTTCTGACAGTTCAGAAAAATACGCACTTTATGACTTCTGTTGACCGCAATAAGGTGGACCATATTTTGAACCTCTGGCAAGTTCAACCCATTCAATGTAAGTCTGATCTCTATAGGACATACCAAGCCTATAGTATGAGCATAAACCACTTTGAAAATATTGACTCTGCCAACTCACGATCTGCCATAAATGTAGATGATAGCAAATATTCATATTAGCTAGAAAATGGTAAGGTACATAGTACCTCTGGAAAATATATTGCAAGTGTAAGGATTCAATAATGTTGGAATATAAACATCAAAAGGCCCTAAAGGCTTCCAAGAGCCTATCTGAAGGCACACTGGCATTGGCAAAATGCCGAGGTCTCCTCGATGCCCATCTGTGTTTAGAGCAACATTGTGAGAATGGAAAGGGTTAACATTACTCTCGGTTTGCATGACATAACATTTGTTGTACCCATATTAAGATCCTGAGAGGGTTAAAATACTCTCTTTAAATACTCCATTTTAACCCTTTAAAAATGACCTCATTCCAATGAGGTCTATAACCTACGTTTTTCAAGCAAAAATGACCCAGTTTTTCGCCATTACGTTGGGTAAATGGTTAAGAATCCTTTATTGAGAGGGTTAAAAGCAAGCCATTTAAAAAGTGCACTGCGTCACTGTGCCTCTTCCCTGGCAATCGAGATTATGTGCTTGTCAAAGACACAAGGCAGATACACCTGGTGACGTTGGAACTCTGAATCTTTCAGTTTGAAGTGAAATACTGTAACCTCATCACCACCGTTCGCCTGTCTGATCCATTTAGAAGGCCATAAAATGCATCTAGGGTCCTAAGCAAGGTGTATGGGAAATAAGATGTTGGTTGGATCTCAAAAATGGCTGTTGTGAACAGAGGGGCAATATGAGAGAAAACCTACAAAACGTTCTACTGTCGTGAGTTAAACAAAGACATTTCGAATCACATTGACGTGTTAAGAGGGTTAAAAAAAGACCATTTAAATATTCTATTTTAATAATTTATAATTGTGGTTGGTGTTTCCAGAAAGCCACTCACCATTGCTTCTTGAAACCCATCGATCTTGAGTTGTGATTGAAAATAAATAATGTAACAGAGCCTAGGAGTTCCTAAGTGGTTGGCAATGACCAGTAGGGATGATTCAGGACAGATTCTCAAGTCATGTCTAGGGGTTAAATTAAAGGACAATATTCAAATTTGAAGCTGGACTTGGCCATAAGGGTTAAAAGATATTTTCAGCTAACAGACCAAAAACGACTAGGTAAAATTTCACAGATTATTTGGTTCAATTGGTCTAAAACATGTTATTTATATTTTGTATTTTACTGTAAAAATCAAACCTCCCTGACTCCACCCCGAAACCTGTCCGGCTTGAGTTATGATTGAGTATAAATAAATTTTAGAATGCTTTGAAAAGTGAAAGGTTCTCTATCTAGCTTGATTTGGGAATTAATCTGTAGCATGAGGTTAAATAAACAAACAATGTTATTCTGTGTGACCCATTATACATTACTGTATAATGAGTTTTGTTGGGAAGAGATAGATTCTCTCCAGTTTTAAATAGTGGATTTTGTTCAACGATTACATTTACCAGTTAAGGTAGAAATTGTGAACATCTTGTGGCCTGTAGAGTCAAACCCTGGACCCCAAACGCCTGAAAAACATAGATGGCTGAGTACAAGTAACTAATAACTGGTATAGCGAAAATCAATGAGATAGGGTATTTTGTATTCGCGTTATTGTGTGGACAAAAGAGTCCATAGAAGACAGATCATTAAGACATGTCATATACGAATGTAATTGGAATACTAGAGAAACAGAATTTACTGGTATTTAAGGGTTAAAGTATCAGGAATAAACTGTAGAGAAAGAGAATTCATGAAAGCTTATTTTCTGGAGTAAACTATTTTTTAACAAATCAGGAATGGGTTTTCGTTAGCAGTATTTACAGATATTCATACAGGAATCAGAACATTTTTATAAGAAATCAGAAACGGCATATATGCGACCAGCATTTAAAGGGTTTGATACACGAATCAGAAATGGACATTTTTGTCTCTGCCCACTAATTTGAGTGATGAAATACATTCATAAACTTTAGAAATGCATTAAGGTGTAATGAAATTCATTTCCCAGTCTTTCTGAATAATGCCCCCATATTAAGATCTTCAGAGGGTTAAAATATTCCCTTTAAATACTCCATTTTAATCCTTTAAATGGAGGCACAATAGCTCAGTTGGCAGAGGTGCAGGCTGCAAGGCGAGAGGTCCTCACTCTGTCCTTGGGCAAGACAGTTCACCCCATTGCCCACATGGGTGCATGGTGGCACTGTGTACTAAAGCCTACTGCACATCGATGGTGCACCCATCTTCAACCAATGCTAACCCTGCATGTGTGGAGTTAGTATGTGGGGGAACTGACAGTTGCTCGTTGCTCTTCCCGGGTACTCCGACTTCCTCCACCCGAAAAACTGTCGTGGTCATGATTAGCCATTGTGCAGAAATATGTGACATTAAACACCAATAAATAAATAATCCTTTAAATGAAAGTGTCAATGACACTGTAGCTTAACTTGTGTGTTGTATTTTATGAAAAGGATAATGTTCAATGTTTATGAAAGGATTATGAAATAAGACAAGAATTGTGATAATTGGGAATATGTTCATTTCTGGTCCCTGTATGCTATGTTTTTGATGAAAATAATATGAGGTGTACACTGTACTAAAGAGCTGAGGGGTGGGTTAATATGACTTCACAGTTAATGTATGTGGCCCTCACAGTTAACGTATATTAACGAAAGTTACCAAGTTACAGTGAAATTATTCCAAAACGAGTCATCCTATCAAGTTACATTGAAATCCCTTCATAAATATGGCCTGTAGACTGTGCTAAAGGTTTTCGGGCTTCAGGCCCCTGTAGCCGTCAGTTTCCCAATTGCGTCCAAAGGTGACGTACTCATCTAGACATTATATGAAATCAACCTACCAAGTTACAATGAAATTCCTTCATAAATATGACCTGTAGACTGTGGTAAAGGTTTTTAGTCTCGGGCAGCCATCATGGTTGAATGATCGCAACCAAAAGGGGACATTCTCATCTGGAGTGATCCTATGAAGTTACAATGAAATTCCTTCATAAATATGACCTGTAGACTGTGCTCAAGGTTTTTGGGCTTCGGGCCCCTGAAGCCGTCACAGCTGAGCAATCACAACCAAAAGGGGATGTCATCATCTAGGCATTATATGGAGTCAAACTAACAGGTTACAATGAAATCCTTCCATAAATATGACCTATAGACTATGCTAAAGGTTTTGGTGTCTTGGGCTCGGGCAGCCATCAAGGCTGAATGATCGTGACCAAAAGGGGACATTATCATCTAGACATTATTTGGAGTCATCCTACCAAGCTACAATGAAATCCCTTCATAATTATGACCAGTAGACTGTTCTAAAAGTTTTCAGGCTTCGGGCCCCTGTAGCCGTCACAGTGGCCCAATCGTGTCCAAAAGGGGTCGTTCTCATCTAGACATTATATGAAGTCAATCTACCAAGTTACAATGAAATCCTTTCATAAATATGACCTGTAGACTGTGCTAAAGGTATTCGGGCTTCAGGCTCGGGCAGCCATAATAGTTGAATGATTGCAACCAAAAGGGGACATTCTCATCTGGGCATCATCTGGAGTGATCCTACAAAGTTACAATGAAATCCCTTCATAAATATGACCTGTAGACGGTGCTCAAGGTTTTCAGGCTTCGGGCACCTGTAGCCATCACAGTTGGCCAATCACGACCAAAAGGGGATGTCATCAACTAGGCATTCTATGGAGTCAACCTACCAGGTTACAATGAAATCCTTCCATAAACGTGACCTATAGACTATGCTAAAGGTCTTTGGGCTCGCGCAGCCATAAATGCTGAATGATCACGACCCAAAGGGGGCGTTCTCATCTAGACATTATTTGGAGTCATCCTACCAAGCTACAATGAAATCCCTTCATAATTATGACCTGTAGAATGTTCTAAAGGTTTCGGGCTTCGGGACCCTGTAGCTGTCACAGTTGCCCAATTGTGTCCAAAAGAGGACGTTCTCATCTAGACATTATATGAAGTCAACCTACCAAGTTACAATGAAATCCCTTCATAGATATGGCCTGTAGACTGTGCTCAGGGTTTTTGGGCTTTGGGCTCCTGTAGCCGTCACAGTTGCCCAATCACGTCCAAAAGGGGACCTTCTCATCGGGCAGCCCTCCTGGTTGAATGATCGCAACCAAAGGGGACAATCTCATCTGGGCATCATCTGAAGTGATCCTACGATGTTACAATGAAATCCCTTCATAAATATGACCTGTAGACTGTGCTCAAGGTTTTTGGGCTTCGGGCACCTGTAGCCATCACAGTTGACCAATCGCGACCAAAAGGGGATGTCATCATCTAGGCATTATATGGAGTCAACCTAACAGGTTATAATGAAATCCTTCCATAAATATGACCTTTTGCCTATGCTAAAGGTTTTTGGGGCTCGGGCACCCATCAAGGCTGAATGATCACGATCAAAATGGGACATTCTCATCTAGACATTATTTGGAGTCATCCTACCAAGTTACAATGAAATGCAAGGGATGCGGATATATTAAATAATTTAAATCAGCTTCGGAAAATTACAAATTATCCCCCCCCCCCCCCACCACCACCACCATAAATTGAATATCAGACTAGTGGCTGATAAGGTAAACTATTGTACCTCGAGTGGATCTTGGAGGTTATATCCCTTGATGCTCCAAAGCAAGATTGATACCTTGACTATGTGACAACCAAGTAACAACTCTGTTTTTCTTTGTTGCTGTTGTTGTTGTTGCAGTAAAACATATGTACACCTCTCTTGTTACTTGGAAAAAGTAAATGAACGAAACATTTAACGAATGCTTTAAAAAATAGTGGGATGCAAGGGATGCGGATATGTTAAATAATTTAAAACAGCTTTGGCAAATTACAAATTATCACCCCTCCCCCCCCCCCCCCCCCCCCCACACCCACCATAAATTGAATATCAGACTAGTGGCTGATAAGGTAAACTATTGTACCTCGAGTGGATCTTGGTGGTTATATCCCTTGATGCTCCGAAGCAAGATTGATACCTTGACTATGTGACAACCAAGTAACAACTCTGTAAATGTGTCACGAAACATGGATCACCCATACAACTGTTTGAATTTCCGTCTAATAATGTTGTTGGGTGGAAAAATCTAAAGGCACGCAACTTGTAATACTTCGTGAGAAAAGCCGTTCTCGCCTTTTTACGGAATATTAGTTTAATCGGTACCCGTTACATTGTCTATTTTAGGTCAGCACTACTGACCCATAATTACGGCACACTTCAAGGTTGAATGTCATTGCAATTGGGAAGATAACGGGATTTCTGCCGTTGTATTAAATTTTATATCAGATCTGTATCAGGAAAAATCTAAAGGCACGCAACATGTAATACTTCGTGAGAAAAGCCGTTCTCGCCTTTTTACGGCATATTGGTTTAATCGGTACCCGTCACATTGTCTATTTTTGGTCAGCCCTACTGACCCGCAATTACGGCACACTTCCATGTTGATTGTCATTGCAACTGGGAAGATAACGGGATTTCTGCCCTTGTATTAAACTTTATATAAGATCTGTATCAGTGGCGTTTGATGAATGTTAGCTTGTTTTCTCTAGCTTTGATTAGCATACAATGCTGTGAATCAAAACTAGTCGAAGTGACATCGCCTCACACTACATGGAATTATAACATTATTGTATTGTTGCAGCTGAGAAGGACTCGTCGGGTTCGTTCCGATTTCGAGTCAATGCATTTGGAAAAACAGCCCGATCAGCATTCAATAGTTAAAAGACAATGACATGTCGAACCAGCTCCCAACACATCGCGATTTTGGTAGTGATTGATTGAGGAATGAGTTTAGTTTGTACAGAGTTAGTCAACATCTTGACCTAAATCCCAAGCTTCAAATAGTTAATCCACAAATGTACATGTATAAATTTCAGTTTTGTTTCTTTGTTTACTCATATGTTTACTTTTTCTTTAATTTTTGTTCCAGTGGTGATGACCATCAGTGCACTCTAAGGAAAAGGCTGCTCAAAAACCCAAACCGCCAATTTCTATCCCCGGAATACCCGCTGACTGATGAATTTTGGTTTTCACATTCTCGTAGTATTAAATATGGCGATTGAGTTTTTACACACACATACACACGTTTTTCCCACTTCAATTGTTAGCCTTGGAAATAAATCCATCAGTTGTTTTGACTGGTGATATAAACTCTGACCTACTCGCGGAACGGAGTACGCTACAGTCTCTTATAACACTATTCAATTTGAAGAATGTTATATCTGAGCCCACTCGAATAGGAAAGACATCTCGAACCCTACTTGACCCTATAATTTTTAGTAACACAGTTACGATAGCTCACTCGGGCACGCTGGAATTAGGTTTATCCGACCATCTCGCAGTATATACTCATGTAGTTTGTGCACACCCTATTCAATCAACTGTCACCCGGGAGGTCTGGAATTATAAAAAAGGTGATTTCATAAAATTGAATAACCTTATAAACGAGACAGAATGGGAGAAACTAATATGCAGTGAGGAGAACATTAATGATGCTCTGTCAAACTTTGTTTCTACGTTTTTGGAACTTGCAGAAAAATGTATTCCACATACAAAAGTTATAATTAGGAAGTCTGATAAGCCGTGGTTTGATAGCACTATTAGAAGTACTATTCGTCTTCATGATCGACTGCGTAAATTAGCTCTGAAAAGCAATAACCCAAACACATGGGCGAAATATAAAACTACCCGAAACAAAGTTAACAATATGAAAAAATTTGCCAAGGAACAATACTTAGAAAAAATAGATACCTCAATATCAGAAAACAACGACCAACGGCAATTTTGGCATATTGTTAAGATGTTTCAAAACAACTTTGCTTCCGATCCAGGAATACCGACGCTGAAAACTGATTCAGGTAACACACTTTTTGAAACCGACTATGAAAAAGCTAATATTTATTTAAAGCATTTATTCAAAATAGTATGCTGAACTCGAATAGCAAACAACTACCCCCCTTCAAACGCAAATGTTCGAAATCATTTAGCAAAATTTCTTTTACTCAGGAAGACATTATTCAGATTATCAATTCTCTTAAAACTAACAAAAGCAGCGGCCATGATGGTATTGGACATAGAATGTTAAAGGAAACTAAATTTAGTGTAAGCAGACCTTTATTTCTGCTTTATTCTAAATCACTGGAGTTGTCGGAATTTCCTCTGGAGTGGAAATGTGCTGATGTGATCCCTCTTTATAAAAAAGGTGATCGTCAAGACCCCCAAAATTATCGACCTATCTCTTTATTGTGTTGTGTTGGTAAAATAATGGAGCGGGTTGTTTTTAAGGAAGTCTATAAATATTTTAAAGGCAAGAATCTATTTTATATATTACAGTCAGGCTTCCTTCCAAACAACAGCACCGTTTACCAATTACTAGAGATCTATCATAACCTTTGTGACGCAGTGGATAAAAACTTATATATATGTGGTGTCTTTTGTGATATTTCAAAGGCATTTGATAGAGTATGGCACGTAGGAATCATATATAAATTAAAACAGTACGGTATCTCGGGTCCTTTGCTCCGCTGGTTTCACAGCTATCTAAAAGACAGAAAACAGAGGGTAAAAATAAATGGTTACAATTCCAACTATAAGAAAGTCAATGCTGGAGTTCCACAGGGGTCGGTCCTAGGCCCGTTCCTGTTTCTTATATATATCAATGACATCGTCGACAAAATTGACTCGGTTACTCGCATGTTTGCCGATGACACGTGTCTGACAGAATCGTCCAATGACCCATGTAACGTCGAAGCAAAAATGAACGAGGAACTCATAAAAGTAAACGAATGGGCTAACACATGGCTTGTTTCGTTTAATGCAAAAAAGACGAAAGCAATCCTATTCACACTTAAGAAAAATATCTCGTCATTAAATATTCTGTTTAATGGCGAAACAATTGATTTTTGTAATTCTCACAAACATTTGGGTTTGACCTTAGAATCAAACCTGTCTTGGTCAGATCACATTGATAACATTTGTAAAAAGACTTGCTCGAGATTGTCCCAACTTAGAAAATTGAAGTATACTTTTAACAGAAAAATTTTTAAAAAAATATATCATGCATTCATATTACCGATTTTGGAATATGGTAGTTCTGTGTGGAGCGGTGCTCCTCAGTATCAATTAGATCGTATTGAAGATATTCACTACGAGGCAGCCCGAATAGTGAGTGGGTTGACAAGATCTGTCCCACGGGATCGACTTTTGTTGGAAGTTGGTTGGACTAGTCTGGAAAACAGGCGCCATGTTCACAAAATGTGTAACTTTTACAAAATCCTCACTGGGAATGCTCCGAACTTCCTCCACGAACTTTTACCATCTCGTGTCGCCGACATATCCCAATACAATTTACGAAACGCATCTAATTTTGTCCCTTATTTCTGTCGAACGGAACTCTTCAAATGATCATTTTTCCCTTCGTGTATTGAAGTGTGGAATACCCTACCAGAGGTTGTTCGAAACAGTCGGTCACTTGGGGAATTCAAAAAGTCCATCTCACCACCCTTGTGTAAGCCTCCAACATATTTTTCAACCGGTATAAGGAAATACAATATTATTCACTCAAAATTACGAACTGGATGTAGTGACCTTAATGGTGACAAATTCCGCAACTACATCTCAGATTCTCCATTTTGCTTATGTAACGATGGCGTTGAGGATGCAGAACATTATTTCTTCCTGTGTTCTTTAAATTCTGATATTCGCTGTATCCTCATAGATGATTTGTCGAAACTTACGCCCAACTGGAATTCATTGGATTTAATTTTATATGGAAACCCGTCATTACCCGAAAGCAGCAATGTATCAGTTTTCTTATCTGTTCAAAAATTTATTCGTGACTCGCATAGATTTGATGTACAGTTGCTGAATTAGCTGCGCCTCTCAGCAAGTCTGAGTGTCCCAAGGTTACACAGGTGATCTAACTTCCACTGTGCGTGTCCTCTCGCAGTGGGACCTGACAATCAATCTGTGTTAGGACAAAACGGTGGATGTCAGGTTAGTACGGAAGAGGAATGAGCACGCAAAGATTAACTGTCTCAAAAATGTTCTGTGAACGTTCCTTAGCGGCATTAAACTAAATTTAGAATTGAATAAATTGTGGGGGGGGGGTCATCATTACTGGAATTTCTGTTGTATACTGTTGTTTTTTGTTTTTTTTGTTTGTCTTTGATTTCAATCTGCTTTTATCCGTCTGTCACTCTCTCTCTCTCTCTCTATTCTCTCTTTCTTTATTTCTCTCTCTCTCCTTTGAGTTAACTTCTTTTGTGTATAATGTTTACATATTGTTATATTTTGTTCTGCCTTTTGTAATCTATTAGTCTTTGTACAGGAGCGGAGGGTTTTCTAAGTGGTCAGCACTTGTCCTCCAATCCTGATTTGCATTGTTGAATGGCAAATAAAAATATGTTTAATCTACAATGAAATCCCTTCATAAATATGACCTGTAGACTGTGCTCAAGGTGTTCGGGCTTCGGGCCCCTGTAGCCGTCACAGTTGCCCAATCACGACCAAAAAGGGGACCTTCTCATCCAGACAATATATGAAGTCAAACCACCAAGTTACAATGAAATTCCTCAATAAATATGATCTGTAGACTGTACTAAAGGTTTTTGGGTTTTGGGCTCGGGCAGTTGTCACAGTTGGCAGATCATGCCCAAATGGGTAAATTCTCATCTAGACATCATAAGGAGTCATCCTACCAAGTTACAATGAAATCCCACCATATTAAACATGACCTGCAGACTGTGCTAAAAGTTTTTGGGTTTCGGGCTTGGGCAGCCATCACGGTTGATGGATCATGCCCATCTAGGCATTATACAGAGGCATCCTACCAGGTTACAATGTAATCCCTTCATAAATATGACCTGTAGACTGTGCTAATGGTTTTCGGGTTTTGGGCTCGGGCAGCCATACTGGTTGCCTGATCGCGACCAAAAGGGGACGTTCTCATCTAGACATGACCCCAAACCTGCATATTAAATTTCATGACGATCAGACAAGAACTAAAGGTGTAGCCCGTGCTAAAGCAAAATGTGAACAGACTCACAGACTAACAGACTTCCGCACGGGTGATGGCAATAGCTTATCTTGACTATGTCAAGTTAAGCTAAAAATGAGCTCAATCCAATAAAGGGTCATAAGCTATGTTTTTCAAGCAAAAATGAAAAGGTAATTAAAACTGAGTAGACATTTCTGTGAATAATGTTGACCGGTTTTTCGCCATTATTTTGGCTAAAGGGTTAAGAATCCCTTACTTTGGAAGGCTCACTGAAATGGTGTCCCATTCCACGTACAATTAAATGTTACAGAAAATAAAGCGAAAAACATTAAGTTTCTCAGCTGACAGTACCTGCTTTTGCACTCCGGAGGGATGGAACAGCACAAATCAGATACATTCTCTTAATGGCTCTTTGGCACCAAAGGTTTCTGCACTCTTGGTGAGACTGAGCCGAGCACAGTGAAAGACTATAGAACTCCTCTAACAAATGAGTTTTAAACAGTCATAGCACTTAACATGGTTAACAGTACAGTCGACCATGTCAGTATTACATTGTTACCGGCATCCTGACAGTTTTGTGATAGGTTTCAACAATTATTCAGTGCAGTTTTATGGAAAGGATTAACTTTATTCTGCCTGAAATAAAATATGTGCAATCCACATTGAAGTCTTGAGAGGGTTAAAAGCATTGAACTGAATAAGATATGTTTCAACAATTATTCAATGCAGTTTTATAGAAAGGGTTAACTTTATTCTGCCTGAAATAAAATATGTGCAATCCACATTGAAGTCTTGAGAGGGTTAAAAGCATTGAACTGAATAATTTATAATTTATTTCCTTGCAAGGCAAAGGGTTTCTCTCAACTTAGTTCCAGGAACTTACATCCCATTATCATAACAAGATTACATTTCATTTTTTGACAGCTACTCCACGGATGTTTACATTATCTCCAGTGTGAATAACATAGCATCCTATTGCTTGGGAGATAGGTTGATTCCTTTTCGGGTTATCGTGCGGACATGGAAGAACATAGAAGACAGAAGACAGGAGAAGAGGAAGAAGAACTAAAAAAGAAAAGAAAAGGAAACTGTACAAAAACAATAGTCTGTGTGTTTCACACTGACTAATAAGACTGTTTTATCAAATTTTATTAAAGTCCAATGTTCACTATTTGAGCAATCACATGGAAATTCACTCAGTCATTGCCATCCAAAGCCACTTTCTGCATTTTGCAGAATGCAGTTTTGAAGAGTACCTTGAAGGCACCTTTGAGGTGGGGGTGATGGAAGTCTAGAGCTCTCCAGCAAACCAAAAAATCTACGTGGTGTCAGTTGTCGAGAAAAAGACAAAACTCACAAACATTGTCGAACACAAAAAGAAGCGAGAGGTGGTGGGGGCAGGGGGGGGGGGGAGAGGTGGTGGGGGCAGGGGATCCACAGAATTACGGAATGCTGCTTGTCCTGTACAGCACCATGTACATATAACATCACGGCACAGGTCCATATCATGGACTCGCCGGAAAGCCTTTTTGGTTCAAAAGTGGCTTTTGTAGAGTTTCGGTATTTTGTTGATTTTTCTCCTTGGGTTAAATAAGCAAAAATAAAAACTGAAAGAAACAACGACTCAACCCTTTCGTCTCAACCAAAACTGAGGCAAAATAAGATTCACTGGAAATATAAGGGGAAGTAGGATGGGAGAATGAAGGATATGTGGGAATTGGGTGGCAACAGAAGGGGGTTAGTATGGTTATCGGATAGACTGGGTAGAATTAGGTAGGGATGTCTTCAAACAGTTCGTTTCCAGGTGTTGGGAGGAGAGGCGAGGTATGGGAATAGCGAGGCATTTGGTAGCACAGGGTTAATTAAGGTACTTTCACCTAATAACTGCGTCAAATAAGCGACCGCCCAAAGTGTTACGTAATGAAGTAATTAAAATTTTACTTCACTCATGATGTTTCAATTTTGTTCTTTATACATGTGATTAAATGAGCTTTCAGTGCATTAAATGGGCAATTATACCTGATAAATGGGGATGACTGCGGAATATGTGGTTCATGAAAATAAATAATGAAAGAATTGAAAAGACAATTTTACCCCACACATTTGTGCAAGCAATAGTACAACTTAATTTGACAGCTACTTAATTACCTGCTGCTATCCCTTCTGTTCATTTAGACATTACATCGACGAATTGACAACCATAGGTTTCGCTGTACACTTTAAATCCTCTTAATTATCAAAAGAACGGGTTACATCATACTTTAAATTCTCTCAATTATCGAAATGCTCATCAGAGGTGGATACAATGTTACACATGAGTAAAATATACCAATACACACATCCTCTCCTTTTAAAAATGTTATTAACCCATATTTTTCCCTTTTAACTTATGTTCATACGTTTATGGACCCCACAATATTTATTTGTTTCTATGGTGATGCACTCGAAAAAACATTGAACTTCGAGAAACCACAATAAACATCATAAAATTGAATGAAGCAATGAATGAGAAATTTCAGCGCGCGAGAGGACAGTGATTGGAAATCCATTACGAGACGAATAACAAAAGTACAGATGAAATGGTTTCGCGTGTCAAATGTGCACAGGGACGACACAAGACAAGCCTCTTTCGACCCTCTTTAACTGTACAATATAGTTTCGAGCATCAGATCGTGGAGAAAAAACAACAACGGAACTTGAGAAACAGAATTTACTGCCACCAGTAAATTCAAGTCTGTGTGAAAAGGGTTAAAGTATCAGGAATGAACTATATAAAAAAGAATTTATGGAGGCTTATTTTCTGGACTAAAATATTTTTTAACAAATCAGAAATGGGTTTTCGTTAACAGTATTTACAGATATTCATACAGGAATCAGAACAATTTTTATAAGTAACCAGAAAAGGCATATTTATGACCAGCATTCACAGGGTTCGATACACGAATCAGAAATGGACAAGATTGGCTCTGCCCACTAATTTGAGAGATGAAATAGATTTATAAACTTTAAAAATGCATTAAGGTGTTATAAAATACATTTCCATATATTGAACCTCTTGCAATTTTTAACTCAGTCGGAGTAGTCCCATGTCTACATCTACATTGAAGAATGCATCAGTTGTTATAAAATGCAATTTCTGACAGTTCTGAAAAATACACACTTTATGACCTCTGTTGACCGCAATAAGGTGGACCATATTTTGAACATCTGGCAAGTTCAACCCATTCAATGTAAGTCTGATCTCTATAGGTCATACCAAGCCTTTAGTATGAGCATAAACCACTTCGAAACTATTGACTCTGCCAACTCACCTTCTGCCATATATGTAGATGATAGCAAATATTCATATTAGCTAGAAAATGGTAAGGTACATAGTACCTCTGGAAAATATATTGCAAGTGAAAGAATTCAGTAATGTTGGAATATAAACGTCAAAAGGCCCTAAAGGCTCCCAAGAGCCTATCTGAAGGCTCATTGGTATTGGTAAAACACCGAGGTCTCCTCGATGCCCATCTGTGTTTAGAGCAACATTGTGAGAATGGAAAGGGTTAACGTTACTCTCGCTTTGCATGAAATAACATTTGTTGTACCCATATTAAGATCTTGAGAGGGTTAAAATATTCCCTTTAAATACTCCATTTTAACCATTTAAAAATGACCTCATTCCAATGAGGTCTATAACCTATGTTTTTCAAGCAAAAATGAAAAAATATAAACTGAATGGGAATTTCTGTGAATAACGCTGACCCATTTTTTCGTCGTTACGTTGGGTAAATGGTTAAGAATGCATTATTGAGAGGGTTAAAAGCAAGCCATTTAAAAAGTGCACTGCGTCACTGTGCCTCTTCCCTGGCAATCGGGATTATGTGCCTTGCCAAAGACACAACGCAGATACACCTGGTGACGTTGGAACTCTGAATCTTTCAGTTTGAAGTAAAATACTGTAACCTCATCGTCACCATTCGCCTGTCTGATCCATTTAAAAGCCCGTAAAATGCATCTAGGGTCCTAAGCAAGGCGTACGGGAAATAAGAAGTTGGTTGGATCTCAAAAATGGCTGTTGTGAACAGAGGGGCAATATGAGAGAAAACTTACAAAACGTTCTACTGTCGAGAGTTAAACAAAGGCATTTCGAATCACATTGAAGTATTAAGAGGGTTAAAAAAGACTATTTAAATATTCTGTTTTAATAATTCATAATTGTGGTTGGTGTTTCCAGAAAGCCACTCACCATTGCTTCTTGAAACCCATCGATCTTGAGTTGTGATTGAAAATAAATAATGTAAAAGAGCCCAGGAGTTCCTAAGTGGTTGGCAATGACCAGTAGGGGTTAATCAGGACCGATTCTCAAGTCATGTCTATGGGTTAAATTAAAGGACAATATTCAAATTTGAAGCTGGACTTGGCCATAAGGGTTAAAAGATATTTTCAGCTAACAGACCAAAAACGACTAGGTAAAATTTCACGGATTATTTGGTTCAACTGGTCTAAAACATGTTATTCATATTTTGTATTTTACTGTAAAAATCAAACCTCCCTGACTCAGTCTCTACACCCCAAAACCTGTCTGGCTTGAGTTATGATAGAGTATAAATACATTTGAAAATGCTTTGAAAAGTGAAAGGTTCTCTATCAAGCTTGATTTGAGAATTAATTTGTAACATCAGGTAAAACTAGACTTTTCGATTTCAAGAAATCGAGAGATTCACCTATTCCGCTTGTTTTTTTAGGCAGCGGCGAAATAAGATTGCATATAGAGCTGGTAGGTTTTTAGGCTATATTAAGTGCATAGCCGATAGAAAACTCGATTCCTACAGTGTCTAACAATTTTTTCAGCAATACTCTTTCACATTGGCGTGAATGCTGTATGGTTAATGTCCAAGTTAGTGGTAAATTCCGAACCTGTTGAACAGATTGTACCCGTCCAACCCCCTCCCTCTAGATTTTTCGATTTCAAGAAATCGAGAGATTCACCTATTCCACTTGTTTTTTTAGGCAGCGGCGAAATAAGATTGCATATAGAGCGGGTAGGTTTTTAGGCTATATTAAGTGCAAAGCCAATAGAAAACTCCTACAGTGTCTAACAATTTTTTCGGCAATATTCTTTCACATTAGCGTGAATGCTGTATGGTTAATGTCCAAGTTAGGGGTAACTACCGAACCTGTTGAACAGATCATACCTGTCCAACCCCCTCCCTCTAGATTTTTCAATTTCAAGAAATCGAGAGATTCACCTATTCTGCTTGTTTTTTTTAGGCAGGGGCGAAATAAGATTGCATATAGAGCTGAGGGGGTTTTTAGGCTACATTAAGTGCATAGCCGATAGAAAACTCGATCCCTACAGTGTCTAACAATTCTTTCGGCAATACTCTTTCACACTGGCGTGGATGCTGTATGGTTAATGTCCAAGTTATGGGTAAATACCGAACCTGTTGAACAGATCGTACCCGTTCAACCACCTCCCTCTAGATTTTTCGATTTCAAGAAATAGAGAGATTCACCTATTCCACTTGTTTTTTAAGGCAGTGGCAAAATAAGATTGCATATAGAGCTGGTAGGTTTTTAGGCTATATTAAGTGCATAACCGATAGAAAACTCCCTACAGTGTCTAACAATTCGTTCGGCAATACTCTTTCACATTGGCGTGAATGCTGTATGGTTAATGTCCAAGTTAGTGGTAAATTCCGAACCTGTTGAACAGATTGTACCCGTCCAACCCCCTCCCTCTAGATTTTTCGATTTCAAGAAATCGAGAGATTCACCTATTCCACTTGTTTTTTTAGGCAGCGGCGAAATAAGATTGCATATAGAGCGGGTAGGTTTTTAGGCTATATTAAGTGCAAAGCCAATAGAAAACTCCTACAGTGTCTAACAATTTTTTCGGCAATATTCTTTCACATTAGCGTGAATGCTGTATGGTTAATGTCCAAGTTAGGGGTAACTACCGAACCTGTTGAACAGATCATACCTGTCCAACCCCCTCCCTCTAGATTTTTCAATTTCAAGAAATCGAGAGATTCACCTATTCTGCTTGTTTTTTTTAGGCAGGGGCGAAATAAGATTGCATATAGAGCTGAGGGGTTTTTTAGGCTATATTAAGTGCATAGCCGATAGAAAACTCGATCCCTACAGTGTCTAACAATTCTTTCGGCAATACTCTTTCACACTGGCGTGGATGCTGTATGGTTAATGTCCAAGTTATGGGTAAATACCGAACCTGTTGAACAGATCGTACCTGTTCAACCACCTCCCTCTAGATTTTTCGATTTCAAGAAATAGAGAGATTCACCTATTCCACTTGTTTTTTAAGGCAGTGGCAAAATAAGATTGCATATAGAGCTGGTAGGTTTTTAGGCTATATTAAGTGCATAACCGATAGAAAACTCCCTACAGTGTCTAACAATTCTTTCAGCAATACTCTTTCACATTGGCGTGAAAGCTGTATGGTTAATGTCCAAGTTAGGGGTAAATAGCAGCGATTCCAAACTTTCAGCGTTTGTTCTTGAAGCTCGCCCGAGCTCGGTCATATTATTGGAAAGTCCCGAAACCAAGCATGGGCCTCGAGGCAGCTGCCCCTCTCCCTCAACCCACCCCCCGAACTTGCACATACGCTCTCCTGACATTCAACATGATAGAATGGGAAATTGGTGTTGCTCTCTGTGTGAAAAGATGCGGTAACTATTTGTGAAGAATGAGTGAAAAATTTATGGAAATCGGCCAAGAATTGGCAGAGATATAGCATTTTGATGAGTGGAGGTAATTGTTTGAATTTGGTCCCGTTCTAGCCTGTGCGACCTGACGCTGGGTGTATGTCTGGGGTTGTGGCACTGTTCCCCCCTCTGGGGTAGTTCCGTTTGAAACTTTGGATTCTCAGTTACTGGTGGAGAGATGCTGGTGAATGAAAGATGCATTGTGTACACTGACGCCAAATGGACCTTGCCAAGCTGGTAACAGTTAGATACTTGTCAGAAATGAGAAGTGGAAGTAATCGTGCATGGGTTAATGGCGAAAAGGCGGTAATTTGGCTAATTTGACATTAAAATTGAACAGACAGCAGTGTCGCTCATACGCCCACTGCATCCAGACCAGTTAAGACATATACACAAAATCTTCAGAAGTTATTCTACTATCCCTGCTCGACAGGTCAGTATCTTTTTCGAGTGGCGTGACCGCATGGGAACAACATGGATCGCGTGGAAACTGAGGGGACGATTCGTCCCTACTCTATTCCCAATGCAATGCCGTTTCCATTCACTATTTACCTATCACCGCATTATTTTTGTCTATTTGATGAACTGTTCAGCTTTAAATATTCGCACATTCATACAGAAAGTTTGGAGTTAAACTGCTTATTTTAGACCGTCCCGGCAGAAACTGACAACCCGACCGGGTGGCGAAAAAGCCGTCTAAAGAGGATGACGGTCTCGTGAATGATGAAGAGCTTTGTAGCTCCCTAGAAACAATGTCTGGAAAGAACTGGTGGATGCAATGCATTGCTTCCATGTGTTGCATTGATAGAGATGGATTGGTACCATCATCCGAAGACTATTCAGGAACAGAGTGGGATGAACCTTGTTCTCTCTCATCTGAGCATTCTGATCAGGATTCTAAAGATTATATAAGAAGCCATCTCTGAAGAGTACTATTGTTCTTAAGGTACATTTTGCATAGAGAATGCATGCAAGAACTAGTCTCAAATTTTGCAACAGTTTGACCCGATTCGGAATCAGGATATAGAGGTTGATCATGATGTCTTGACAATGATCTATGTGGAGACTGGAAGAAGACATTTGCGTGATATGAAGAATAGGTTCCCAAAGACTGGTGTCCTCAATTTTCATAAAAAATTTCCCAAAAAGCCGAAATATGTCATTGGTGTAGAAGGGAAAGCTACATTAAGTAGACACATTTAAAACATATAAATGATGAATGGTGATCAAATCAGGGATTGACCTGAAATTGGATGACATAAGATTTTAATTTATATATCATAATTTAGAAAGCATAATCCCGAACGAACATTGACTGCAGCCTTCCTGGTGATGTTATATCTTCTAAAACATGCTCCTTCTCCGTGGTTTGGTGTTTGAGGCCATCAAAACATTCAAAAACTGCAGGGAGCTGAGACAACAAAACTGTTCACATACACTAGGCCAAACAAAAGAATGATTATTTGCAGGAATTGAGGATTCTTCCTTGGCTCTGTGCAGATGCTATGTATGAAGACCTATACAGGACTCTATTTTCTTTTTATTGTTTTGGCTTAATTATGGAAGTGTGGGGGGATCTAAATTAAGTGTTCAAATAAATCTGACAAAGGAAAGTAAAGTTACCACGCAATACCCCCCCCCCCCCCCCCCCCCCCCCCAAAAAAAAAAAATAACAAAATTTTTGCACAATCAAGGGTTGTAACTCTGAATTATATAGAAACCTGAAATTAAACTAGACGTTCACTTTGTAATTTTTAGAAGAACTGTCAAATATTAAATTGGTCTGCTAAAGGAGGTAAAAATATCAAGCAAAAAGCAAAAAAGAAATAACAACAAAACTTTGCACCATTAAAGACCATAACTCTGAAACTAAATCCACAAAAATTAAAAAAATAGAACTTAAGTTGTGGCAATAGGTACAGTTGTAAATACAAAAGCATTCTGTGAAATGAACCAAAAGTTATCATGAACAATGCAAACTGACAAACAGACAGATGAACAAGATAACACCAAATGAACCCATAAAAGCTGTTGGGTGGTGGATGGGAGCATAAAAATTGCTGAAATGAAATTCAGTGTACCCATGTACATTTTGCATGATTACCTCACACCAAGTTTCAAACTAATATTTGTAACAAAAAAAAATCAGTTTTGGTCTGTAACTCTTGTGAAATATAAATGGGCTATAATATACTTCCTTTCATATGCTTATGTACACTTCATAGAATTACTAACCACCAAGTTCAATAAAAACCACCATCAGGAAATGTCAATATGTTAAACAATTTGTTTGAGGGAGCAAATTTTTTCTTCACTTACTAAAGCTAAATGAAAGGTCAGCTAATACTAACCTGCCCTTGTTTTTCTTGGTGAACTTCTGTCTGATGACAGGTCATCAGATATTTGGATTGTCTGCATTTCACTCGGTAATACAATAGGTGGACTAAAAACACCACTCCAGTCTCTGTAACATAAATTTTCAACTTTTCTCAAAAAGTAGTAACTAACATCATTTTTCAGTCAAAGAAAATGACCATGCTTACTAATATAATTAAAAAATGAGTTACCAGCTGGAAATTAGAGACTGGCAGGTAACCGAGATCACAACTCGGTTACGGTTGTGAAAAAAACCCACGAACTGCACCGAAATTGCAGTCATACAACTGATGTTACATTTTTTTAAAATTAATCATCAATACAACGCATAATCTATGTATCCTGGAACAATGGTCAGGCTAATTTGAAAACGCAGGTGTTATTTCTTAGAACTAACCCATATCATCCACGATCGGGTGGGGGTCGGGGTGAATGCGCCAAGCACCACAAACGGATATCTACTGATTACAGAAATGAAAGTAGAACTTGGTAACCAACCGCGTGTACCACGTGAGAGTTACAAGTTTTCTTGAGTTAAAATGGCGACTAAAGATCCGAGTACTATAATCGAAATGACCTGAAATCAAAATTTTGCATCTGCAATATTTGCAAAAGAGAAACAGCTTCCAAACACGTAAATTTGAGCAACCTAATTTGACAGGCGTGATGTTATTAAACTTGAACAACCAAGCGATCATCAGTCTCATTTTAATTTGGGTGACATTCATGGCTGCCAAATCGGGCCCATGGAATAGGGTGCCTAACTTTGATAACATTTATCGTCTGATGATAAATGTTATCAAGGTTAGGTACCCTATTTCGTCGGCCCAATTTGGCAGCCATGGGGAACAGATTGGAATTTCTTTTTTTCGCCCGAATGAGGGTATTCCATTTTTATTGAAGCCAAGATTATTGACATCATTCAGATGAAAATCAGCAATATGATGAATGAAAATCGTGAAATGTGCAGGTTATGTTTCAACGGAGAAACAAAATCGGTAAAATCTGTACCGATTTAGCAATGTTTCCGGGTTTATAATGCTAGATCAAGATCTTGATTTTTGAAAGGCCGATAAAATTTCTGGAGTCGCATACTTAAAATAGGGTCGGTCGGTTGGTCGGTCGGGTAACTCAAACCAAAACATTTTTTTCTTTGCCCTTAGCTCCCTCACTTGCAACATTACTTTGCACCATCGGCAGTCAGGGAGATTTACCAAATAATTAAGATAACCAAGTTTCAATAAGTCTATCCTGTCCTTGGTTCTCATCCCCCCAAGCTCCACTCCTGATTGCTTCTAGTCTGAATGGTTGATGAACAGTCGTCAGCCGCAATCACAATCCACCAAAAACACTCAGTGATTAGATTGCTAGTTTAAATAAAAAAATGATTTATGATTACTCTTTTCAGAGCTGTTAATGAAATGTCGTCAGCCACAATCACACTCACTGATCAGATTGCTTGTTTAAACAAACAAACACAGATTACAATTATTATTGTTGAATCATTAGGTTAGATGTCTGGGGAATGAAAGGATAATTGTCTCCCCAGTCAGTGAATACGATTTTTTTGGAAGTTTTGTGTTAAATTTAATATTCATGGAAGGAATTATTATTCTTTCATGGGTGCTTTGTGTAGGGATTAAAAATTTGCATTTGAACAGGATTTTCGTATTATTAAAGGTAAGTATATAAATTAATATTCCATAATTGTTTGTTTTTTATATTAAAAAATATAAAAATTATACAAATAAAGGTAGTAAAAAATTTGACTTGACCCAAAAATATATGTGGGGGCAACTTGACCCGAGGCGACTTGACCAGGAGCCATTGTGGACAGTCATAAAACGGATGGGGAAAAGATATAAAAAAAATTGGGACGAGTTGTCTCATTCAAAATTGGTCTGACTTGTCTCACTTGGGGCGACTTGTCCCAGGGCGAGTTGTCTCAGAGGCAAGTTGTCTATAGACCGTTCCATGTATGATATACCCCAAAAGACCCCACACTTCTCTCGCAATCTGTTACTCGACAAACCTCCACTTGCAACCAAGTGAGCAACTAAACACTGAACACAAATGAAATAACAAGACAAGTGTCAAATTAAGTTGGTGTATTGGTAGATTTCATATAAATGTCATATATTTCAAGTTAAGGTGCGATATAAGTAAGAGAAGTTTGTTTATTTTGAAATTCCCCACCTCTGATATTTCTTACATTCAAATTAAATATACACAAATTATACATCAAAATGAAGGTTGAGATGTATAGAACACGACACACATATGTAATCAACTCAGAGGGTTGATTGCAGGCACCACTGCTTCCTGGAAGTCTGCTACCATATTCATACCAGAATTGATAATAAATTTATAAAATAATATTTCACGAGAACAACTTGTGGCCAAATGTGCTTCACATATCCAAGAACAAAGCTGGGCCATCAACATTCTTCAAAACACAGCAACAGAGCTGCATGGGGTTAAATTCCAAAACTCTCGGTTCTGTTTACATTGTAAATTACTTTAGATTTCCAGTCAACGTCATCCAATGGAAAAAGCATTGATATACAATGCCGTCTAAAATCAAATAATGAGAAAGATCGCCTTAATACAGCATACTATTATTATATAGAGATTGCACAATTGCCATATTCTATGCAAGATATCATGACACCTGTTGACATTTCTTAGAATTACGATTTTGTTTTTCGATGGAAATTTGTGGTATCGAGTGATTTGCACATGTCCATCGAACATGCAATCCATCTTCAATAAAAAATGCAGACAGTGTTGTCCTTTTCCCAAATGCAGTCCTGTCACTGGATTCGAAAGTGTTTTGAATGCCTAGCTTTGTTCTTGGATATGTGAAGCACATTTGGCCACAAGTTGTTCTCCAGAAATATTATTGTATTATAAGTTCTGGTATGAATACGGTAGCAGATTACCAGGAACCAGTGGTGCCTGCTGTTAACTCTATGAGTTGATTACATGTGTGTTTCATGTTCTATACATCTCACCCCTCATTTTGCTGTATAATTTGTGTATGTTTAATAGAGACTGGCGGGTAACCGAGCCCACAACTCGGTTTTGGTTGTAAAAAAAATCCCGCGAGTTGCACTGAAATTGCAGTCATACAACCGATGTTACGTTTTTTTTAATTAATCATTAATACAATGCATAATCTACATATCCTGGAACAATGGTCCAGCTAATTTGAAAATGCAGGTATTATTTCTTAGAACTAACCCATATCATCCACGATCGGGTGGGGGGGGGGAGGGGAGGGGTGGGGTCGGGGTGAATGTGCCAAGCGCAACGAACGGATATCTACTCATTACAGAAACGAAAGTACAACTTGGTAATCAACTGTGTGTACCACGTGAGAGTTGCAAGTTTTCTTGAGTTAAAATGGCGACTAAAGATCCGAGTCCCGTGTACTATAATCGAAATGACTTGAAATCAAAATTTTGCATCTGCAATATTTGCAAAAGAGAAATAGCTTCCGAACACATAAATACGATCAACCTAATTCGATAGAGACGAAGCATAATGAAAGTGTCAATGACACTGTAGCTCAACTTGTCAAGACAAAGACATGTACATGTATAGTATGTGACACAGCAATAACAAACATCTAGGTAATGACCTGATAACAAAGGTACATATAAAGTATTGTAACGGTCTGTACATAAATACTGACCGTTGCCTGTAACAAATGTATAGGTAAAGTATTGTAAAGGTGGGTGACAGTCAGATGCTGAACTAGAAAAAATCTTTGAGTCCCAGAGTGGGTCTGACTGAACCCCAAAATATTTGTTCTCATAGCACAGTGATAACAAAGGCACCCCAAAACACACTCGTTCCTGTCCCAAGGTGAAAACAAAAGTACTCAAGAAGTTTTGTGAAGATCAGTTCATAAATACGAGCTGTATAGAACTTGTGACAAAAAACTGATTGGACCTAATTTCGGTACAAAATGGCCACTGGCAGCCATCTTGAATTTTGGACCATACCCAGAAACACTCATTCTCATCCCAAGGAGATAACAAAGGTACCCAAGAAGTTTTGTGAAGATCGGTTCATAAATACAGCCTCTACCCTGAGCCGTATTGACATGTGTGCTTACATTGTGTAAGTTGCACTGAATAAATCAAAGTTCATCTAATTTGCATAATTTCTGCACGAAAAAAAACCCCTTACAATATGTGATGTATTCCATGTTACTAAACATTCATACAAAAATTTATTAAAATCAGAACTTTCATACAGAAGTTCTATACAAAAGACTGATTGCACTAATTTTGGTACAAAATAGCTGCTGGTGGCCATCTTGAATTTCGGACCACACCCAAAAACACTCGCTCTCATCCCACGGTGATAACAAAGGTACCCAAGAAGTTTCATAAAGATTGGTTCATAAATATGGCCTCTAGTCTGAGCTGTATAGAAGTTGTGTACAAAAAACTGATTAGACCTAATTTCGGTACAAAATGGCCACTGGCAGCCATCTTGAATTTTAGACCGCACCCAGAAACACTCGTTCTTGTCCCAAGGTGATAACAAAGGTACCCAAGACATTTCGTGAAGATCAGTTCATAAATACAGACTCTAGTCTGAGCCGTATTGACATGTGTACTTACTGTGTGTAAGTCGCACTGAAAAAATCAAAGTTCATCTAATTTGCATAATTTCTGCACGAGAAAAAAACCCGTATTATATGTGATGCATCCCATGGTACTAAACATTCACACAAAAAAATTATTCAAATCAGGGCTTTCATATGGAAGTTCTGTGCAAAAATCTGATTGCACCTAATTTTGTACAAAATGGCTGCCATCGGCCATCTTGAATTTCGGACCGGACCCAAAAACACTCGTTCTCGTCCCACGGTGATACCAAAGGTACCCAAGAAGTTTCGTAAAGATCGGTTCATAAATACGGCCTCTAGCCCGAGCCGTATTGGCATTTGCACTTACAGTGCTGAAAGTAACCCCAAAAAACATCAAAATTAGTCTAATTTGCACAATTTACGTACGAGAAAAAAACCCGTATTATATGTGATGTATCCCATGGTACTAAACATTCATACAAAAAATTATTCAAATCAGAGCTTTCATATGGAAGTTCTGTACAAAAAACAGATTTCTGCATCGTCGGTACAAAATGGCAGCTGGCAGCCATCTTGAATTTCGGACCGCACCCAAAAACACTCGTTCTCGTCCCACGGTCATAACAAAGGTACCCAAGAAGTTTCGTAAAGATCGGTTCATAAATACGGCCTCTAGCCCGAGCCATAGCAGCTTGGCACTTACAGCTCTGAAAGTAACACTAAATAAATCAAAGTCAGTCTAATTTGCATAATTTACGCACGAGAAAAAAACCCGTATTATATGTGATGTATCCCATGGTACTAAACATTTATACAAAACTTTATTCAAATCAGAACTTTCATACAGAAGTTCTGTACAAAAAACTGATTTTTGCATCATCGGTACAAAATGGCCACTGGCAGCCATCTTGAATTTCGGACCACACCTAAAAACACTCGTTCCCGTCCCAGGGTCATAACAAAGGTACACAAGAAGTTTCGTAAAGATCGGTTCATAAATACGACCTCTAGCCCGAGCCATAGCCAATTGTTGACGTACGGACAGACGGACAGACGGGCGACGGGCCATGACAATAGCTCAAATTTGACTTCGTCAAAGTTGAGCTAAAAATGTACCCAAAGCTTAAAAAGTTACTGGACAAGAGATCGTCAGCAAGAAATCAGCGAAAACGATTATCTGCAGTAAGTACCAAATTAGAGTTCGCCTGAATGTGTGCACACACAATGTGTAAACCCAGATGTGCTAGTGGTAAGATAGTAAAATGAAATATATAAGAGTTTTACTGAAGCATTCTACGATAAAATTGTCTGCGAACCCCTGGTCATACATTGCATGTATATATTTATTAATAGCACAAAAGCACATGGAGATACGTTTTGTATATGCACTGGTCGAAGGGGAATAATTCTCTTTCTTTTGACACCTATCAAGTAATGGTTACAATACTCTAAATGATTTGCATTGGTGACAGTGTTAAAATTTTCCTGTCTCCAAATCTCATCAAGCTTATAACAGGCCTTGAAAATCAAAGAGGCCTAAAGGTGCTTAAATTTGATTGTCTGATACCCTGCAATAAAAATTTTGAATTATGAACAACCAATGAATTCAAGTTCACCTGGAAAAAAACATTCTGAGGCTATCACTTCATACTTGAACACGAGTTCACTAGTTCTTCATTTCCAAATTCACAAAATTAGTTGAGAATGCATAAAGTAGAAAAAAAACGTAACTGAAACCGAAACCCGGGTCTTCACCCCCGAAAAACCAAAACCGAAGTGAAACAAGAGTCCCCAAGGAGCCTTAATCGCTCAGCGGCAAAGTGGTTCAAAGAAGTATTTGGGGGTCACATTCAGTTAGACATGGTTCAACAATACTACAAAGGAATGAAGTCATGAGAGACAAATTTTATGGAAGTAGGGCCATGGCTTGAATAAACTTGAATCTTACCCCCCTAAGGATGTTGCATACCAAATATCAAAAGCATTCATCTGCTGAAGATGATTTTTAAAGAAAATTCCTCATTTTGAACTAAGTTATCATTCCGGCTCCCACAGTGAGCCCAAATATGAACCCTGGGACTTGGCTTGAACAAACTTGAATCTCACCACCTAAGGAAGCTGCATGCCAAATATCGAAAACATTCCGACTGCTGAATCTGAAGAAGAAGATTTTTAAAGAAAAATTCCTCATATTGACTAAGTTATAATTCTGGCTCCCACAGGGAGCCCAGATATGGACCCAGGGACCTTGGCTTTAACAAACTTGAATCTCACCCCCCTAAGGATGCTACACACCACATATCAAAACATTCCGACTGCTGGATCTGAAGAAGAAGATTATTTAAGAAAATTCCTCATTTCAAACTAAGTTACAATTCAAGCTCCCACAGTGAGCCCAAATATGGACCTAGGGACATAGCTTGAACAAACTTGAATCTAACCCCCTTAAGGATGCTGCATACCAAATATCAAAACATTCCGACTGCTGGATCTGAAGAAGATTTTTACAGCAAATTCTTCATTTTGAACTAAGTTATCATTCGGGCTCCCACAGTGAGCCCAAATACAGACCTAGGGACATGGCTTGAACAAACTTGAATCTCACCCCCTAAGGATGCTGCATACCAAATATCAAAACATTCCGACTGCTGGATCTGAAGAAGAAGATTTTTAAAGAAAATTCCTCCTTTTGAACTAAGTTATAATTCGGGCTACCACAGTGAGCCCAAATATGAACTCAGGGACTTGGCTTGAACAAACTTGAATCTCACCCCCCTAAGCATACCCAATATCAAAAGATTCTTCCTGCTGGATCTTGAGAAGAAGATTTTTAAAGAAATTTGCCTGAAATGCACTAAGTTCAAATTGGGCTCCTATACTGAGCCCAAATATGAACCCAGGAGGTCGATTTGAAACAGGGTGTGTTTTGTTTTTTTATAATTGATTAGCAGTTTTCTCGCGGGTGGGAGAAATTGATTAGCAATACCCAGATTTTGATTAGCAGTTTTTCAGAGGGCAACTATTTTACATAAATTAAAGAATTGTTAAATATAAGACTTATCTGACTTTCAAAACAAACCCATACATCAGCTCAATCATGGACATGTTAGCTTTAAATGTACTATGCATTACCATATTTATTCGAAGAATTGATAGGCCTACACTCTTTGTACTGATACACCTTAATTTTTCAGAAAAATAATTTTTAAAACTACTCTTATTATTGATACAGTTCAAAAATTATTTTTCCGACTTCATCTTAAGTATTGATTCAGGCTGAACGGGAAGGTTCGACGGCCCAACGCATTTGTTTTTATACTTCGTTTTGAGCACAGTTGTAGCCTATGTACCATATTTATTAAAAGATATATGTCAACAGAGTTTGTTATTACTTTCGCCAGGCAGGTAATTTGTTGATACTTTTGATGCATCATATTTATTAAAAGATATATGTCAAACGTGTTTGTTATTACTCACGCCGGTGAAAGACTGGAAGTCACAGAGCATGTTTTCAAGGTAAGATCGAAGTAAGTTGAATTCAAATTGCACGTAATTTTTGAAGCGATCACATTTTTCTTCTCATCTGTTTCCAGATGCACGTTTAGCCAGGTGCCATCTGGATCCAACTCCGTTTTCCAACGTAGGGCTGTACTTTTTTTTACAGACATTTCTAAATACAGGTGGGTTAATTTTCACGTGTTAAAGTTTACAGTGGGAATCGCGTTTAATACGTCATAACCACAATTGATTTGTATAAAAATAGAACGGCTGCCTGATTCCCGAAAAACAGCTGCCGATTCTATGAATACAACCGCCATGTCATGCGGTCGATGCATGATCGATAGAAGCGGCGTAACTCTGTTTGGCTATCGGGTCCACTGTTCGGTATTACTAACGAAATCCACGATTTGCGATCCAAAACGGGAAAACGATTCGCAGGCGCTTAATTTTGGTTCGCATTTTGCGATGCGAACCCGGTCATTACACACCCTGTGAAAAAAACTTGAATCAGATCCACCCCACAATGTTGCATACCAAATATCAAAAGATTCTGCCTGCTGGATCTGGAGATGAAGATTTTTTAAGAAATTTGCCTGAAATGCACTAAGTTCGAATTCAGGCTTCTATATTGAGCTCAAATATGAATACAGGGAGCCGATTTGAACAAACTTGAATCAGATCCACCCCACAATGTTGCATACCAAATATCAAAAGATTCTGCCTGCTGGATCTGGAGATGAAGATTTTTTAAGAAATTTGCCTGAAATGCACTAAGTTCAAATTTGGGCTTCTATATTGAGCCCAAATATGAATCCAGGGGGCCAATTTGAACAAACTTGAATCAGATCCACCCCACAATGTTGCATACCAAATATCAAAAGATTCTGCCTGCTGGATCTGGAGAAGAAGATTTTTTAAGAAATTTGCCTGATTTGCACCAAGTTCAAATTTGGGCTTCTATACTGAGCCCAAATGTGAATCCAGGGGGGCCGATTTGAACAAACTTGAATCACATCTACCCCACAATGTTGCATAGCAAATATCAAAAGATTCTGCCTGCTGGATCTGGAGAAGATGATTTTTTAAGAAATTTGCCTGAGATGCACTAAGTTCAAATTTGGGCTTCTATAGTGAGCCCAAATATGAATCCAGGGGGGCCGATTTGAACAAAATTGAATCAGACCCATACCAAGATGCTGCATACCAAGTATCAAAAGATTTGAATTTTCGTGAAAACTGGACCAGTGGTTGCAGAGGAGAAGTCGTTTGAAAACTGTTCACGACGCCGGACGGACGACGCCGGAGGGCAAGTGACAAGTTTAGCACCCTTCGGTGAGCTAAAAATCACAACCGCCAATCTCTACTGGAAATGCGCAATACTGACCTGCAAAATTTGAAAACAAAATGACCACCAAATAATATCTCTTTCAGGCAGTTATGATATTTTCTAGGATTACCAATGTGTTTTCTGACTGCATCACTGTTGAAAAATGTGCATATCAATAGTAGAGTGCTTTGTGGAGGAGGGGCCTGTTGAACGAGGTCCAAAACTTCAGAAAGCCCAATCCCCATACACTACACAATTATAGCCAAGTCAAGAACTGATCCAGAAATCTATGTATTTCCTTTCAGGTATAATGTCTGCAGATGGGGGAAAAAATCACATTAAGAGAATTTCCGAATGTATGGATATTTCCCAAATTCTCAGGTTAGGTATTTCCAAAGTTTGGGTATTTCCCAAAATCTCAGTTTATTTCCAAAAATATCAGAAAAGGAAATGGGAGTTCTGGACAACAAATAAATTGTTCAAATGAAGATGTTTGAAATTTTGTTAATATTAAATGTCACCACATTTTTTATAATTATACTATTTTTTAAAGTAGTACAGGCCGAGTGTCAGAAGCCACTAACAGAACTGAAAAGTGTTGAAAGTCACTTTATTGCAACAGTTTGGTGACCAAAAGTTCTAAGATTTTCCCTGCCCATGAGACGGGGACACACCTCTTGTGCACTCCCCAGCAACTTCAGACGTTGATCTTACACCAGCACCGGCAACCTGCCTCAAAACTGAAAGCTAAACTCATTCCTACATGGCTGTATTGGCTTATTTGTTTTGTTTAAAATAGCCTAAAACTAAGGTGGTCTATTAATTCGTTGCATTTGATTTCAATGATAAAGCCAGACTTGTCAAGATTATTTTAATGATTTATTTTTGTTACCACAACCCACATTTGATCTCCCTCCCTACCACCATGCTATCCCTTTGAGATAAAAAAAATTCAGATACATGCAATGCAGCTGCTGCACATGATTTTTATGAACAATTTAATTTTCTGTGGAAGAGGTATATTTGTACATGATGTCAAGTGAATTGAAATTATGACCAGCGAACATTATGGTCAACAATGAATTTTAGTAGAACATTTAAACTTCAGCTTCACTATTAAATCGCATCCTCCTTGCACTGAAACGAACAACTTGGTCACTAACAACTGCTAATTACTTCTTTAGAATTATACCAACTGCATGTGTGAAGTTATTCTACGTAATGATGAAAACCTGTCACACTTCGAATGAAAATTAATAGGGAAATTTCCTGTTGAGCCTGTGCAAAATATGCACACAGTTCATGTAGAGCCTTAGGTATAGAGTTGTAGTATTAAATTATAAGTGAACTTCTCTATGAATACAAAACAGATTCAGCCACTTTGCAGCAAATTATATTCTTTTGGATGATACCGTTTTGGAGCTCAATCTTGAAAGTAGGGTTAAACATGCCTGAAATTAACCCTCCTAAAACTGGATTTGACATATCCATCAGCTAGATAAACAACTGTTAAAAGATAAAATGTTTTTGTCACATTTATACAAGGGTTCTGCACCATAAACTGCATAAACATACAGTTTGTCAAAGAATGAATTTAAGCATTTTACACAGTAAAGTGTTCAGTGTCTGCTTCAATGTTTACCTTTCATGAAAAACCCTACATCAAGTTTCCAATCATGGCACTTGTTTTTTGTCAATAATAATTAAAATATGTTGTAAACATTCATGATGAATGTTCATTTTCCACATACATCAAAGTACATTCTTCAAAAAGCATTTAGAGATTACAAGGCGTCGGCATACCAAAGACCTTTGAGAATTTTTTGTTGTTGAGCAGTGTTCCTTTATAGCAACATCTGCCTTTTCCCCCCCTCCCAAGATTGTGGGGGTTGAGAAAGTATAAAATGAAAGTGTCAATGACACTGTAGCTCAACTTGTTTAAGACATGTGCATGTATAGTGTGTGACATAGCAATGACAAACAGCTAGGTAATGACCTGATAACAAAGGTACATGTAAAGTATTGTAACGGTCTGTACATAAATGCTGACCGTAGCCTGTAACAAATATATATGTGATGTATTCCATGTTACTAAACATTCATACAGAAATTTATTCAAATCAGAACTTTCATACAGAAGTTCTGTACAAAAAACTGATTGCACTAATTTTGGTACAAAAAGGCTGCTGGTGGCCATCTTGAATTTTGGACTGCACCCAAAAACACTCGTTCTCGTCGCACAGTGATAGCAAAGGTACCCAAGAAGTTTTGTAAAGATTGGTTCATAAATACAGCCTCTAGCCTGAGCCGTATAGAAGTTGTGTACAAAAACTGATTGGACCTAATTTCGGTACAAAATGGCCACTGGCAGCCATCTTGAATTTTGGACCGCACCCAGAAAGACTCGTTCTCATCCCAAGGTGATAACAAATGTACCCAAGAAGTTTTGTGAAGATCGCTTCATAAATACAGCCTCTGGCCCAAGCCATATTGACACATACACTTACTGTGTATAAGTAGCACTGAATAAATCAAATTTCATCTAATTTGCATAATTTCTGCTTGAGAAAAAAACCTGTATTATATATGATGTATTCCATGTTACTAAACATTCATACAGAAATTTATACAAATCAGAACTTTCCTACAAAAGTTCTGTACAAATGAAAGTGTCAATGACACTGTAGCTTAACTTGTGTGTTGTGTTTGATGAAAAGGATAATGTTCAATGTTTATGAAAGGATTTTATGAAATAAGACAAGAATTGTGATAATTGGGAATATGTTCATTTCTGTTCCCTGTATGCTATGTTTATGATAAAAATAATATGAGGTGTACACTGTACAAAAGAGCTGAGAGGTGTGTTAATATGACCTCACAGTTAATGTATGTGGCCCTCACAGTTAACGTATATCAACAAAAGTTACCAAGTTACAGTGAAAATATTCCAAAACGAGTCATCCTATCAAGTTACATTAAAATCCCTTCATAAATATGGCCTGTAGACGGTGCTAAAGGTTTTCGGGCTTCGGGCCCCTGTAGCCGTCAGTTTCCCAATTGCATCCAAAGGGGGCGTTCTCATCTAGACATTATATGAAGTCAACCTACCAAGTTACAATGAAATCCCTTAATAAATATGACCTGTAGACTGTGCTAAAGGTTTTCAGGCTTCGGGCTCGGGCTGCCATCATGGTTGAATGATCGCAACCAAAGGGGACAATCTCATCTGGGCATCATCTGGAGTGATCTAGACATTATTTGGAGTCATCATACCAAGTTACAATGAAATCCCTTCATAAATATGACCTGTAGACTGTGCTAAAGATTTTTGGGCTTCGGGCCCCTGTAGCCATCACAGTTGCCCAATCATGTCCAAAAGGGGACTTTCTCTCTCATCTAGACATTATATGAAGTCAACCCACCAAGTTACAATGAAATCCCTTCATAAATATGACCTGTAGACTGTGCTAAAGGTTTTCGGGCTTCGGGCACCTTTAGCCGTCAAAGTTGCCCAATCATGTCCAAAAGGGGATGTTCTCATCTAGACATTATATGAAGTCAACCTACCAGGTTACAATGAAATCCCTTCATAAATATGACCTGCAGACTGTGCTAAAGGGCTTCGGGCTAGGGCAGCCATCATGGTTGAATGAATGCAACCAAAGGGGACAATCTCATCTGGGCATCATCTGGAGTGATCCTGCAAAGTTACAATGGAATCCCTTCATAAATATGACCTGTAGACTGTGCTCAAGGTTTTCGGGCTTCGGGCACCTGTAGCCAACACAGTTGACCAATCACGACCAAAAGGGGATGTCATCATCTAGGCATCATATGGAGTCAACCTAACAGGTTACAATGAAATCCTTCTATAAATATAACCTTTTGCCTATGCTAAAGGTTTTTGGGCTCAGGCACCCATCAAGGCTGAATAATCGTGACCAAACTGGGACGTTCTCATCTGGACATTATTTGGAGTCATCCTACCAAGTTACAATGAAATCCCTTCATAAATATGACCTGTAGACTGTGCTAAAGGTTTTCGGGCTTCGGGCACCTTTAGCTGTCAAAGTTAACCAATCATGTCCAAAAGGGGACGTTCTCATCTAGACATTATATGAAGTCAACCTACCAAGTTACAATAAAATCCCTTCATAAATATGACCTGTAGACTGTGCTTAAGGTTTTCGGGCTTCGGGCTCGGGCAGCCATCATTGCTGAATGATCGCAATCAAAGTGGACAATCTCATCTGGGCATCATCTGGAGTGATCCTACAAAGTTACAATGAAATCCCTTCATAAATATGACCTGTAGACTGTGCTCACGTTTTTCGGGCTTCGGGCACTTGTAGCCATCACAGCTGCCCAATCATGACCAAAAGGGGATGTCATCATTTAGGCATTATATGGAGTCAACCTAATAGGTTACAATGAAATCCTTCCATAAATATGACCTTTTACCTATGCTAAAGGTTTTTGGGCTCGGGCACCCATCAAGGCTGAATGATTGTGATCAAAATGGGATGTTCTCATCTAGACATTATTTGGAGTCATCCTACCAAGTTACAATGAAATCCCCTCATAAATATGACCTGTAGACTGTGCTGAAGGTTTTCGGGCTTTGGGCACCTTTAGCCGTCACAGTTACCCACTCTTGTCCAAAAGGGGACGTTCTCATCTAGACATCATATGAGGTTAACCTACCAAGTTACAATGAAATCCCTTCATAAATATGACCTGTAGACTGTGCTAAAGGTTTTTCGGGCTTCGGGCTCGTGCAGCCATTATGGCTGAATGATCGCAACCATAGGGGACAATCTCATCTGGGCATCATCTGGAGTGATCCTAAGAAGTTATAATGAAATCCCTTCATAAATATGACCTGTAGACTGTGCTCAAGGTTTTCAGGCTACGGGCACTTGTAGCCATCACAACTGACCAATCACGACCAAAAGGGGAGGTCATCATCTAGGCATTATATGGAGTCAACCTAACAGGTTACAATGAAATCCTTCCATAAATATGACCTTTTGCCTATGCTAAAGGTTTTTTGGCTCAGGCACCCAACAAGGCTGCATGATAGCGATCAAAATGGGACGTTCTCATCTAGACATTATTTGGAGTCATCCTACCAAGTTACAATGAAATTTCTTCATAATTATGACCTCTAGACTGTGCTAAAGGTTTTCGGGCTTTGGGCCCCTGTAGCCGTCACAGTTGCCCAATCACGTCCAAAAGGGGACTTTCTCATCCAGACATTGTATGAAGTCAACCCACCAAGTTACAATGAAATTCCTCAATAAATATGACCTGTAGACTGTGCTAAAGGTTTTCGGGTTTGGGGCTCGAGCTGTCATCATGGTTGGCAGATCATGCCCAAATTGGGAAATTCTCATCTAGACATCATAAGGAGTCATCCTACCAAGTTACAATGAAATCCCTCCACATTAAACATGACCTGCAGACTGTGCTAAAAGTTTTGGGGTTTCGGGCTTGGGCAGCCATCACGGTTGACAGATCATGCCCAAAAGGGGACGTTCTCATCTAGGCATTATACAGAGGCATCCTACCAAGTTACACATGAGTTCCCTTCATAAATACAACCTGTCGACTGTGCTAATGGTTTTCGGGTTTTGGGCTCGGGCAGCCATACCGGTTGCCCGATCGCGACCAAAAGGGGACGTTCTCATCTAGACATGACCCCAAACCTGCATATGAAATTTCGTGACGATCAGACAAGAACTGCGGGGTGTAGCCCGTGCTAAGGAAAATGTGAACAGACGTCACAGACTAACAGACTTCCGCATGCGTGATGGCAATAGCTTATCTTGACTGTGTCAAGTTAAGCTAAAAACTGATTGCACTAATTTTGGTACAAAATGGCCACCGGCAGCCATCTTGAATTTCAGACCGCACCCAAAAACACTCGTTCCCGTCCCATGGTGATAACAAAGGTACCCAAGAAGTTTCGTAAAGATCAGCTGATAAATACGGCCTCTAGCCCGAGCGGTATTGGGATTTGCAGTTACAGTGCTGAAAGTAACATTAAATAGATCAAAGTTAGTCTAATTGGCATAATTTATGCACGAGAAAAACACCTGTATTATATGTGATGTATCCCTTGGTACTAAACATTCACACAAAAAATTATTCAAATCAGAACTTTCATAGAGAAGTTCTGTACAAAAAAACTGATTGCACTAATTTTGGTACAAAAAGGCTGCTGGCAGCCATCTTGAACTTTGGACCGCACCCAAAAACACTTGATCTCGTCCCACAGTGATAACAAAGGCACCCAAGAAGTTTCGTAAAGATCGATTCATAAATACGGCCTCTAGCCTGAGCCGTATAGAAGTTGTGTACACAAACTGATTGGACCTAATTTCGGTACAAAATGGCCACTGGCAGCCATCTTGAATTTTGGACTGCACCCTGAAACACTCGTTCTCATCCCAGAGTGATAACAAATGTACCCAAGACGTTTTGTGAAGATCGCTTCATAAATACAGCCTTTAGCCCAAGCAGTATTGACACATGCAATTACTGTGTATAAGTAGCACAGAAAAAATCAAAGTTCCACTAATTTGCTTAATTTCTGCTCGAGAAAAAAACCCGTATTATATGTGATGTATTCCGTGTTACTAAACATTCAAACAGAAATTTATTCAAATCAGAACTTTCATACAGAAGTTCTGTACACAAAACTGATTGCACTAATTTTGGTACAAAATGGCCACCAGCAGAAATCTTCAATTTCAGACCGCACCCAAAAACACTCGTTCTCGTCCCACGGTGATAACAAAGGTACCCAAGAAGTTTCGTAAAGATCGGTTCATAAATATGGCCTCTAGCCCGAGCCGTATTGGCATTTGCAGTTACAGTGCTGAAAGTAACACTAAATAAATCAAAGTTAGTCTAATTTGCATAATTTACGCATGAGAAAAAAGCCCGTATTATATGTGATGTATCCCATGGTACTAAACATTCATACAAAATATTATTCAAATCAGAGCTTTCATATGGAAGTTCTGTGCAAAAATCGGATTGCACCTAATTTTGTACAAAATGGCTGCCAGCGGCCGTCTTGAATTTCGGACCGGACCCAAAAACACTCGTTCTCGTCTCACAATGAAAACAAAGGTACCCAAGAAGTTTCGTAAAGATCGGTTCATAAATACGGCCTCTAGCCCGAGCAGATGTCCATACGGACGACAGGCCATGACAATACCTCAAATTTGTCTTCGCCAAAATTGAGCTAAAAAAGCATTTCATCAATCCAGTTGTATAGAAATCAGTGGGTGACCCACATGGTGTGTGTGAAATGTCTTTTTTTCACAGAAATCCTGAACAAATTCAGGTTTTTATTTTTTAGGGATGCCAAGTGACTGCAAAAGCTGACCTTACCTTTCAGAGGTGCTAACAATACTGCATGTGGCAAGAAATAAAAATAATTATTTCAATTATACTGATATCATAATTTATTTCCAAAATGAAGAAGTAAGATTAACAAACCTGGGGTTTGATGATCCCAAAGTATCACTACTCATCCTTAATTTCATCTCATCTTGATAGTTATGAGGAATCTGATTAGGAGCCTGAAAGTTAATTTAATTACAAAGGTAATATATTTCTATTTTATTTTTCACATCCAATCCAAAAATAAAGACTCTAGGAAGCCTGAAGCAACCATTTGACAAAACACCATTGATTCTCCAGAGGCAAGAATTGAATTTTAGATCACCATAACACTCATAAATATGAAACCAGGAATTCAAATTTGAACAGAACTATGTATCATCCACTTTTCTAGTATTCAGATGCTACCTCAGAAATGATGTGTCGATATCCAGTATTTCCAGTAATGCTAAAAAAGGCCATTTTTCCAGTACCTGGAATTCTAAATTCCCCCACCCCTCCCAGCTGTTCTGTGTTTTTGCATACCATCACTCAAAATCCTTGAAAACACTTTTTAGAGCAAAAACAATTATATTATGGACTTCACCCATTTGAACAAATGTTAATCGTATTGACCAACAAATACATTAGCTAAGTTTGACCAAGCTTGTCCAATCACTTGTGGGCAGAATTTAATCAATACCAAAGTCTCCACCAGATTCTATGTTAAATTTCAAATCCCTCTGGTGTCCCCCACCCCCCTCCCGCACTAATCAGTCAACACCTTAAACAAACTTTAAACTAGCAATCATAGCAATACTACTGCCAAATATCACAAGAATCTACCTGGTGGATCTATGAAGAAGATCATTGAAGAATATTCCTCATATTGCACTAAGTTATTTATTTGTTGGTGTTTAATGTCACATATTTCTGCACAATGGCTAATCATGACCATGACAGTTTTACGGGTGGAGGAAGCCGGAGTACCCAGTAAAAACCACTGAGCAACTGTCAGCTCCCCAACATACTAACTCCACACAAGCACATCGATGTGCAGTACGCCTTAGTAAACAACACCAACATGCCCCCACAAGGGCAATGGGGGTGAAGTGTCTTGCCCAAGGACACAATGCGGTTGCCACAGGTGGGATTCGAACCGAGGACCTCTCGGCTTGCAACCTGCACCACTACCAACTAAGCCACCACACCCCTTTGCACTAAGTTAAAATCTGGGTTCCCAACAGGAGCACAAACATAAATCCAGGGGTTTGATGTGAACAAACATGAATCTGGCTTCACCCCTCCCCCACCCCACCCCAACAAAGAGCTTGTATATCTGATATTAAAAGATTCTGATTGGTAGATCTCAAAAAGTAGATTAAAGAATGTTCTTCATATTGCACCATGTTAGAATTCAGACTCCATGAAGAACCCACATATCAACTCAGGGACTCGAATTGAACAAAGTGAATTTCACCTTCCTAAGGATGCTGAATACCAAACATCAAAAGATTCTAGGTGGTGGTTGTGAAAAAAGAGATTTTTTAAGAATTTTCCTCAACTTGAACTATGATAAAATTGTGGTTTCCATGAAGAGCCCAAATATGAAAACAGGGACATGATTTCAACACATTTTAATCTGCCCCCATGAATAATGTTGTATATCGAATATCAAAAGATTATGACCCATGTTTTTGAATAAGAAGATTTTTCCCCATATTGCTGTAAATCAAAATTTAGGCTCTATTTTGACAAGTTTAAATTCAGGTTCCTGTATGCAGCTCAAATCTCAAATATGAACTTGAACTGAACAAACCTGAATCAGATTATCCTAAGGATGTTGTATACCAAATATCAAAAATTCTGATTGGTGGTTCTTTTAAGTTTTGAAAATATGCTTTGCCATATGGTACCCTATGACACAACTGATCTTGATGATTTCTCTTGTCCATTTGATTCTACCAGTCCTAAAGATGTTTCGTGCCAAATAACAGTTCACTGTTCTGCATATTTTTTTAAAAAAAGGGCTGTCTGAAAATATTACAACTTTTGGTTTAAGGACAGAGATGGGAGGTGTTACAATGAGCAGGAAACTGTTTTCTACTATTTCTTCTGGAGTAGGAACCTACTACAGATACATATTAATCCTGTTCCAAGGTATCCCCACATTCGCCGGAACACAACCTGATGCAGATTCTAGGGTAAAAGGAGTGCACCCAAAGAGGTTGTGAAATTGCAAATGGCAGCCTTGAGGGCAGTGATATGTCTCACAATTGTAAGTGTTATTTATTAAGTTTCAGGAGGTACTGAAATTTTTGGTTCAGTATCGTTATTTTTTCTACCAGATACCTCAGTTTCAGTACGGTATTCGGTATCCATATCAATGTATTTTTAATAAATCAAAATGTCACACTGGACCCTTTGAAACCTGTTAAATTTGGTATGAACAAACACCACTGTGTTCATACAATACTAAACAAGTTTTAAAAGACCAAATGTATCGCCGTAGACTTTTCTTGATTCATTTCATTTGAAATCAGTGTTCACATATGGCTGACTGTAGTCTGCATATGTGTGCATGCGTGTGTTTGTGACTATGTGCGTGCCTTTCAGTTTGTAATATATCACTAACCTTAAATTTGGCTTAAAATATTCTCTTCTGGATTGATAATGTGATACCGCCACAGGTACATAGACCTTTGCTGAAAAGTACATTTTGGACATTCTCGCAAGTAGGGATCTCCAAGTTTATTATTATTTGATGTCACATGACTCTTTTGGAAATTGGATCTCTAAAGCAAATATCCTGACCCCCACACCACAAATGGCCATAATAGAATATATCTCTCACTCCCACTAGTACTCCCCTCAACCACTTATAAGCTTCTCCCCATCAGGTGACCAGGTCACCCCAGCAACTTGTGAATGTTTGTGTGTGTGACTGTCTGTGTGTGTGTATCTGTGTCTTCTGTGTGTCTCTGCGACGTGTGCGTGTGCATTCAGGCAATTGGTTTTGCTGTCCCAACAATGGACAATGTTATTTGCCTATGTAATCGTCTATTAACAACTTTTGGTGAGAGGCACAATCAACCATTCACAAAAATTGAACACTCGAAGTCACATGTTTTTTTTCAGTTTTTTTATTAACAGTTACATTTTATATTTGTTTTTTATTTATTTATTCCCGTTTTATGTAGAGGGTTTGGATTTGACTGTGATTTTCAACTTAGTTCCTACAGCAGCCACGTGCTTCGTCATTGTTTACACTGCAACAACTTACCTATTTTCGTTTTAGAGCAGCGGTAGTGTATTTTGGATTCCTTGGAATTGGAAGTTTTTGAGGGGTGGGCAGTACCTGTCTGAATGCATGGAAAATTGTGCCCATTGACTTCTTGCTTCAAACATTTTTTATCAAGGCAAGCAAAACTGCGATTGGCACTGCACAAATTTTACGTTTATGGGGGATTTTCCCAGTACCGGTACCAAATTTTTTTGTAATTTCTTCCACCCTCAGTTTGGTATTTCAGTATGATAGCAATACCGATACCGTTTGGTATTTTCAGTATACCGCTCATCTCTATTTAAGGGGTTTGCACAGGGATGTAAATTTTTTTTTTTTTTAATAAATCATGTTCTTATGACCCAATAATGAACCACACCAGATTTAGTTAAAATCATACCAGTGGTTATGAAAATAGAAATTTTGGCAGGGTAATGGCAAATATTGCCCCATTAACTTTGTTTGAACAAACTTCAATCTACCTCTTAATAGAAAGATGAATACCAAATATCAAGTCATTGGTTCATGAGAAGATTTCCTCCAAAATTGTGATGTTCTTTCCTCCATTCCTTTCCCATGGGGGTGGGGTAGCACATTGATTTTAATAGAATTGAAATCGGACACCCAAGTCATCAAGCAAATTAAACTTCATTGGAATCAGGCTAGTAGATTGGGAGGAGAATACTCAAACACCACCTTCATGACTGATGACAACAGATTTTCTGAATCTGATGTCAGAAAAGCAATTACTATAGCACACCTTGACTTTTAGACAGGTGGGCTAAAAATTCTCACTGGTGGGATCAGAAGAAGATGAAAAAAATGAAAGTGTCAATGACACTGTAGCTCAACATGTGTAAGACATGTACATGTATAGTATGTGACACAGCAATGACACACATCCAGGTAATGACCTGATAATAAAGGTACATGTAAAGTATTGTAAAGGTCTGTACATAATAATATTGACCGTAGCCTGTAACAAATGTACAGGTAAAGTATTGAAAAGGTTGGTGACAGTTAGATGCTAAACTAGAAAAGAAATCTCCATGGGGTTAATGTTACAATGGGGATCCTTGTATGGTGCACCATAAGCCAAATGTTAGCAAATGTTTTGGCCTGTTTGCTTCAAACCCTTCTAAGGTTGATTCACACTAATTAATAAATATTTGTCCAGTCCTTCTTAAAATATAGGTATTTGAATTTTTTATCTTTAGCTCATAGAATTTCCACGGATGAGGTTTTATTTTTCTCATTGGAAATAGAAAATCAGGTTGTGTTAATAATGTTTACCCTTCGCAAACAACACCAAATACTAACACAGGGACTTGGCTTCAACACATTTGAATATACACATCTTAGGGATGCTGAATTCAAGAAACATTAGTTTGTCTGGTGTTTTTGGAAGAGATTTTTAATCATCTCCCTTTTTGAGTGCCCGAGTGGGTCTGACTGAACCCAAACATAGTTGTTCTCATACCACAGTGATAACAAAGGCACCCAATAAATTTAAAGCAAACATTACTGACATAAAAAAATCTTCTTTTCAGGTTCTGTCAAATGAAAGTGTCAATGACACTGTAGCTTAACTTGTGTGTTGTGTTTGATGAAAAGGATAATGTTCAATGCTTATGAAAGGATTATGAAATAAGACAAGGATTGTGATAATTGGGAATGTGTTCATTTCTGTTCCCCGTATGCTATATTTTTGATAAAAATAATATGAGGTGTACACTGTACTAAAGAGCTGAGGAGTGGGTTAATATGACCTCACAGTTAATGTATGTGGCCCTCACAGTTAACGTATATCAACGAAAGTTACCAAGTTACAGTGAAATTATTCCAAAACGAGTCATCCTATCAAGTTACATTGAAACCCCTTCATAAATATGGCCTGTAGACTGTGCTAAAGGTTTTCTGGCTTCCGGCCCCTGTAGCCGTCAGCTTCCCAATTGCATCCAAAGGGGACATTCTCATCTAGACATTATATTAAGTCAACCTACCAAGTTACAATGAAATCTCTTCATAAATATGACCTGTTGACTGTGCTAAAGGTTTTTGGGCTTTGGGCTCGGGCAGCCATTATGGTTGAATGATCGCAACCGAAAGGGGACATTCTCATCTGGGCATCATCTGGAGTGATCCTACGAATTTACAATGAAATTGCTTCATAAATATGACCTGTAGACTGTGCTCAAAGTTTTTGGGCTTCGGGCCCCTGAAGCCATCACAGTTGACCAATCACGACCAAAAGGGGATATCATCATCTAGGCATTATATGGATTTCCATAAATATGACCTATAGACTATGCTAAAGGTTTTGGTGTTTTGGGCTCGGGCAGCCATCAAGACTGAATGATCGCGACCAAAAGGGGACGTTCTCATCTAGACATTATTTGGAGTCATCCTACCAAGGTACAATGAAATCCCTTCATAAATATCACCTGCAGACTGTGCTAAAGGTTTTCGGGCTTCAGGGCCCTGTAGCCGTCACAGTTGCCTAATGGTGTCCAAAAGGGGCTGTTCTCATCTAGACATTATATGAAGTCAACCTACCAAGTTATGATGAAAATCCCTTCATAAATATGAACTGAAGACTGTGATATAGGTTTTCGGGCTTTGGGCTTGGGCAGCCATCATGGCTGAATGATCGCAACCAAAAGGGGATATTCTCATCTGGGCATCATCTGGAGTGATCCTTCGAAGTTACAATGAAATCCCTTCATAAATATGACCTGTAGACTGTGCTCAAGATTTTCGGGCTTCAGGCACCTGTAGCCATCACAGTTGACCAATCATGACCAAAAGAGGATGTCATCATCTAGGCATTATATGGAGTCAACCTAACAAGTTACAATGAAATCCTTCCATAAGTACGACCTTTTGACGATGCTAAAGGTTTTTGGGCTCGGGCAGCCATCAAGGCTGAATGTTCACGACCAAAAGGGGGCGTTCTCATCTAGACATTATTTGGAGTCATCCTACCAAGCTACAATAATATCCCTTCATAATTATGACCTGTAGATTGTTCTAAAGGTTTTTGGGCTTCGGGCCCCTGCAGCTGTCACACTTGTCCAATCGTCTCCAAAAGGGGATGTTCTCATCTAGACATTATATGAAGTCAAACCTACCAAGTTACAATGAAAGCCCTTCATAAATATGACCTGTAGACTGTGCTAATGGTATTTGGGCTTCAGGCTCGGGCAGCCATAATGGTTGAATGATCACAACCAAAAGGGGACATTCTCATCTGGGCATCATCTGGAGTGATCCTACGTTACAATGAAATCCCTTCATAAATATGACATGTAGACTGTGCTCAAGATTTTTGGGCTTCGGGCACCTGTAGCCATCACAGTTGACCAATCATGACCAAAAGGGGATGTCATCATCTAGGCATTATAGGGAGTCAACCTACAAGTTACAATGAAATCCTTCCATAAATACGACCTATAGACTATGCTAAAGGCCTTTGGGCTCGGGCAGCCATAAAGGCTGAATGAACGCGACCAAAAGGGGATGTTCTCATCTAGACATTATTTGGAGTCATCCTACCAAGCTACAATGAAATCCCTTCATAAATATGACCTGTATAACTGTTCTAAAGGTTTTCGGGCTTTGGGCTCGGGCAACCATCATGGCTGAATGATCGCAACCAAAGGGGACAACCTCATCTGGGCATCATCTGGAGTGATCCTACGGAGTTACAATGAAATCCCTTCATAAATATGACCTGTAGACTGTGCTCAAGGTTTTCGGGCTTCGGGCACCTGTAGCCATCACAGTTGACCAATCACGACCAAAAGGGGATGCCATCATCTAGGCATTATATGGAGTCAACCTAACAGGTTACAATGAAATCCTTCCATAAATATGACCTTTTGCCTATGCTAAAGGTTTTTGGGCTCGGGCACCCATCAAGGCTGAATGATCGAGATCAAAATGAGACGTTCTCATCTAGACATTATTTGGAGTCATCATACCAAGTTACAATGAAATCCCTTCATAAATATCACCTGTAGACTGTGCTTCGGGCCCCTGTAGCCATCACAGTTGCCCAATCACGTCCAAAAGGGGACTTTCTCTCTCATCTAGACATTATATGAAGTCAACCCACCAAGTTACAATGAAATTCCTCAATAAATATGACCTGTAGACTGTGCTAAAGGTTTTCGGGTTTTGGGCTCAGGCTGTCGTCACGGTTGGCAGATCAAGTCCAAATGGAGAAATTCTCATCTAGACATCACAAGGAGTCATCCTACCAAGTTACAATGAAATCCCTCCATATTAAACATGACCTGCAGACTGTGCTAAAAGTTTTGGGGTTTCGGGCTTGGGCAGCCATCACAGTTGACAGATCATGACCAAAAGGGGACGTTCTCATCTAGGCATTATACAGAGGCATCCTACCAAGTTACAATGAAATCCCTTCATAAATACAACCTGTAGACTGTGCTAATGGTTTTCGGGTTTTGGGCTCGGGCAGCCATACTGGTTGACCGATCGCGACCAAAAGGGGACGTTCTCATCTAGACATGACCCCAAACCTGCACATGGAATTTCGTGACGATCAAACAAGAACTGCAGGGTGTAGCCTGTGCTAAAGGAAAATGTGAACAGACTCACAGACAAACAGACTTCCGCATGCGTGATGGCAATAGCTTATCTTGACTTTGTCAAGTTAAGCTAAAAATGTAATACACACAATTCCCGTAGATATGACGGCTGACAGACATTTTGAATTTTTGGCCGAGCCCAAAAGCACTCATTACCATCCCATGATGATAACAAACATAGTCCTAGAAGTTCTGTACAAAAAACTGACAGTACCTAATTTCGGTATAAAATAGCCGCTGGTAGCCATCCTGAATTTTGGACCACATCCCAAAACACTTGTTCACATCCCAAGGTGATAACAAAGGTACCCAAGAAGTTTCGTGAAGATCAGTTCATAAATACAGCCTCTAGCCCGGGCTGTATTGACATGTGCACTTACTGTGTATAAGTAGCACTGAATAAATCAAAGTTCATCTAATTTGCATAATTTCTGCACGAGAAAAAAAACCTGTATTAAATGTGATGTATTCCATGTTACTAAACATTCATACAAAAATTTATTCAAATCAGAACTTTCATACAGAAGTTCTGTACAAAAAACTGATTGCACTAATTTTGGTACAAAATGGCAGCCGGTGGCAATGTTGAGTTTCGGACCACACCCAAAACACTCGTTCTCATCCCATGGTGATAACAAAGGTGCCCAAGAACTTTCGTAAAGATCGGTTCATAAATACGGCCTCTAGCCCAAGCCGTATTGAATTGTTGATGGACAGATAGATGACGGGGCTTGACAAAACCTCAAATTTGATGTCAAAGTTGAGCTGAAAATTATTCCTTACATTACAGCAAGTTAAAATTCAGAGCCCAAATATGAACCCAGGGAGTTAATTTGAACAAACTTGAATCAGGCCCTCCTGAGGAAGTTGTAAACCAAATATCAAAAGATTCTGACAGATCTGGATCTGCAGAAGATCTAAAAAAAAAACCCCATCCTCTTATTACATTAGGTTATAACTCACTGGTGGATCAGAAGAACAAAATTTTTAATGAATTTTCTTCATATTGTAATATATTAACTGAGGGATTTGATTTGTACAAACTTGAATCTGACTCTCATGATAATGGCAATTTTTTTGTTACCACACGATTTTACTAGTCCTAATTTTAACTTGGTGCAATATTATTCTTCTGGTCTTAAATTTTAACTTGGTGCAACATGATAAATTTTCTTTCAAGAATTTTCTTTTGATATTAGCAATGCAACATCCAGATTAAAAAATGTTCAAATCAAGTCAGTGGGTTCATATTTGGGCTCCACACAGTAGCCTGAGTTTTAACTCATTGTAATATGGAAACATTCTGTAAAAATCTTCTCCTTCAAATCCACAAGTCAAAATCATTTATTTGAAGTTTGTTTTAATCAAATCCTCGAGTTCAAAATTGTGCTTCCTGTTGGAGCCCAAATGTTATCATGGTGCAATACAAGGAATATTCTTTAAAAAATCTTTTTCTGACCGACCAGTCACAATCATTTGAATTTTTGTATACAGCATCCTATGGGAGTCAGACTGAAGTTTGTTCAAATCATTTTCCTGGGTTCATATTTGGTCTCCTTGATGGGAGCTTGTTCTGGGTCACATTGCCAGGAACATGCAATTATGAAATGTCATAGCACATGGGTAGTTCTTAAAATACCTCAAGAACTGTTTACATTAAATAAAAACAAAGACGTTAACAAATAATATGGAAGTCTGATCTCGTCTTCAATTTTAGTTTAAATATTACTTTATTTCCAAATAATTTTCAAAGTGATACATAGCTTGTAATAACATTGAGTGTGGATTTGACAGTAAGCTGGTAGCTTATCCATGTTTCCACTCACAGTTTAATTAATGGGTAGCAAATGAGAAGACAGTGCAACCAAAGTTTTCCACCTAGGATATTTGTTACCATCTGTAGTTTTCAGGTTAGAAAATAAGTAGTTTGATACAATTTGAATCCCATTTGCACAAGACTTTTCTAATTGAAAGGAGGAAGAGAGATAGGATAGGAATAAGAAGCGACTAGTCAAAACCAAACCATCTGAATGTTGTGTAACCAAACTGAGTTATGTGAGAGTTCTTTGTTTGATTTCACTAACTGAGTGTCAAGGTACTAAAAAAGAACAAGAGGCCCCATGGGGCCTGAGGCGCTCACCTGACCAAAGTTGCTTAAAGAAGGATTTAATAAGTATTTATGGTTAGTTAACACTACAGAGGAATGAAGTTATTCAATAGTTTATAAATTTGTTGTTCAGGCCAGATGATTTTTTTCTAGTATTGGGATGCTACCACAGAAATAATGCCCAGATTTTCTGCAATGCAAAACTAGGGAGTCCAAATATCAACCTTGGGACTTAACTTGAACAAACTTGAAGGATCCTGTATACCAAATATCAAAAGATTCTGACTGGTAATTCTGGAGAAGATTTTGAGAATATTACTAGTTTTGAACTATGTTGAAATTTGCCCCCCCCCCCCCGCCCCCCCCCCCCCCCCCCTGAACATAAATATCATCCCAGGGACTTTATTTTAACATATTGAATCTGAACCCTCTAAGGTACTGTATACCAAATATCAAAAGATTCTAATTGTATCACAACAAGCAGATTTGTAAAGATTATTTCTCATATTGCACTAAGTGAAACCAACAGAGCCCAAATATTAACCCAGGGACCCAATTTGAACAAACTAGAATCTGACCCTCTTAGAGATGTTGTATATCAAATATGAAAGGATTCTAACTGGTAAATCTGAAGAAGAAGGTTTTTAAAGAAATTTCCTCATATTGCACTAAGTTAAAATTTGGTCTCCCACAGGAAGCCCAAATATTAACCCTGAGACTCGATTTGAACAAATTTGAATTTGACCAGCATAACAATGATGTATACCAAACATTAAAAGATTCTGCCTGGTGGTTCTGAAGAAGATGATTTTTAAAGATTATTCTCCATATTGCCCTAAGTTGAAAATACAGGCTCCTGTATTGAGCCCAAATATGAACCAATGAGCTTCATTTTAACAAACTTGTATCTGAACCCCCGCCCCCTCCCCCCTCCCCCTATGGATGCTGTATACCAAATATCCAAACATTCTGAATGATGGTTCTCAAGAAAATTTTAAAGAATATTCCTCTTTGGCACCAAGTTAAAATTAGGGCTCCCATTGGGAGGCCACATATTAATGCAGGCACTTTATTTGAACAAAATTGAAACTGTCCCACCCCCCACCCCCAAAGATGTTGTATATCAAATAGTGGGGGCATGGTGGCTCCGTAGGTAGAGGTTCAGGCTGCAAGCCGAGAGGTCCTCAGTTTTGAATCCCACCTGCGGCAACCGCATTGTTTCCTTGAGCAAGACACTTCACCCTCAATGCCCACATGGGGGCATGGTGGTGTTGTGTACAAAGGCATACTGCACATCGATGGTGTACCTGTCTTCAACCAATGCTAACCCTGCTTGCGTGGAGTTAGTATGTTGGGGGTGCAGACAGTTGCTTGCCATTGATTGGTGGGTACTCCGACTTCCTCCACCCGTAAAACTGTTGTGGTCATGATTAGCCATTGTGCAGAAATATGTGACCTTAAACACCATTAAATAAATAAATAAACATCAAAAATTTGGTTTCCCATGGAGAACACAGGGACTTTATTTGAAAAACACTTAATCGGACACCCTTAAGAATGATGTATATCAAATATCAAAAGATTCTGACTAGTGTATTTCAATTAGCAGATTTTTCCTCATATTGGACTAAGTTAAAATTTGGGTCCCAATAGAGAGTTCAAATATTAACACAGAGACTTGATTTTAACAAACTTGAATCCGAATCCAATAAGGATGGTGTATAACATATATCAAAAGATGCCCCATCAAATCTGAAAATTTGAAACAAAAGCATCTCTGAGATACAGGTGGTAACAGTGCACAACATAATACGCACAAAAATATTACCCGAAAAAAAGGTTAAGGCTAATCAGCATTATGCGTGAGAAAAAAACCTGTATGATATGTTATTTATCTTATGCTGCTAGACCTCCATACCAAAGATTATTGAAATCGGAAATGGCGTTCAGAAGTTCTGAGCGTATAACGAATTACACACAATTTCCAACAAAAATGGCCGACAGTCGGCCATCTTGAATTTTTTTTGGAAAAAAGTTGACCTGCATCAATTTTTCCTTATGCCTCATCAAATCTGAAAATTTGAAACAAAAGTGCCGAAGCATCTCAGGCAGGCAGGCAGGCAGGCAGTGAAACCGTGGGGGACTAATAATAATCAGGAACAGCAATTTCACTGTCAAGAAACAATTCAGGGGGTGCTTAATTGTTAGCTGTTGTTGTGTCCTCTATGTACATTTATTTTGTCACGATGTCATATGTGTTTTATATTTTTTTCTGACTTCTCCCTCATGTCCACTGACTTCTCCCTCCTGGCCCCAGACTTCTCCGTAAAGTCTCTGGAGGGAGAAGTCACTTCTCCCTAAAATCAGTTGCCAGGCTGACCTCTGATGCATGTGGTACGATACCTCAATTTAGGATTCCTTGGCATTCAGCCATATAATGCTTGATGACATATTGTTCAACCAGGTTGAGTTTTACAGAAGAGAACAGGTTTTAATACCTATCAAACTGGCCTCAAATTGAATGGAACTGTACAACTTCCATATATATTCACATTCTACAATGACACCTAACAATAGGCATGTAAACTAAGTTAACCCTTTAATGAATGAGCTTCATCCGCTCGAATAATATATGACATGAGTAGTTGAAAAAAACATTTTTCAAAAAATTTCAACAAAACCATAACATGTGACCCCACATTGGAACAAGCTCATTCCAATGAGGGGGTCTCATAATATGATTTTGTTGAATTTTTGTTGAAAAATTAAAAAAAATAATAATTAAAAAACTAAATTTGATATCCTGTGTCTCAGATAAAGGATTAACCCATCTGACATGAATTAGAGAAATGGAAAGTACCATTATCTTGGAGCATTACCTTTTAAAGAAACACTCAACGGTGACTGAAACCACAGAGGCTTACTTGAGGTTGAATTTCCAACATCATAAATAAGATCCTGTCTTGAAAAAAAAAAAAAAAATACTATTCCTGAAAAACCTAATCAACAAAGTGAACACTAAAACACAAAACTGCTCAGTACTACCATTTAACACAAATCCCACGATTTGAAAAGTTCAAACAATAATTAACATATCTTCTTGCAGAAACTTCTGAAACTACCAAGTTAAGATTATGATCTCACTTACTGGTCGCTTCCAGAAACTTGAACTTGTGTCATCATCACTTGTTGTTGCAGGAGATTCTTCTAATACTTGTCGTTGTTCACTATTCATTAGTCTTGGGCTTTTACCAGCAACAATTTTAGATTTTCTTGGAGTTTCCCAAACATTTTCCAGTTCTTCTTCATGGTGTTTTTTCATGCTGGCAAACATACGTGCTTCAAAAGATTCAGATATATCATCATGCAGATATTTCTTAAAGTCATAGGCTTTCTGTAAATAAAATAGAAAATTCAGCACCTGTGGCTATACTGTGTTGACACACAGGTATAGAGGCAAGTTTAGCGAATTGTTTAAACTTATGCTGTCCACTTTATAGGACTTTCATGTCAGGCATTGGTTACTAGGTGTTATTATATCAATAAAGTTGTAAACTGCAGCGGAGGCAGGGTGGCTCAGTAGGTAGAGGTGCTGGCTGTAAGTCGAGAGGTCCTTGGTTTGAATCCCACCTGCAGCAACCGCATTGTGTCCTTGTGCAAGACACTTCATCCCCCACTGCCCATTTGGGGGCATGGTGGCATTGTGTACTAAGGCATACTGCACATCAATGGTGCACTTGTCTTCAACCAATGCTAACCCTGCTTGTGTGGAGTTAGTATGTTGGGGGAGTCTGACAGTTGCTTGCTATTGCTTGATGGTTCTCTCTGGGTACTTCGGCTTCCTCCCTGTAAAACTGTCTGACACGAGATGAGCTTGGCTGTCGAAAGTGTCATTATACCCCAATAAATAAATAATTAAATAAATGTTAACCACAGCAATGAAGCCCCCTACTCCATTTCCTGGGAACAACTTTTTAAAATCCCAGGAACAAATGCCACAATTGTACATCATGGTAGTTAAAATGGCACACCATTTTTCAATGAGCATCCATTTATTAAATTTTGTATACAGATGGACAATGTAGTGTGTATATCTCTTAGTTCAACGGTCATTGCATAGCTTTCTGTCATAACTTTATAAGTCTCACAGTCCGTGACCTTGAACTTTGAGGTCTGACTTTGGGTGAAGATCATAACACATCTTTAGTTTTGTACAATTGTGTGAAGTGTGAACAAGATCTGTCAATTCGATCATTTTACATGGACCGGACAAGAACAGGATAGCAGTATCAAAGGTTTCTGACCTTGAACTAGAGGATATGGCCATGACACACCCTCGGAACTTGGTTATAAACTGTTTGAAAGTCAAACAAGAGCTGTCAACTGGATCAACTAATATGAACCGGACAAGGATGCTAAAACACTATAAAGGGGTTCCTGTCTATGATAACTGGGTCGAGTGGTAGCAGTGCACACCCAGTGGGGGACGCTCTTCTCCTAGTACAGATCCACGGCTTCTGGTGCCAGTGCGCAGACTTGTAACCAATGACTCATTCTTTTTGAATCCGCCAACATTGGAGTTATGTGATTAGCGGGGAGGAAGGATTCTTACCAAATAAGAAGATGCGAGGACCTCCATGTAAAGAATTGTGGTAGGTATAATAAGAAAGGAAATTTACTATAAAATTTAAATTTCTTATCAACCTACCTTACAATTGTTTACTACAGGCTGAATAGACAATAGGAGGAGGGAATCACATAACCAACCCCCCACATAACCCGACAGCATTGGAACCATGGACAGAAGAAGAATTCCCTAGGCCTATCAAACCATAGCATCACAAACATTAGTAAATGACAATGAGAGATGAGGCATATGGCCCTACGTGATGCACAGACAGAAAGGACAGTAAAACAGCACAGGCCTGGAACTGACCTTGTAAGAAGTCTAATGGCTAGGGTAGACAACAGCCTGAGCAGAAGAAAGAGGGCCCAATGAAAAAAGGTTCTCAGACTGCTCCTGCAACTGATGCAGATAGAAGGTGGAGAAAGTAGAAGCATTTCTCCAGTAGACTGCCATAACATCCGACAACTAGACGAAGTTAGCATGAGCCCAGGAGGTAGACAAGGCATGTACCTCATGGGCAAAAATATGCTTGGTAATACAACTGTCAGTCGCTAGACAAGCATAGGCCGTGCGAATAGCAAGACAAATCCATCGAGAAATGGATTGAGGCGAGATCTTCTGTCAACCAGGAATAAGAGACAGAAAGAATCGTTTCCTGCCTTTCCTAATGAACTGTGTCCAGTTGAGGTAAATGCAAAGTGCACGAACCAGACAGAGCAAAGGGTGATTACCCTCAGCAGAAGGAAGAGCCCTGATACAGATAGGAGGTGGAGTTGTTTCTGTATCTGATTCTTGGCCAGAAAGGAGCAATCAGTGGTAAAAGTAACACTGCTGACAGAGCTCCTGAAAAAGGCTGGATCAACCAAGAGGGCGTGAAGCTCACTAACCCTTCTGGCTGAGGCAAACGCCATCAGAAAAGCTGTCTAGGATGTGAGAAAAGGCATATCCACCTGGGACAAAGGTTCAAACCCCTCCCTCCCCCCCACAAGGAAAACATCACCCAAGAAAGATTCCATCTTGGGGTAAGCTACAAAATCCTAGGCCTTTTCAAAGAAAAGTCCCGAATAAACTTGGAGAGGTAAGGATTAGTGCTGATATGACGCTTTCCCTCATACAAAAAGGTCTTTGAAAGCATGGAGACCCCAAGAATCAAACAGATATACCAGAAACTCCGCAATCTGTGTTATCAAAGGATCAGCATAATCAACTGAGTGATCAGCACACCATCGACAGAAGACCTTCCACTTAGCCGCATAGGCTAAACCAGTGGAGTGCCGCCTTGAAGAAGAAATTCACCCCACTGCTCGTCTCGAAAAACCTCTACAGAGGAGACAGGACCTGACAAAAGATATGCGTGAAGGCACAATGAAGTCAGGTCGACGTGAAACCTCGGGTGACCTTGGCAAAGAAGGTCGCAATTTAGAGGGAGACGTACCAGATCCGCCGCCAACAGAGAGCAGAGCTGATTGATCCACAACTGTTGAGGCGACAGGGGAGCGATCATTATGACTCGACAACTGCAGGTTCGTATTTTGGCTAGAACCTGAGGCAGAATCGGAACCGGCGGGAAGGTGTAGCTGAGTAGACCATTCTAATCAAGTGACAGAGCATCCATGGCGAAAGCCAGAGGATCTGGACACGAGGTCACAAAAGTGTCCACCTGATGGTTTCAACAGGTCGCAAAAAGATCGATGTGGGGACGACCACAGAGATCGCAAAGTGACTGGAACACTGCCTGGTGAAGCATCCACTTGGTGGAAATGACACTGTCCCGTCGGGACAAGGAGTCGGCTAGGACGTTCAGACAACTGGGAATGTGATGACCCACCACTCCAGCGTTGACATCTTGAGCTAGCAGTAGAAGATCCCGAGCCAATTCGTACATGGGAACCGAGTGTGAGCTGCCCTGGCTCAGAATGAAAGCGACCACTGTCGAATTGTTGGACAAAAGAAGGACCTGACGAATCGAAAGGTGGGGGAACCACTTCCGGAAACTCAGAACAAGAGCACGAAGCTCCTTCTGGTTGATGTGAAGAGCCACTTGATCCTGGTCCCATACACCGTGAAGGGAAAGACCTAGAGGATCCAACATCTCACTCCATCCGAGATTGCTGGTGTCTGCCATCAGAACACTATTGGACGTGGGCAAGTCCAACGGAACTACCTGCATAATCCACTGAACATCCGATCAGGGGAGAAGGTGATGATGAAGAGAGTTTGCTAACTGAAGCACCAGATCCAGAGGATCGACACTCGGCCTCCAACGACTGAGTAGAAAGTGTTGGAGAGGTCTGACATGCAGCCGACCTGGAGGAATGAGATCCATCACCGAGCCACAGAGAGTGAGCAGGCGGAGAATACTCCGAGCTGTCGCTGACGTGGACTGGGACAGAGTCAGGGCAAAAGCCAAGAAAATCACAGCCCTTGCCCGGGGAACCGCCACCGTATTCAGCTGAGTACGGAAGTCCATCCCCAGATGACAAAACGACTGAGAAGGGACCAGATCCGACTTCTCCTCGTTGACTCTGAACCCTAGCGACGTGAGCAGGCCAACAGTGTGTCGACATCTGACTCCAGAAGAGCAGCATTGGAGTGCCTCTGTAGGATATCATCTAGATACGCGGAAGTCACCCTGGAGTGTGTGTGATGGAAGGCTATCACATGCGACGTCAGTTGGGTGAAGGCCCAAGGAGCCAGGTTGAGGCCGAAAGGCATGGCCTTGAACTGGTAAACTCGCCCTAGAAAAGCAAACCTGAGATACTTTTGCGATGTCTGATGAATTGGAAACGTGAAAGCAAGCATCTCGCAGGTCGATGCAGGAAGCGAAATCTCCCTGGTGAATGGAGTGGTGAACCGACCTGAAAGTCTCCATACTGAACTTAGGAGCAATGATAGACTGGTTCAGGATACTCAGATCAATAACCGGTCAGAGTCAGCCGTCCTTCTTCGGCACCATGAACAGGTGGGAATAAAATCCCACTGAATGAATGTTCTTGACGACCTCGATCACCCCCTTTGACAGGAGATTGTCCATCTCCGTGATCAAAAGTTCCTGAAACGTCTGAAGGAACTTGGGTTGGAAGAGGCACTCTCGACAGAGTGGGGTGCCTCCGGAAGGATATTCGCAGCCTGGACCGAACAACATCTAACACCCAAGGATCGGATGTGATCGTGGCCCAATGGTCTGTGAACTCTTGATATCCTTCCTCCAACCTGGGATGAATCGAGGTGAGGACCTTCATTTTGAGCCTGTGAGAGGAGAAACCACCTCCTCTGCTAGATGAAGGATCCTGAGTCCTCCCTCTGGTCTGCCAACGCTTTCTCTTACCACGTGAGTAAGAAGTAGAAGCGGCGGCAGGAGGATCAGCCCTTGGCTTCGCAGAGGAAGCAGAAGGGTGTTTGTTAGGCTTAAAATGGCCACGGCCTCCAACAGAAGGCTGATGAAGCAGCAGCTGATCTTTGGAATGACACAGGACATCGTCCCGGATCGTTGCCACGGAACCATGGAATAGTTGTGGACCTGCCAAAGAAGCGGATCGAAGAGCAGCGTGCTGCCCCTCAGGAAAGAAATGGCTTGTGTCCAACACAGCATCCCGGTGAAATTAATTCCAAGTTAGCCGTGTTAGAGGCATGCGTGTGAGTAAGATGAATGAGTGCCTGTACGTCGTCAAACTTATCTGGAGGCAGATAAGCAGGACTCCAGAGTCGCCATAGAAATAACGGCCAACTTGGGGTCTTGGAAAGCCTGAGGGAGGAGGAGTCCTGATCCAAGACCTTCAAAGTCTGGCAGACTGACGGATTGGCGAAATCGTAGGAACGATAACGCACTGGAGGCAAAACGGTATCAGCCCTGGTGAAAAACGAAGTCTTCATAGCCTTGGAGCTCAGCTTAGAGTCCAAAGCTGCAATCACTTTGACCACCTGTACCAAATGACACAGTTGAAGGTGTCCAGAAGTGGGTTGCTCCACAGGCTGTAGGCACGCGACCAATGATCGCAGCTTGGCTGACACCGCCGGCTGGTCTGACAGTTTGAGGTCTGGGAGGAACTCAAACACAAAGTCAAGAGCTGCCTCTAAGTCAGAAGACTGTTGGCTCTCTACGACAGGTATATCTGACCCATCCTCTGAGTCGGAAGACACATAGCCCATCACGGGCAAACCAGCTGATGCCTCCCATGGTGTAGGCACACCAGGGGGATCAGAAAGCGGCCTGCTTCCAACCCGGGAGGCTGTGCCTGGAAACCACTAGAAGCCTCGCTGGAGGCAATGGGAAGGCTCTTGGAAAGAACCCGTGTTAGCAAGGAGAGGGCCTCCCTGAGCTCATGGCCCGTATCAGCCGGTTTGACGAGGGAAAGAACTGGCAAACTGGCTTTACTCCTGACCCTTTTAACCAGCGAAGGGTCACAATCCTCTAGTACACCCAACACGGGGCAACGGGTGGCAGCCGAAACATCTGAATGCAGATGCTTATAGGGGGTATGAAATACCCTGAGGATCTGAAGCGAGGGTACTCAGGAGAGTCGCCGCAGACCTCTGAGGGACAGAAGGTCCAGACTGCACAAAATGTGTCTGCCCAGCAAAACTGACCATAGGACCAGAGTGCGTGGACGGAAATGCAACAGAGTCCATGGTGACCCCACCATGAACATTTGAATACAATGAAAAAGCTGCTGGGCTTGATGGCTGAGAGACCACAGCAGAGGGTTCGGCTGGCAGCCCCTTTTGACTTCACCAAGTTGAAGTCAGGGAAGGCTGAGGCCAATATCCCACATCCACACTACCAGACATCTCTGCAGACCCCTGCAGGGATATGGCAAGGCTGGCTGAAACGGTGACCGAAGACATTGCAGACAGAACAGCAGTAGCAGCAGATACGTCGGGAGCTGTTGAAACTGGAGGAAAGGTGGAGAGAGCAACCGAGCTCGGCTCCAAAGGAGGAGTCACAACCCTAGTAACAGCCTCAGATGTCGACTGGAGAGGGACAAGAGTCCCGGAACCAGGCATCTCTTCACTGGACAACTCAACAGCTCCCGCAGTATCCACAACAGGAAAAAACTGCACATCCCTCACGGAGGGGGTATAACTCTCACCACGCGTGGTCGTGTCGGGAAGCCCCGAACGACAGCATTCCCCTTTCCCACAGTTGTGGGAGGAACAGCCACGAGAACACACCACACGGTTCACAGAAACACAAAAGGTGGATGACAAAGACCCACAGAGCCCACAAGGTCAATCGGACGAACACCCATTACAGCAGTGGAACAAGAAGCATGGGAATCGTCCACATGCTTGGGCAAAAGGCATTGCCCACAAGAAACAGTCCTGGGCATAACAGAGGTGAGAGCAGTAGAAGAAAAGGTGAACTCAACAGATCTAGAAAGAAGGAGAACACCCCCCAACTACTAGAGGAAAGTGGCAGAAATTAAAGGATCGGTGGGAACACAAAAGAACCCAGATGGCCAACAGGGACCCAGAAAATAGAAATTCCCCCCTCAACGGAGGGGAGAAATCCTGCCCATACTGCCCTCCACTGACACCTAGCTCCAATATGAATGTCCAAAAGGACAACATGAATTGTGAACCAAACAATAATGTCCAAACCGCACGGCACGCAAAAGTTGCGCGCGAACACAGAGAATATAAAAAATATAATTAAAATGTGGTTGAATATAATAACGAGAATATACAAAACACAGCCCAGTTATTATATGATCATCAGATCCATAATTTTAGTCACAGGAACCATTATCAACGAGCTGAATTATCACTGTTTCTTAATGCAAATCAAGGCACATCTTCCTATGATGGAGGCCATAAAAAAGAATGAGTCATTGGTCATACGTCTGCGCACTGGTACCGGAAGCCGTGGATCTGTACTAGAAGAGCATCCCCCCACTGGGTGTTCACCGGTAGCACTTGACCCAGTTTTGGCTTATTTTTTCTTGGTGCTATTGCACCACTTTTCTTTCCCAAATCGCTTGGGAAAGATGAAAATAGAGAGTATATTTTCCGAGTTAGGGACTTCCATTGTAGAGCAAGCCTGTAGTAAACAATTGTAAGGTAGGTTGATAAGAAATGGATAGACTAATTAAGAAATCAATCGACATATGGATGAACAGACAAAGTGATTACTATATGCTCCATTCATTTTTTGGGCAGAGGGAAGAAAAACTGTTCATACTTGAAAATATGCATGTCTACTTGATAATCATTATGTGTCAAAGTTGATTCACACACGTGGGAAGTGTTCTGCACACAAAGAATTTAATTTAAATCCATGTATAAATCAGAACATTTATAATCAAATCTATGTTCCAGAGGAGATAATTTGACATAAAATGTTTGTGTTTCAACTGCATAAGTGTGCAAATGTTTGCTCGATAATGATCTTGTTCAAGATTTTCATTGTGAATGGTTCATAAATTAAAGGAAAGTTAGTTATTATTTATTTCTTGGTGTTTAAGTTCATGTTCAGTATTTTTGGCAACATCATGACAGCAACATATGTATGAAGTAAAGTTTTAGTCAATCATTTATAACTATGCTGCCCCTTTAGATGACTTCTTCCCCAGGCATTGGTTCCGGATCCTATTTTACCATAAAAGCAGGACTTGTTTACTGCAGTTAACAAGCACTGCACCACTTCCCAGGGTTCCCAGGATTCCCACAGTATCATGGGAAAGTTGCGCCTGCACAAGAATTTCAATTACTATGTCCAACTAGGCAATAACTCTTGAAGAAATACAAGAAATTTAAATTTTATAGTAAATTTCCTTTCTTATTATACCTACCACAATTGTTTACAACAGGCTTGCCCTACAGTGGAAGTCCCTAACTCGGAAAAATACTCTCTATTTTCTTCTTTCCCAAGCGATTTGTGAAAGAAAAGTGGCGCAAAAGCACCAAGAAAAAAATAAGCCAAAACTGGGTCGAGTGGGACCGGCACGCACCCAGTAGGGGATACTCTTCTTGTACTAATCCACAGCTTCTGGAACCAGTGTGCAGACGTATAACCAAAGTGTCATTTTATTGAATCCACAAACATTGGAGTTATGTGATTAACGGGAAGGAAGGATTCTTACCTGAAAAAGAAGATGGGAGGGCCTCCATGTAAACAATTGCAGTAGGTATAGTAAGAAAGGAAATTTACTATAAAATTTAAATTTCTTACCAACCTACCTTACAATTGTTTACAACAGGCTGAATAGACAACAGGGGAGTCGGGAATCACATAGCCAACCCCGACATAACACGACTGCACTGGAACCGTGGACAGAAGTAGAGTTCCCTAGGCCTATAAAACCATAGCATCACGACCATTAGTAAATGACAATGGGAGATGAGGCGAATGGCCGTGTGTGACACACAGTCTGAAAGGACAGTACCAAGAACCCAAATGGCTAGGGTTTATGACAGTCAGAGCAGAAGACAAGAGGGCCTAATGAAAACGGGTCCTCAGACTGCTCCTGCAACTGACACAGATAGGTGGAGAAAGTAGAAGCATTTCTCCAGTAGGCTGCCTGCATAACATCCGACAACTGACAGAGTTAGCATAAGCCCAGGAGGCAGACAATACATGCACTTCGTGGGCAGAAAAACGATTGGTAATACAATCGTCAGTCACTAGACGAGTGTATGACGCGTGAATAGCAAGACAAATCCTTCAAGAAATGGACTGAGGAGAGATCTTATGTCGACCAGGGATAAGAGACAGAAATATATCTTTTCCTGTCTTTCCTAATGAACTGTGTCCGGTTAAGGTAAATGCGAATTGCACGAACCGCACAGAGCAAAGTGTGATTACCCTCAGCAGAAGGAAGAGCTCTGATAGAGACTGGAGGTTGAGTAGTTTCTGGCATCTGATTCTTGGCCAGAAAGGAGCAATCAGTGGTAAAGTAACACTGTTGGCAGAACTCCTGAAAAAGGCCGGATCAACAGAGAGGGCGTGAAGCTCACTAACCCTTTTGGCTGAGGCAAAAGCCATCTTGTATGTGAGAAAATGCATATCCACCTGGGATAAAGGTTCGAACGGCAGCCCCCCCTCCCACCCCCCCTCCCCCAAGCAAAGCAGTACCCAGGAAAGATACCATCTTGGGGGAAGCTGTAAAATCCTAGGCCTTTTCAAAGAAAAGTGCCAAATAAGCTTGGAGAGGTACAGATTAGTGCCGATACGAAGCTTTCCCACATACGAACAAGTCTCCAAAACCATGGACCTGTACCCTCAGATGGTAGCAGGTTGGAGACCCTGAGAATCAAACAGATATACCAGAAACTCCACAATCTGTGTTATCGAAGGATCGGCATAATCAACAGAGTGATCAGCACACCATCGACAGAAGACCTTCCATTTAGCCGCATAGGCTAAACCAGTGGAGTGCTGCCTTGAAGAAGAAATGCACTCCATTGCTTATCTTGAAAAACATCTACGGAGGAGACAGGATCTGACAAAAGATATGCATGAAGGCACAATGAAGTGAGATCGACCTGAAAACTCCTCGGGTGACCTTGGCAACGAAGGTTGTGACGTAGAGGGAGGCAAGCCGGAACTGCCACCAACAGAGAGTGGAGCTGATTGATCCACACCCGCTGAAGCGAAAGGGGAGCAATCAGAATGAAAATGAAGAGACAACTGCAGGTTCCTATCTTGGCTAGAACCTGAGGCAGAATCAGAACTGGCGGGAAGGCATAGCCGACTAGACCCTTCCAATCGAGTGACAGAGCATCCATGGCGAAAGCCAGAGGATCCAGACACGGGGACACGAATGTGTCCACCTGATGGTTCCAATGGGTCGCAAAAAGATTGATGTGGAGACGACCCCAGAGATGGCAAAGAGACTGGAACACTGCCGTGAAGCATCCACTTGGTGGAAATGAACCTGCCCCATTGGGACAGGGAGTCAGCTAGGACATTCAGATGACCAGGAATGTGACAGCAGTAGAATATCCTGAGCCAATTCGTACATGGGAACCGAGTGCATGCCACCCTGGTTCCAAATGTAAGCGATCACTGTTGAATTGTTGGACAACAGAAGGACCTGACGATTCAAAAGGTGGGGGATCCACTGCTGGAAACTCAGAAGAATAGCAAGGAGCTCCTTCTGGCTGATGTGAAGAGCCACTTGATCCTGGTCCCATACGCCGTGAAGGGAAGGACCAGAGGATCCACTGCAGCGCACCATCCTAGATCGCTGGCATCAGCCGTCAGAACACGATCGGACATGGGCAAGTCAAACAGACTCCCTGCATAATCCACTGAAAATACGTCCAGGGAAGAAGGTAACCTTGAAGAGATGCTGGTAACTGAAGCACCAGATCCAGAGGATCGACATTTGGCCTCCGACTGAGAAAGTGATGGAGAGGTCAGACATGCAGCCGACCTCAAGGAATAAGATCTGTCACCAAACCGCAGAGACCGAGCAGCCGGAGAATACTCCGAGCTGTCACGGACGTGGACTGGGTCAGAGTCAGGGCGAAAGCCGAGAGAATCACAGCCCTCACCCGGGGAATCACCACTGTATTCAGCTGAGTACGGAAGTCCATCTCCAGATGATAAAACGACTGAGAAGGGACCAGGTCAAACTTCTCTTTGTTAACTCTGAACCCTAGCGACATGAGCAGGCTCAAGTGTGTCCAGAAGAGCAGCATTGGAGTGCCTCTGGAGAATATCATCCATATATGCCGAAGTAGTCACCCTGGACTGAGTGCGATGGACGGGTATCACATACGATATCAGTCGGATGATGGCCCAAGGAGCCAGGTTGAGGTCGAAAGGCATGGCCTCAAACTGGTAAATTCGCCCCAGAGAAGCGTACCTGAGATACTTTCGCGATGTCTGAGGAATCGGAACGTGAAAGCAAGCATCTCGCAGGTTGATGCTGGAAGCCTGGTGAATGGAGCAGCAAACCGAGGTGACAGTCTCCATGCTGAACTTGGGAGCAATGATAGACTGGTTCAGGATACTCAGATTGATAACCGGTCAGAGTCGGCCATCCTTCTTTGGCACCAAGAACAGGAGGGAATAAAATCACACTGAATGAATGTTCTTGATGACCTCGATCACCCCCTTTGACAGGAGATTGTCTATCTCCATGATCAAAAGTTCCTGACATGAAACGTTTAAAGGAACTTGGGTTGGAAGAGGCACTCTCGACAGAGTGGGGTGCCTCCAAAAGGATATCCGCAGACTGGATCGAACATCTAAAACCCAAGTATCGGATGTGATCGTGGCCCAACAGTCTGCAAACTCGGATATCCCTCCTCCAACCTGGTATGAATAGAGGTGAGGACCTTCATTTCGAGCCCCGGCGAGGCCTGTGAGAGGAGAAACCACCTCCTCTGCTAGATGAAGGATCTCGAGACCTCCCTCTGGACTACCGATGTTTACTCTTACCACGTGAGTAAGAGGAAGAAGTAGAAGCAGGAGGATCAGCCCTTGGCTTCACAGAGGAAGCAGAAAGGCATTTTGTTAGGCTTGAAACGGCCATGGCCTCAAACAGATCTTTGGAATGATGCAGGACGTCATCCCGGACCGTCGCCACAGAATCATGGAATAGTCGCAGACCACTTCAGGAAGGGAAAGGCTTGTGACCAACACAGCGTCCCGGCAAACTAATTCCAAATTAGCCGTGTTACAGGCAAGCATGTAAGATGCATGAGCATGTTAGAGAACACACGCAAAGGAGCCTGTATGTCGTCAAACTTATCTGGAGGCAGATAAGAAGCCAAGGCAGAGTCGACGTGATCCGAGAGAGAAAGCATGCCTAGCATCTCTCTGGATAAGCCCAACATGGACTCCAAAGTCGCAATAGGAATAATGGCTGACTTAGGCTTAGAATCCACATCTAAGACTGTCAAAGTCTTGCAGACCGATGGATTGGCAGAATCGTAGGAACAATAACGCACAGGGAGGAAAAAGGTATCAGCCTAGTAAAGAACAAAGTCTTCATAGCCTTGGAACTCAGCTTTGAATCCAATGCTGCAAAAGCTTCGACCACTTGTACCGACTGGTATGGTCGAAGGCACCCAGAAGCAGGTTGCTCCACAAGCTGCAGGCACGCGACCAATGATCGCTGCCTGGCTGAAACCTCCGGCTGGTCTGATGGTTTGAAGGAACTCAAAACAAAGTCAAGAGCTGCCCCAAGTCAGAAGACTGATGGCTCTTAACATCAGGTGTGTCTGACTCATCGCCTGAGTCAGAAGACACACAGCCCATGTTGGGCATACCAGCCGATGCCTCCCATGGTGTAGGAACATCAGGGGGATCAGAAAGCAGCGGCCTGCTTATAATCTCTGGAGGTGGCATCGTGGAGGGTGCCTGGAAGCCACTAGAAGCCTCACTGGAAAGAACCTGAGTCAGCAAGGAGGGGCCACCCCAAGCTCGCAACCTGTATCTGCCGGTTCGACGTGGGAAGGGCCTGGCAAAGTGGCTTCAAATCTGACCCTCTAAACCAGTGAAGGGTCACTATCCTCTAGCACACCCGACGCGGGGCCACGGGTGGCAGCCAAAACATCTGAATACAGATGCTTGTAGGGGTATGAAATACCCCGAGGATCTGAAGTGCGGGACCTCAGGAGAGTTGCCACAGACCTCTGAGGGACAGAAGGTCCATGCTGCACAAAAATGTGCTGGTCACGCAAAACTGGCCGAAGGACCAGAGTGCGTGGACGGAAGTGCAACAGAGTCCACGGTGATCCCACCATGGACATCTGAATCCAAATCAAAACCTGCTGGGCTCGACGGCTGAGAGGAACCACTTCCGACTTTGCCAAGTTGAAGCCAGAGAAGGTTGAGGGCAATGCAGACCCCTGCAGGGATAAGCCAAGGCCAGCTGAAACAGAGACTGATGATGTCACCAACGGAGTAGCAGCAGGAGCGGATACATCAGTAGCTGCTGACAAAGGCAGAAAAGCAGAGAGAGCAACTGAGCTCGGCTCCAAAAGAGGAGTCACAACAATAGTGACAGCCTCAGATGTCGACTGGAGAGGGACAGTAGTCCTGGAACCAGGCATCTCTTCGCCAGAAAGTCAGCACCTACCGCGGTATCCACGCCATAAAAAGACTGCAAAACCACCAAGAGGGGGTATAACTCTCTCCAGACAGAGTTGAATCGGGAGGCCCTGAACGACTGTGTTCCCCTTCCTGTGGGCACGGAGGAAAACAACATGAGCCCAAACTACACAATAGACAGAAGCCCAAAGGATGGAAGACCACCCAGCCCACAGGGTCTTTCAATAGAACACCCAAATAAAGTGGAGCATACATAATGGGAAACTTCAACATGCTAAGACAACAATGAAAGTGTCAATGACACTGTAGCTCAACTTGTGTAAGACATGTACATGTATAGTATGTGACACAGCAATGACACACATCTAGGTAATGACCTGATAACAAAGGTACATATAAAGTATTGTAACGGTCTGTACATAAATGCTGACCGTAGCCTGTAACAAATGTATAGGTAAAGTATTGTAAAGGTGGGCGACAGTTAGATGCTAAACTAGAAAAGAAATCTTTGAGTCCCAAAGTGGGTCTGACTGAACCCAAAAATATTTGTTCTCATAGCACAGTGATAACAAAGGCACCCAAAAACACTTGTTCCTGTCCCAAGGTGATAACAAAGGTACCCAAGAAGTTTCGTGAAGATTGGTTCATAAATACAGTCTCTAGCCCGAGCCGTATTGATATGTGCACTTACTGTGTATAAGAAGCACTGAATAAAACAAAGTTCATCTAATTTGCATAATTTCGGCACGAGAAAAAAACCTGCATTATATGTGATGTATTCCATGTTACTAAACATTCAATCAAAAATTTATTCAAATCAGAACCTTCATATAGAAGTTCTGTACCAAAAACTGATTGTACCTAATTTTGGTACAAAATGGCCAACAGCGGCCATCTTGGATTTTGGACTGCACCCCAAAACACTTGTTCTCGTCCCAAGGTGATAACAAAGGTATCCAAGAAGTTTTGTGAAGATCGGTTCATAAAAAGAGCCTCTAGCCCTAGTCGTATTGACATGTGAACTTACTGTGTATAAGTAGCACTGAATAAATCAAAGTTAATCTAATTTGCATAATGTCTGCACGAGAAAAAAACCTGTATTATATGTTATGTATTCGATGTTACTAAACAGTCATACAAAAATTTATTCAAATCAGAACTTTCATACAGAAGTTCTGTACAAAAAACTGATTGCACTAACTTTGGTACAAAATGGCTGCTGGTGGCCATCTTGAAATTCAGACCGCACCCAAAAACACTCGTTCTCATCCCACGGTGATAACAAAGGTACCCAAGAAGTTTCGTAAAGATCGGTTCGTAAATACGGCCTCTAGCCTGAGCCATATAAAAGTTGTGTACAAAAAACTGATTGGATCTAATTTCGGTACAAAATGGACACTGGCAGCCATCTTGAATTTTGGACCGCACCCAGAAATACTCATTCTCATCCCAAGGTGATAACAAAGGTACCCAAGAAGTTTCGTGAAGATCGGTTCATAAATACAGCCCCTAGCCCGAGCCATACTGACATGTGTATTTACAGTGTGTACTTACAGTGTGTAAGTAGCACTGAAAAAATCAAAGTTTATCTAATTTGCAGAATTTCTGCACGAGAAAAAAACCTGTATTAAATGTGATGTATTCCATGTTACTAAACATTCAGACAAAAATTTATTCGAATCAGAACTTTCATACAGAAGTTCTGTACAAGAAACTGATTGCACTAACTAAGGTACAAAATGGCTGCTGGTGGCCATCTTGAATTTCGGACCTCACCCAAAAACACTCGTTCTCGTCCCACGGTGATAACAAAGGTACTCAAGAAGTTTCATAAAGATCGGTTCATAAATACGGCCTCTAGCCCGAGCCATATTGAATTGTTGACGGGCACACAGACAGATGGACGATACACGACAGGCCATGGCATAAACTCAAATTTGACTTACGTCAAAGTTGAGCTAAAAATTTGACTTACATCAAAGTTGAGCTAAAAATTTGACTTACTTCAAAGTTGAGCTAAAAATGGTCCACAAGGTATCGTCCTAGGCAATCTGGTGAGAGCAATGTAGATGGGAAGGTGAACCCAAAGAAAAAATAAATCAGGACATCCCCAGCTACCAGAGGAAGGTGGCAGGAAACAAAGGCCTGACGGGAGCAGAAAAGTACCCCAACAGCCAAAAGGGAACTGGCAAAAATTCAACCCTCAACAGAGGGGAGAAAAGCTGCCACAACCGCCGCTAGCTGACACCTAACTCAGTTAAAAGCAGAACCCAAAGGGTTAGCATTAATGAACAAAAGACCGAAACAGCACGGTACGCAAAAATCGCGCACGGAATCGGTATAGAGATTTATCACGAAAAATACAGTGAATAATCGAGAGAATATATAAAAAGACAGCCCTGTATGTCTGGATAGTGAAGAAACAGCTGTGAATCCACAATTCAGAACAGGAAACATCGTTAACATCGAGTCAAACGGTATCACTGTCAAAAACAAAACGATGCGCATCCTGTAAGATGGCGGAAAAAAAATAGAATGACACGTTGGTTATACGTTTGCGCATTGGTTTAGTACAAGGAGAAGAGTGTCCCCTACTGGGTGTGCGCCGGTCGCACTCGCCCAAGTTTTGGCTTATTTTTTTCTTGGTGCTTTTATAACCACTTTTCTTTCCCAAATCGCTTTAGAAAGAAGTAAATATAGAGTATTTTTCCGAGTTAGGGACTTCCACTGTAATGCAAGCCTGTTGTAAACAATTGTAAAGTAGGTTGATAAGAAATGGGGAATGACATATAGAAGGATGAACAGAACCCATTCCTATATCCCCCTCCTACAACATGGTAGGGGATAATGAAAGTGTCAATGACACTGTAGCTTAACTTGTCTGTGTGTTGTGTTTGATGAAAAGGATAATGTTCAATGTTTATGAAAGGATTATGAAATAAGACAAGAATTGTGATAATTGGGAATATGTTAATTTCTATTCCCTGTATGCTATATTTTTAATAAAAATAATATGAGGTGCACACTGCACTAAAGAGCTGAGGAGCGTGTTAATATGACCTCACAGTTAATGTATGTGGCCCTCACAATTAACGTGTGTCAACCAATGTTACCAAGTTCCAGTGAAATTATTCCAAAACGAGTCATGCTATCAAGTTACATTGAAATCCCTTCATAAATATGGCCTGTAGACTGTGCTAAAGGTTTTCGGGCTTTAGGCCTGTGTAGCCATGATGGTTGACCGATTGCAACTAAAAGGGGACGCCCTCATCTCGACATTATACTGAGTCATTCTACTAAGTTACAATGAAATCCCTTCATTAATACGACCTGTAGTCTGTACTAAAGTTTTTCGAATTTTGGGCTCGGGAACCATCATGGTTGAATGATCGCGATCAAAAGGGGACATTGTCATCTGGAGCGATCCTATGAAGTTACAATGAAATCCCTTCATAAATATGACCTGTAGACTGTGCTCAAGGTTTTCAGGCTTTGGGCCCCTGTAGCCGTCACAGTTGACCAAACATGACCAAAAGGGGATGTCATCATCTAGGCATTATATGGAGGTCAACCTAACAAGTTACAATGAAATCCTTCAATAAATATGACCTATAGACTATGCTAAAGGTTTTCGGGCTTTGGGCTCGGGCAGCCATCATGGTTGAATGATTGCAACCAAAAGGGGGCACTCTCATCTGGGCATCATCTGGAGTGATCCTACGAAGTTACAATGAAATCCCTTCATGAATATGACTTGTAGACTGTGCTCAACGTTTTCGGGCTTCGAGCACCTGTAGCCGTCACAGTTGACCAATCATGACCAAAAGGGGATGTCATCATCTAGGCATTATATTGAGTCAACCTAACAAGTTACAATGAAATCCTTCCATAAATACGACCTATAAACCATGCTAAAGGTTTTTGGGTTCGGGCAGCCATCAAGGCTGAATGAACGCGACGAAATGGGGAAGTTCTCATCTAGACATCATACGGAGTCAACCTACCAAGTTACAATGAAATCCCTCCATATTAAATATGACCTGCAGACTGTGCTAAAAGTTTTGGGGTTTCGGGCTTGGGCAGCCATCACGGTTGACAGATCATGACCAAAAGGGGACGTTCTCATCTAGGCATTATACAGAGGCATCCTACCAAGTTACAACAAAATCCCTTCATAAATACGATCTGTAGACTGCGCTAATGGTTTTCAGGTTTTGGGATCGGGCAGCCATACCGGTTGACCGATCGCGACCAAAAGGGGACGTTCTCATCTAGACATGAACCCAAACATGCATATGAAATTTCGTGATGATCAGACAAGAACTGCGGGGTGTAGCCTGTGCTAAAGGAAAATGTGAACAGACTCACACTCACAGACTAACAGACTTCCGCACAAGTGATGGCAATATCTTATCTTGACTTTGTCAAGTTAAGCTAAAAATCAAAGTGTCGTAATTTGAATATTAGGGAACATGCATATGGCTGCTTGCACATGATCATGTACTAGTGGTACCTGAATCAAGAAGGAGTTCCACACAAAACTTTCATATCAAATTAATAATTATAACCTGTTTCAATACCAAAAGCCCCTTGACAATTTTGCTTTTCTCCAATGTTATTTAGAATTCAGTTATTAACAGCCATTCAGTTTAAAGAATAGGTGCCAGAAGAAATTTTTGCTCTACTACCTTCTCTCTGTATATTTAGTTACCCCAGATACAAGGTTCGAGTTTAAACTTAGCATAAATTCTCACTAGAGTGGACACGTTTATTCTCAGTGATGTAACAAATAGCATAACCATTTTTCTTTTGAGGGATTTAACCCTTTATCCAGGGTAACGGCCAAATCTGGCCAGCGTGAGCTCGCAAAACTCACCATTCAATTTGCATTATTTTTTCATTTTTATGTAAAAAAATATAGTTTATGGCCCTCATTTGAATGAGCTCATTGAGCTAGTTCCAATGAGGGGTCATAAGCTTTGTTTAGATGCCAAAAAAATGAAAAAATAGTTATTCAAGAATTTTGTTTGCAAGTGTTATCTGCTTTTCGTGTTAGGTAAAGGGTTAAGGTTGTTGGTTCAACACATTCCCCACCCAACCCTCAAATTGCAAATATACTTGTTGCCCCTGCATGTCTAAGTTAAATTACACCTGTCCAATGCTACCCTTGTTCAATTAGAAAACTCATTCGTCAATTGTAAACCCCTTCCCACCCCATCCAAATTGACAGTGTGTAGAAACCAGTTTTGAAACAGCTTTTGAAAAAATAAAAGAAAAATTTAAAAAATAACCAGTTTTGAAAAAAAAATCACCGTTTTTGAAAAAACAAGAGGCCCCAAGGGGCCTGAGGGCGCTCACCTGACATGGTAGCCTAAATATCAACCCAGAGAATTGATTTCAACAAGTTGCATCTGCTCCTCCTGAGAAAAGCTGAAACCAAATATCCAAAGATTCTGACCAGTGGATCTAAAAAAAAAGAAGATTTTTAAAGAATATTCCTCATATTAAACTAAGTTATAATTCGGGCTCCCACAGGGAGCCCATATATGAACCCAGGGACTTGGCTTTTACAAACTTAAATCTCACCCCCCTAAGGATGCTGCACACCAAATATCTAAACATTGCGACTGCTGGATCTGAAGAAGAAGATTTTTAAAGAAAATTCCTCATTTTGAACTAAGTTACAATTCAAGCTCCCACAGTGAGTCCAAATATGGACCTAGGGACATGGCTTGAACAAACTTGAATCTCACTCCCCTAAGGATGCTGCATATCAAATATCAAAATATTCCAACTGCTGGATCTGAAGAAGATTTTTAAAGAAAATTCCTCATTTTGAGCTAAGTTATAATTATGGCTACCACAGTGAGCCCAAATATGAAGCCAGGGACTTGGCTTGAACAAACTTGAATCTCACTCCCCTAAGCATGGTGCATACCCAATATCAAAAGATTCTGCCTGCTGGATCTTGAGAAGAAGATTTTCAAAGAAATTTGCCCGAAATGCACTAAGTTAGAATTCGAGCTTCTATACTGAGCCCAAATAAAAACCCAGGGGGCCGATTTGAACAAACGTGAATCAGATCCACCCCACAATGTTGCATACCAAATATCAAAAAATTCTGCCTGCTGGATCTGGAGAAGTTTTTTGAAGAAATTTGCCTGAAATGCACTAAGTTCGAATTCGAACTTCTATACTGAGCCCAAATATAAACCCAGGGGGCCAATTTGAACAAACTTGAATCAGATCCACCCCACAATGTTGCATGTCAAATATCAAAAGATTCTGCCTGCTGGATCTGGAGAAGAAGATTTTTTAAGAAATTTGCCTGAAATGCACTAAGTTCGAATTCGAACTTCTATACTGACCCCACATATAAACCCAGGGGGCCAATTTGAACAAACTTGAATCAGATCCACCCCACAATGTTGCATGTCAAATATCAAAAGATTCTGCCTGCTGGATCTGGAGAAGAAGATTTTTGAAGAAATTTACCTGAAATGCATTAAGTTCAAATTCAGGCTTCTATAGTGAGCCCAAATATGAATCCAGGGGGCCGATTTGAACAAACTTGAATCAGATCCACCCCACAATGTTGCATACCAAATATCAAAAGATTCTGCCTGCTGGATCTGGAGAAGAAGATTTTTGAAGAAATTTGCCTGAAATGCACTAAGTTCGAATTCAAGCTTCTATAGTGAGCCCAAATATGAATTTAGGGAGCCGATTTGAACAAACTTGAATCAGATTCACCCCACAATGTTGCATACCAAATATCAAAAGATTCTGCCTGCTGGATCTGGAGAAGAAGATTTTTTAAGAAATTTGCCTGAAATGCATTAAGTTCAAATTCAGGCTTCTATAGTGAGCCCAAATATGAATCCAGGGGGCCGATTTGAACAAAATTGAATCAGATCCACCCCACAATGTTGCATACCAAATATCAAAAGATTCTGCCTGCTGGATCTGGAGAAGAAGATTTTTGAAGAAATTTGCCTGAAATGCACTTTTTCGAAATCGGGCTCCTATACTAAGCCCAAATATGAACCCAGGGGGGCGATTTGAACAAACTTGAATCAGATCCACCCTACAATGTTGCATACCAAATATCAAAAGATTCTGCCTGCTGGATCTGGAGAAGAAGATTTTTTAATGTTTTTCCCATTGCCTACAGTGTTAAAAAGTGCTGACTCAGCACTTTTTCAAAGTCCTGAAAAATGTACCTTGTGATCAAATCGATAGGGATTTTTTTTAACCATTCTATTCTACTGGATAAAAGTAAGCTTTATACAAAATAAGAATTCTCTGTGCCGTGTAGTTTTGGGAGATATGGCAGTTTTTAGGTTTTTCCTATTTTTAGCTCCCGAGGTTTCCACGGGACAATGAGAACAAATTTGTTTTGCATCAATCAACTACTTATGACCCATTATCATCTCATTTCAAATTTGGTTCAAATCGACCTCACGGTTCAGGAAATAGAAATTTTAGGCGTGGCCAAAATTTTTGCCCCTCCCATAACGAAGGCAAATAATGCCGACAAACTTCTCTTGAACAAACTTCATTCTACACCTCAAAAGGAAGCTGCATACCAAATATCAAGTCTCTGCTACTGCTGGTTCATGAGAAGAAGATTTTCAAAGACTTTGGTGCCCCTTGGGGGCGTGGTCCCACCCAGGAGGAGGGGCAACTTCATTTGAACAAATCTGAATTGACATTAGGTAATAAACATTTACCCAACATTTGAAAAATATTGGGCCAATGGTTTCTTCTGAGAAGTTGGTTTTGTAAAGTTTACGCCGGACGACGGTGGACATCGGACGGACGGAGAGCGATTAGTAAAGCTCACCTTGAGCTTTGCTCAGGTGAGCTAAAAATAAGCCAAAACTGGGTCGAGTGCATTCGGTGCACACTCAGTAGGGGACACTCTTCTCCTTGTATTAATCCATGGCTTCCGGAACCAGTGTGCAGACGTATAACCAACGTGTCAATCTACTGAATCCGCCAACATTGGAGTTATGTGATTAGCGGGGAGGAAGGATTCTTACCCAAAAAAGAAGACGGGAGGGCCTCCACGTAAACCATTGCGGTAGGTATGACAAGAAAGTTACTATAAAATTTAAATTTCTTATCAACCTACCTTACAATTGTTTACAACAGGCTGAATAGACAACAGGAGGACGGAATCACATAACCAACCCCCACATAACCCCACTGCGCTGGAACCGTGGACAGAAGAAGAGTTCCCTAGGCCTATAAAACCATAGCAACACAACCATTAGTAAATGGCAATGGGAGATGAGGCATATGGCCCTGTGTGACACACAGACAGGAATGATAGTACCAAGAACAGGGCTGGAACTGACCTTGCAAGAACCCCAATGGCTAGGGTTGATGGCAGCCAGAGCAGAAGAAAAGAGGGCCTAAAGAAAAAAGGTCCTCAGAATGCTCCTGCAACTGTCGCAGATAGGGGGAGAAAGTAGAAGCATTTTTCCAGTAGGCTGCCTGCATAACATTTGACAACTGACAGAGTTAGCATAAGCCCAGGAGGTAGACAATGCACGCACCTCGTGGCCAGAAAAACAATTGGTAAAACGTCACTAGATGAAGGTATGATGCACGAATAGCAAGACAAATCCATCTAGAAATGGATTGAGGGGAGATCTTCTGTCAACCAGGGATAAGAGACAGAAATATATCTTTTCCTGTCTTTCCTAATGAACGGTGTCCGGTTGAGGTAACGAACGAACAGAACAGATCAAAGGGCAATTACCCTCAGCAGAAGGAAGAGGCCTGATACAGATTGGAGGTTGAGTAGTTTCTGGCATCTGATTCTTGGCCAGAAAGAAGCAATCAGTGGTCAAGTAACACTGTTGGCGGAGCTCCTGAAAAAGGCCGGATCAACAGAGAGGGCTTGAAGCTCACTAACCCTTCTGGCTGAGGCAAAAAACATCAGAAAAGCCATCTTGTATAAGAGAAAATGCATATCCACCTGGAATAAAGGTTCGAATGGTAGAGGAGACAGGACCTGACAAAAAATATGTGTGAAGACACAATGAAGTTAGGTTGACGTGAAAACTCCTCGGGTGACCTTGGCAAAGAAGGTTGTGACGTGGAGAGAGACAGGCCGGAACTGCCACCAACAGAGAGCAGAGTTGATTGATCCACACCCGTTGAGGCGACAGGGGAGCAATCAGAATGATTCGACAACTGCAGGTTCGTATCTTGGCTAGAACCTGAGGCAGAATCGGAACCGGCAGGAAGGCATAGCCGACTAGACTGTTCCAATCGAGTGGATTAAGCCTGAGGATCTAGACACAGGGACACAAAAGTGTACACCTGAGGGTTCCAATGGGTCGTGAAAAGATCGATGTGGGGATTACCCCAGAGATCGCAAAGCGACCACTGTCGAATTGTTGGACAACAGAAGGACCTGATGATTCGAAAGGTGGGGGATCCACTGCCAGAAACTCAGAAGAATAGCAAGAAGCTCCTTCTAGTTGATGTGAAGAGCTGCTTGATCCTGGTCCCATACACCGTGAAGGGAAATACTAGAGGATCCAACACCGCGCACCATCCTAGATCGCTGGCATCAGCTGTCAGAACACGATCAGACATGGGCAAGTCCAACGGAACTCACTGCATAATCCACTGAACATCCGTCCAGGGAAGAAGGTGACGATGAAGGGATGCTGGTAACTGAAGCACAGATCCAGAGGATCGACATTCGGCCTCCAATGAATAAGAAAGTGTTGGAGAGGTCTGACATGCAGCCGACCTAGAGGAATGAGATTCGTCACTGAACCGCAGAGACTGAGCAGCCAGAGAATACTCCAGGTGAATCACCACCATTTTCAGCTGAGTACAGAAGTCCATCCCCAGATGACAAAATGACTGAGAAGGGACCAGGTCCGACTTCTCTTCGTTGACTCTGAACCCTAGCGATGTGAGCAGGCTCAAGTGTGTTGACATCTGACTCAAGTGCCTCTGGAGGATATACGCCGAAGTAGTCACCCTAGACTGAGTGTGACATCAGTGGGATGAAGGCCCAAGGAGCCAGGTTGAGGTCGAAAGGCATGGCCTCAAACTGTAAATTTACCCAGAAAAGCAAACCTGAGATACTTTCGCGATGTCCAATGAATCGGAACGTGAAAGTAAGTGTCTTGCAGGTCGATGCTGGAAGCGAAATCTCCCTGGTGAATGGAGTGGCAAACTGAACTGAAAGTCTCCATGCAGAACTTGAGAGCAATGATAGACTGGTTCAGGATACTCAGATCGATAACCGGTCGGAGTCGGCTGTCCTTCTTCGGCATCAGGAACAGGAGGGAATAAAATCACACTGAATGAATGTTCTTGATGACCTCGATCACCCCTTTTGACAGCTAAAGGAACTTAGGTTGGAAGAGGCACTCTCGACAGAGTGGGGGTGCCTCTGAAAGGATATCCGCAGACTAGACCGACACATATCACACCCAAGGATCGGATGTGATCGTGGCCCAACGGTCTGCAAACTCTGATATCCCTCCTCCAACCTGGGAAGAATCGAGTTGAGGACCTTCATTTCAAGCTCTGGCAAGGCCCGTTAGAGGAGAAACCACCTCCTCTGCTAGATGAAGGATCCTGAGACCTCCCTCTGGACTGCCACTGCTTACCCTTACCAATGGAGCGGAAGCAAAAGGATCAGCCCTTGGCTTCACAGAGGAAGCAGAAGGGCATTTGTTAGGCTTGAAATGTCCCCCTTGAAACGGTGAAGCAGCAGCTGATCTTTGGAATGACACAGGATATCATCCCAGACCATTGCCACAGAATCATGGAATAGTCACAGACCCACCAAAGAAGCAGATCGAAGAGCAGCGCCCAGCCCTTCAGGAAGGGAACGACTTGTGACCAACACAGTGTCCCGGCAAACTAATTCCAAATTAGTCATGTTACAGGTATGCGTGTGAGTAAGATGCATGAGCGTCTTAGAGATCACACGCAAAGGAGCCTGTATGTTGTCAAACTTATCTGGAGGCAGATAAGCAACCAATGCAAAGACGATGTGATCAGAGAGAGAAAGCATGCCTAGCATCTCTCTGGATAAGCCCAACATGTACTCCAAAGTCGCAACAGGAATAACGGCCAACATGGGCTTGGAGACCTGATCCAAGACCGTCAAAGTCTTGCAGACCAACGGATTGGTGGAATCGTAGGAATGATAATGCACAGGGGGCAAAACGGCATCAGCCTAGTGAAGAATGAAGTCTTCATAGCTTTGGAACTCAGCTCTGAGTCCAATGCTGCAAAAGCTTTGACCACTTGTACCAACTGGTACGGTCGAAGGCGCCCAGCAGCAGGTTGCTCCACAGGCTGTAGGCGGGCGACCGATGATCTCGGCCTGGCTGAAACCTTCAGCTGGTCTGACGATTTGAAGGAACTCAAACACAAAGTCAAGAGCCACCCCGAAGTCAAAAGACTGATTGTTCTCAACGTCAGGTGTGTCTGACCCATCGCCTGAGTCAGAAGACACAGCCCATGTCAGGCATACCAGCCGATGTCTCCCATGGTGTAGGAACACCAGGGGGATCAGAAAGCAGCGGCTTGCTTCCAATCCCGGGAGGTAGCACTGCGGAGGGCACCTGGAAGCCACTAGAAGCCTCACTAGAGGCAGCAGGAAGGCTCTTGTAAAGAACCTGCATGAGCAAGGAGGGGCCTCCCTAAGCTCACAACCTGTATCTCCCACTTCGACGTGGGAATGGGATGGCAAAGTGGCTTTGCATCTGACCCTCTAAACCAGCGAAGGGTCACGATGGCAGGGCAACGGGTGGCAGCCGAAATATCTGAATACAGATGCTTATAGGGGTATGAAATACCCCTAGGATCTGAGTGCGGGAACTCAGGAGAGTCGCCGCGGACCTCTGAGGGGACAGAAGGTCCAGGCTGCACAAAAATGCGCCGGTCTCGCAAACTTGGCCGAAGGACCAGACTGCATGGATGGAAGCACAACAGAGTCCACGGTGACCCCACCATGGACATCTGAATCCAAAACCTGCTGGGCTCGACGGCAGAGAGACCACAGTAGAGGGATCGGCCGGCAATCACTTCTGACTTCGCCGAGTTGAAGCCAGGGAAGGTTGAGGCCAATATCCCACGTCCAAGAAGCAGAAATCCTTGCAGACACCTGCAGAGATAAACCGATGGCCGGCTGAAATGGAGACCGATGACGTCATCACGGAGTAGCAGCAGGAGCAGATACATCAGTAGCTGTTGACAAAGGTGGAAAAGCGGAGAAAGAGCAACCGGGCTATGCTCCAAAAGAGGATTCACAACCCTAGTGACAGCCTCAGATGTCGACTGGAGGGGGACAGTAGTCCCGAAACCAGGCATCTCTTCGCCAGAAAGTCAGCAGCTACTGCGGTATCCACGCCATAAAGTGACTGCAAAACCCCCAGGAGGGGGTATAACTATCTTCAGGCAGAGTCAAATCGGGAGACCCTGAACGACTGCATTCCCCTTCCTGTGGGTGGAAAACATCACGTGCCCGAACTACACAATATACAGAAGCCTGAAAGGTGGAAGACCACCCAGCCTACAGGGTCTTTCAATAGAAAACCCAAATAAAGTGGAGCATGAGTAATGCGAAACTTCAACATGATAAGACAACAATGAAAGTGTCAATGACACTGTAGCTCAACTTGTTAAAACATGTAATGACCTGATAACAAAGGTACATATAAAGTATTGTAACGGTCTGTACATAAATACTGACCGTAGCCTGTAACAAATGTATAGGTAAAGTATTGTAAAGGTGGGTGACAGTCAGATGCTAAACTAGAAAAGAAATCTTTGAGTCCCAGAGTGGGTCTGACTGAACCCCAAAATATTTGCTCTCATAGCACAGTGATAACAAAGGCACTCCAAAACACATTCGTTCCTGTCCCAATGTGAAAATAAAGGGACCCAAGAAGTTTCATAAATACGAGCTGTATAGAAATTGTGACAAAAAATTAATTGGACCTAATTTCGGTACAAAATGGCCACTGGCAGCCATCTAGAATTTTGGACCACACCCAGAAACACTCGTTCTTGTCCCAAGGTGATAACAAAGGTACCCAAGAAGTTTTGTGAAGATCGGTTCATAAATACAGCCTCTAGCTTGAGCCGTATTGACATGTGCACTTACAGTGTATAAGTAGCACTGAATAAATCAAAGTTCATCTAATTTGCATAATTTCTGCACGAGAAAAAAACCTGTATTATATGTGATGTATTCCATGTTACTAAACATTCATACAAAAATTTTATTCAAATCAGAACTTTCGTACAAAAGATCTGTACAAAAGATTGATTGCACTAATTTTGGTACAAAATGGCTGCTGGTGGCCATCTTGTATTTTGGACCACACCCAAAAACACTCGTTCTCATCCCACGGTGATAACAAAGGTACCCCAAGAAGTTTCGTAAAGATCGGTTCATAAATACGGCCTCTAGCCTGAGCCATATAGAAGTTGTGTACAAAAAACTGTTTAGACCTAATTTGGGTACAAAATGGCCACTGGCAGCCATCTTGAATTTTAGACCACACCCAGAATCACTCATTCTCGTCCCAAGGTGATAACAAAGGTACCCAAGACGTTTCGTGAAGATTGGTTCAAAAATACAGACTCTAGCCCGAGCCGTATTGGCATTTGCACTTATAGAGCTGAAAGTAACACCAAAAAACATCAAAGTTAGTCTAATTTGCATAATTTCTGCACGAGAAAAAAAACAATATTATATGTGATGTATCTCCTGGTACTAAACATTCATACAAAAAATTATTCAAATCAGAGCTTTCATATGGAAGTTCTGCACAAAAAACTGATTGCACCTAATTTTGTACAAAATGGCTGCCAGCGGCCAACTTGAATTTCGGATCGGACCCCAAAACACTCGTTCTTGTCCCACGGTCATAACAAAGGTACCCAAGAAGTTTCGTAAAGATCGGTTCATAAATGCGGCCTCTAGCCCGAGCAGTATTGAATTGTTGACAGACAGACGGACGACTGGCCATGGCATAAGCTCAAATTTGGCTTCGCCAAAGTTGAGGTAAAAATGGCCCGCAAGATATCATCTTAGGCATATCTGATGAGAGCAATGTAGATGGGAAGGTAAACCCAAAGAAAAAACTAGAGGGAACTGTTTTAGTGAACTAAAACACATGTCTCCCCTTCGATTAGTCCCATGCATCCAACTTACGACTAACAAAGATCAAACTAAAGGTCAAATGTCAAGATCATGGAAGTTCAAGATAGAATGTGACACATCAGCCTGGCTGTTGCATTCATATCCCAAATAACATGAACCTAGCTGAACACTTCAATAATTTGACCTTGATGTCAAAGATCAAGGTCATCTGTCATCACAACAGTACATGATACAATTTTGTCTTATGTTGATACACCCACATACCAAATATCATAAGCCTAGGTGAAAAGAGGTCAAAGGTCAATGTCATATATGGGTCATGATGGGACGCGACACATCGTCTTACGGTGAGACACGCGCATGTCAAATATCAGTAATTTGACCTTGAGGTCAAAGGTCAATGCCATAAGTGGGTCATGATGGTACATCGTCTCATGGTGATACACCCACATGCCAAATATCATAAACCTAGGTCAAAAGATATAAAAAAAAATCAATAATTTGACCTTGAGGTCAAAGGTCAAGGTCATAAGTGGGTCATGATAGTACACGACACATTGTCTCATGGCGATACACCCACATACCAAATATCATAAGCCTAAGTCAAAAAATTTAAAAAATCAGTAATTTGAACTTGAGGTCAAAGGTCAAGGTCATATGTGGGTCAAGGCCAAAGGTCAATGTCATATGTGGGTCATGATGGTACATCGTCTCATGGTGATACACCCACAAGCCAAATATCATAAGCCTATGTCAAAAGATAAAAAAAAATCAATAATTCGACCTTGAGGTCAAAGGTCAAATTTGGGTCCTGATAGTATACGACACATCGTCTCATGGTGATACATCGACATGCCAAGGTGAAAAGGTAAATAAGTTCTTGCCCGGAAATGCTTACTTGCCAAAAAATCAGTAATTTGACTCTGAGGTCAAAGGTCAATGTCATATGTCGGTCATTATGGTACGCGACACATTGTCTCATGGTGATACACCTACGTGCCAAATATCATAAGCCGAAGTGAAAAGGTAAATAAGTTCTGGCCCGGACAAGCTTACTTGCCAAAAAATCAGTAATTTGACCTGGAGGTCAAAGGTCAAGGTCATATGTGGGTCATGATGGGATGCGACATATTGTCTCATGGTGATACACACACATGCTAAATATCATAAGCCTAGGTCAAAAGATAAAAAAGTTCTGGCCAGGACACGGTTGTATGAGAAGAAGAACAACAACAGCAGCAACAACGAGAAGGAGAATAATTCAGGGTAAAACAATATGTCTCCCTTCGGTGAAGGGGAGACATAATAAATCAGGACACCTCCAGCTACCAGAGTAAGGTGGCTGGAAACAAAAGCCTGAAAGAAAAGAGAAAGAGGAGAGAGCTCTGGAATCAATAAGCGGTACCAGGAAACAATATAAATAAATATTGATCAGGCACTCAGGAATTAATTCATGAATAATAAATGGTGCTTAATGCCACTTCACAAAACAAGGCTATAACAACGATTTTGGTAAATAATATTGTTCGCTACAAAATATGCACTACAGACGGAGTATACAGGTACGACAAAATCAGTGATATAAAATATAACATACACATATTAAAACGAGATACATTGAACAATCTCTGCAGAGAAAACACACTTCAAAGATCATCCACAGGTGGCCTCTGTACAATAAAATCCAGTACGAACACTCTCCAACTTGTACTATCTGATATCTACAACCATAAACACGTGAGAATATGCGATTTGAGAACCGGCAAAATAGAGACCAGGGTCTAGAAATGGAGGTAGGTATGATTAACAGGCTCCAACATGGACCGCCCCCGAAATATATAATAATTTCAAGGTCCACCAAAGCGATAGCCTAATAAAATATTGCGTGAGAGCATTAAAATCAAGCATGTAATCATCTAAAAACCATTAACTGGTTATGCAGTCACCTATGAAATCAAATAGCAGCAATTATGATGATTTTAATAAGCAATTATGATGACTTTTTAATAGTATATCAGAAATCAGAAAATAAACACCGGAAACTAATGCAACAACAAGAGGCCCCAAGGGGCCTGAGGGCGCTCACCTGACATGGTAGCCTAAATATCAACCCAGAGAATTGATTTCAACAAGTTGCATCTGCTCCTCCTAAGAAAAGCTTATACCAAATATCCAAAGATTCTGACCAGTGGATCTAAAAAAAAAGAAGATTTTTAAAGAATATTCCTCATATTGAATTAAGTTATAATTCGGGCTCCCATAGGGAGCCCATATATGAGCCCAGGGACTTGGCTTTAACAAACTTGAATCTTACCCCACTAAGGATGCTGCACACCAAATATCAAAACATTCCGACTGCTGGATCTGAAGAAGATTTTTAAAGAAAATTACTCATTTTGAACTAAGTTACAATTCAAGCTCCCACAGTGAGTCCAAATATGGAGCTAGGGACATGGCTTGAACCAACTTGAATTTCACCCCCCTAAGGATGCTGCATATCAAATATCAAAACATTCCAACTGCTGGATCTGAAGAGGATTTTTAAAGAAAATTCCTCATTTTGAGCTAAGTTATAATTCTGGCTACCACAGTGAGCCCAAATATGAACCCAGGGACTTGGCTTGAACAAACTTGAATCTCACCCCCTAAGCATGGTGCATACCCAATATCAAAAGATTCTGCCTGCTGGATCTTGAGAAGAAGATTTTCAAAGAAATTTGCCTGAAATGCACTAAGTTCGAATTCGAGCTTCTATAGTGAGCCCAAATATGAATCTAGGGAGCCGATTTGAACAAACTTGAATCAGATCCACCCCACAATGTTGCATACCAAATATCAAAAGAGTCTGCCTGATGGATCTGGAGAAGAAGATTTTTGGAGAAATTTGCCCGAAATGCACTAAGTTCGAAATCGGGCTCCTATACTGAGCCCAAATATGAACCCAGGGGGCCGATTTGAACAAACTTGAATCAGATCCACCCCACAATGTTGCATACCAAATATCAAAAGATTCTGCCTGCTGGATCTGGAGAAGAAGATTTTTTAATGTTTTTCCCATTGCCTACAGTGTTAAAAAGTGGTGACTCAGCACTTTTTCAAAGTCCTGAAAGAAGTACCTTGTGATCAAACCGATAGGGATTTTTTTTAACCATTCTATTCTACTGGATAAAAGTAAGCTTTATACAAAATAAGAATTCTCTGTGCCGTGTAATTTTGGAGATATGGCAGTTTTAAGGTTTTTCCTATTTTTAGCTCCCAGTAAGAGCAATGAGAAAAAATTTTTTTGCATCAATCAACTACTTATGACCCATTATCATCTCATATCAAATTTGGTTCAAATCGACCCCACGGTTCAGAAAATAGAAATTTTAGGCGTGGCCAAAATTTTTGCCCCTCCCATAACGAAGGCAAATAATGCCCGACAAACTTCTCTTGAACAAACTTGATTCTACACCTCAAAAGGAAGCTGCATACCAAATATCAAGTCTCTACTACTGCTGGTTCATGAGAAGAAGATTTTCAAAGATTTTGGTGCCCCTTGGGGGCGTGGTCCCACCCAGGAGGGGCAACTTCATTTGAACAAATCTGAATTGACATTAGGTAATAAACATTTACCCAACATTTGAAAAATATTGGGCCAGTGGTTTCTTCTGAGAAGTTGGTTTTGTAAAGTTTACACCGGATGACGACGGACATCGGACGGACGATGGACGGAAAGCGATTAGTAAAGCTCACTTTGAGTTTTGCCCAGGTGAGCTAAAAACTGCGTATATGCCTATGAGGGTGCCATTCATCACGACCCCAAAAGCATAGTATGTATGTATAAAGATATATGTACAAGACAGAGTTTGAGTGTGGGGGGGGGGGGGGATTTGAAGTCATGTCGAAACCTCCACACCCACATTACTTAATCATTACTGGTACAGACAGCAAAAATATAGTAACCCCAAAGGCTCCCTCACGTCTAACAGACTCCCTTATGCCATGCCACTATGGGCTGAGAATGACGTGAAGAACAAAACTTCCCCTGAAGAAGATGGTCCTCTCGTGGAGGAAGCTTCTGGCGAATGTTCAATAACAGGCACTTTAGAAAACTGATAGAAGGATATTGTGATGACAGATATGTTATCAGTAAGAATCACACTGAGATTATCAAATCTTAAGGTAATCTACTGAATCAAATGAATTGAAGGATATACTTATCCTACCATTCATTCCCCTGAATACGGCTGAACGTCAACTGTATGTGCTCAAAAGTCTTACACTGGCGACACAAATGAAGGAAACTATTGTTCCTATGCGTCGCAAACTTAACTATCCTGGAGCGATCCCACATGCATGTTCGCTAATAATATAATCCAATGATGTAGCGTAAACAATAAGACATCATTCTTGATGAATATGTGATCTCCAAGAACTGAGGGTCCCAAGAACCCTGCATATAGAGTCTGTCTGACTCAGGGTTGTAACCCAATTATGAACTCACGTCTGTTATAATTGAGAAAACCGAATCTGGCAGCTGTTAAACCACTAAATATCTGCCCAAACTTGACTTTATGTTTACTAGATCCGTTAAAACAATACAGGTCCTGAGCAAAAAAAGTCTTCCCACTCCAGTTAAGAATAACTGGAGGCGACATGTGCGTAATCGATCCATCGAAATAACATTCGTAGCCGCTCCGCACAATCCCATCCAACGCATAAAATCTTTCGCTGTTATGTGTCTGATAGAAGACAAAAGCGAGCCTAATAACTGGCTAATTTGGTCAATGAAAAAACAAACGAGCATGCTTGTTGAAAATGAATTGTAGGATACATGTGTCCTAACATTCATCCCATGAGACATTATCTAGTTCATTCTTCAAGTGATCTTAAGAACTATAATTGCCGCACAGTCGAACATTCGAACGCTCACTTTTTCGACTAAATGATTATCCTAAATAACCTTTAGAGCCATGATAAACACGGTATCCAGTTCCAGTTAATTATCGGTTGGACTGAGCTCTATAAGAGCCTCGAGCCACCGGCTCAGGGGTGTCTGATCAGTAAACTCAAACTGACCTAAACCCCCTATCCAAGTGGCTGTATACTCAATCCCTAAAGTAATAAATAGGAGGGATACCTATACCTTCGCTATGAGTCCTTATAGACGATCTGAGTCTAGGACAACCTCTCCTACTCTTTCTGCTGGTGTTGGTCGATTAGACCCCAACTTAAAGAGCCGAGTAATGATGCTTTCTTGTAGCTTAATCCTACATTAATGAAAGCTTACCGTCAAAGACTTAGTGTCTGGAAAACTAAAGCGACCTGGCAAGTTTTCCACCTAGTCAAATATTAAAGATGACGATGCAAGGCTTCGTCACATTAGAATAGCTCCCACTTCACAACTGTTAAGACAGAGATATATGTGATAAAAAGGCCAGGAAAGAATTTTTAAAAAGGTACAAACATCCACAAAATTCCTTTTCATATAGACGGTGCGTCACAGTACTTAAAAGTGAAGTACATAAGACCGTGAGTCTAAATTCGCTCTGAATAAGAAATTATCTTCTCAATCATGTCAGAGCGAACAGCAAAATGATGAAGGTAAGGCTACAACTAAGACCTTAGCCTGCTCATTCAACACAGAGAAACTCTCAACACATCTTCCCTGGTCGTTTTTTAAATGTATGTGATCAAAAAACGGTTAAAAATACAGATGATAATAAGAAACCGTATTTCTTCTTCCCACAGGAAGTTAAATATGGCATCGTCTACATAATCAAAGACCTGTGTCACCTGTGTAGACTTAACCTGGAAAAGAGAACTTGTTATCCTGCTCTTTATCCGGATGAAGTCAGCATCTAACAACACTAGCGGTTTCTCACAATTACTCGCAGCATTGTGATTCACTGGAACAAGTTCAAGGAAACGATAATGGATAGTATCCATATCATCCATGAGTTGTTCAAAAGGGAAGGTTATCCTCCTCCGTATCCCTTTCGTCATCCGTCTAAATCAGTTTTAGAATCACGGTCACCGGCATCTGAACAGGCAGATGGCTGGACCAACCAAGCACCATCTGACAGCTCAAGTTTTGAGACTGACGTTGAGTGCTTCTGCATTAGCAGAAATACTGCGATGAGCTGCGCAATCTGCGATAGCAAGTCCATTACGGAGGCCTGAGGAGCAGCAGTCATGTATTGCTTATCCGCCGGCTGCTCCTGGGACAGTGTGTCCGAGATGGCTCTTAACTGCGGATGTCCCGATGAATGAGGCCTTGTTTCCTTGGCTACTAGATGGTGCGACTTCCTCGACAAAGAGTGGACCAATTGACGATGCAGACTAGATATCTGAAGTCACGTAGCCAAGGTGCAGTCGAGAGTGCTTAGTAGACACTGAAGAAGACGAATTGTAGCCGACCCCGGCTGATAATTAAACGGAGCGTTTCGGACAAAAGGCATGAACGTAAGCTCCGAATGACGCAAGTTCCTACCTACCTCGCTACACCCTTGTTTCTCTCCTCAACCGCTACGGACAAACCCAGTGTCACACTACCCATATTCTGAGTAACGATCCGCCGATTGAGCTAGCTGGAGACAAGGTCGCAAACCCTATATTCTAAGGTCTAGGCCCTTGTCTTATATCATTGAGCACTTTTGCCGCTAACTCTGATTTACTATGTAAATGCGACACACCTGGTGTCACGGTCCTCATATTCAAGAGTAACCGCTCCACCGGTGACAGGGAACTGAAACCACTCATTGCGGTTTATAGCCCTGTGCAATATAAAGAGCACTTTAGCCTTATGTAGAGAAAGCTGTAAGACTAGCCAACCCCGGCTGCCTTTTAGATGGGACGTCCCGGACAAGAGGCATGGATGTAAACTCCGACTGACACAAGTTTCTACCAACAACATCTGGCCCCAGATGATGCTGAAAGAGCGAGAGGCCTCTCTCTTGCTCACAGTCCTGGCAGATCTGTACGAGCGTACCTCAGAACTTGCCGGCTTCCTCCTTCCGTCATCGCTGGGTGGGCATGATTGTATATTATAGGTCTCACTCCACCCTTGTTCTCTCCTCGACCGCTATGGACATACCCGGCATCATAACACCCATATTCTGAGTGATAGAAGCGCTGGTTGAGCTAGCTGGCGACAAGGACGAAAATCACATGATCTGTGGCCTTGCCTTATATCATTGAACACTTTGCCACCAGCTCTAATTGTATATTGTAGTTCAGCTGCGTCACAGTTCTCAGAAGCCTGAGTAACTGCTTCACTGGTCGAGGTAGCTGGTGACGGGAACTAAAACCATACACCATGGTTTTTAGCCCTGTCTAAATGCGACAACAGACTTTTTGTGCGGCCGTGTGTACTTTTCAGATGAAGAGGAAGCCGTAAGACTAGCCGACCCCGGCAGCCTAGAAGGAGCATCCTGGACAGGAAGGCATGGACGTAAGCTCAAACTGACGCAAGTTCCTACCAACAACCTCTGACCCCAGATGTTGCTGTAAGAGAGAGGGGCCTCTCTCTTGCTCATGGTCTTGGAAGACCTGGACGAGCATACCTCAGAACTTGTCTGCTTCCTCCTTTCTGTCGTCGCAGGGTGAGCATGTTTCAATATTATAGTGCTCGCAACCCCATTTCCTTTCCTCGACCATTACGGACTTACCCGGCGTCATAACACCCATATTCTGAGTGACAGAGTGCTGGTTGAGCTAGCTGGCGACAAGGACGAAAACAACATGATCTGTGATTGGGGCCTTGTCTATTTCATTGAACACTTTTGCCGCTAGCTCTAATTGTATATTGCGACGACGGAAGCACACTATCTGACGGTGTCACAAAACCTCACCATGTTCTTGTTCCTCTGTAAATAGAAACTAAAAAACTAAAGTGACATTTTGGCGAGAGGACCAGCAGTGTCTCCTCACCGCGGAAGGACCGCTAGTGTCCACTCGCCTAACAACAAGAGGGGGCCTGAGGGCATTCACTTGACATGGTAGTCTAAATATCAAACCAGGGACTTAATTTGAATAAGCTGCATATGCCCCTCCTAAGAAAAGCATATACCAATTAAATGAAGCAGTTGTGCCCACACAATACACAGGATTTTTCCTTCTATTTTCAGTTCCTGCACTTTTACGTCCCAAAATTGAGATAAACGCATAAAAACAGATTTTTTTTTTATTTTTGTTTGGACATCTTTGAAGTCCCAACCAATATATTTTCAGCCTAAAATTTTTTTTCTTCTTAAAATTGACCAAAACGCATAAAAAAACAAAAAACTAATTTCCGGTCCCATCTGGCCCCCAAATTTTCAGTGTAAAAAAAAATTTTTTTTTGTCTTAAAATTGACTGAAACGCATGAAAAACCCCCCAAAAAATTCCGGATTTTGGTCCAAAATTTTCTAAGTCCCACCTGGACCTCAAATTTTCAGTGTAAAAAAAAAAAAATTTTTGTCTTAAAGTTGACCGAAATGCATAAAAAAAACAAACAAGAGGCCCCAGGGGGCCTTAGGCGCTCACTGAATGTTCCATACTGTTAAGACACAAATTTTATCAAAAGCTATTCTTAAGGTTCTACAGAGTAAATCTATACAATGCTGCTGATCAAATATCAAGATTCTGCATGATGGTTCTGAAGAAGATTTTTAAAGAATTTTCCTTGAATTGCAAAAAGTAAACATTCACGCCCCCATAGTGAGCCCCAATATTGACCAAAAGACTCAATTTGAACAAATGTGAATCCAACCCATACCAAGATGCTGCATACCAAATATCTAAAGATTCTGCCCACTGGTTCTGGTGAAGAAGATTGTTAAAGATTTTTTCTTAAATTGCACCAAGTAAAAATTCACACCCCTTTAGTGAGCCCCAATATTGATCAAGGGACTCAATTTGAACAAACTTGAATCAGACCCATACCAAGATGCTGCATACCAAATATCAAAAAGATCCTGCCCATTGGTTCTGGAGAAGAAGATTTTTAAATTTTTTTTCTTAAATTGCACTAAGTAAAAATTCAGGTCCCCATAGTGAGCCCCAAAATTGATCAAGGGACTCCATTTGAACAAACTTGAATCAGACCCATACCAAGAAGCTGTATACCAAATATCAAAAGATTCTGCCCACTGGTTCTGGAGAAGAAGATTTTTCCTCAAATTGCACTAAGGAAAAATTCATGCCCCTATAGGGAGCCCCAATATTGATCAAGGGACTTGATTTGAACAAACTTGAATCAGACCCATACCAAGATGCTGCATACCAAATATCAAAAGATTCTGCCTATTGGTTCTGGAGAAGAAGATTTTTAAAGAATTTTTCTTAAATTGCACTAAGTAAAAATTCATGCCCCCATAGTGAGCCCCAATATTGGTTGAGGGACTCGATTTGAACAAACTTGAATCAGACCCATACCAAGATGCTGCATACCAAGTATCAAAAGATTCTGCCCACTGGTTCTGGAGAAGTAGATTGTTTAATAATTTTTCTATAATTCATATGGTGCTATCAGAGTTATGCCCCATACGGAGCCCCCAAGGGACGTGGCCATTTCATTTCAACAAACATGAATTGCCATATAGTAATGAACATTCACAGGAAGTTTCGTGAAAATCGGACCAGTGGTTTCAGAGGAGAAGTCATTTGAAAAATGTTCATGACGACGGACGGCACGTGATAAGTTGAGCTCCCTTCGGTGAGCTAAAAATTCCTCATACTGACTAAGTTATAATTCGGGTTGCCTCAGGGAGCCCAAATATGGACCCAGGGACATGGCTTCAACAAACTTGAATCTCACTCCCCTAAGGATGCTACATACCAAATATCAAAACATTCCAACTGCTGGATCTGAAGAAGAAGATTTTTAAAGAAAATTCCTCATTTTGAACTAAGTTATAATTCGGCTACCCCAGTGAGCCCAAATATGAACCCAGGGACTTGGCTTGAACAAACTTGAATCTCACCCCCCTAAGCATGCTGCATACCCAATATCAAAAGATTCTGCCTGCTAAATCTTGAGAAGAAGATTTTTAAAGAAATTTGCCTGAAATGCACTAAGTTCAAATTGGACTCCTATACTGAGCCCAAATAAAAACCCAGGGGTCCGATTTGAACAAACCTGAATGAGATCCACCCCACAATGTTGCATACCCAATATCAAAAGATTCTGCCTGCTGGATCTGGAGAAGAAGATTTTTTAAGAAATTTGCCTGCAATGCACTAAGTTCGAATTCAAGCTTTTATAGTGAGCCCAAATATAAATCCAGGGGGCCGATTTGAACAAACTTGAATCAGATCCACCCCCACAATGTTGCATACCAAATATCAAAAGATTCTGCCTGCTGGATCTGGAGAAGAAGATTTTTTAAGAAATTTGCCTGAAATGCCCTAAGTTCGAATTCGGGCTTCTATACTGAGCCCAAATATGAATCCAGGGGGCCGATTTGAACAAACTTGAATCAGACCCATACCAAAATGCTGCATACCAAGTATCAAAAGATTCTGCACACTGGTTCTGGAGAAGGAGATTTTTTAATAATTTTTCTACAATTCATATGGTGCTATCAGAGTTATGCCCCATACAAAGCCCCCAAGGGACGTGGCAATTTTATTTCAACAAACCTGAATTGCCATATAGTAATGAACATCCACATGAAGTTTTGTGAAAATCGGACCAGTGGTTTCAGAGGAGAAGTCGTTTGAAAAATGTTCACGACGACGGACGAAGGCGACGGACGATGGACGGCAAGTGATAAGTTAAGCTCCCTTCGGTGAGCTAAAAACTAATTTCCTGATTTTGGTCCAAAATTTTCCAAGTCCCACCCGGACCTCAAATTTTCAGTATAAAAAAAAATAATTTTTTTTTGTCTTAAAATTGACCGAAACGCATAAAAAAAAACAACAAAAATTTCTGAATTTTGGTCCAAAATTTTCCAAGTCCCACCCGAACCCCAAATTTTCAGTGTAAAAAAAAAAAAAAAAATTTGTCTTAAAATTGACCGAAGCACATAAAAAAAACAAAAAACTAATTTCCAGATTTTGGTCCAAAATTTTCAGTCCCACCCGGCCCCCAAATTTTCAGTGTAAAAAAAAAAATATTTTTTTTGTCTAAAAATTGACCGAAACAAATAAAAAAAACAAAAAAAAAATTTGAGGATTTTGGTCCAAAAATTTTCGAAGAACCACCTGGACCCCAAATTTTCAGTGTAAAAAAAAAATAAATTTTGTCTTAAAATTTACTGAAACACTTAAAAAACAAAAAAAAATAATTGCCGGATTTTGGTCCAAAATTTTCTCCAAGTCCCACCCGGACCTCAAATTTTCAGTGTAAAAAAATAATTTTTTTTGTCTTAAAATTGATCGAAATGCATAAAAAACAAAAAAACTAATTTCTGGATTTTGGTCCAAAATTTTCTGTCCCACCCGGACCTTAAATTTTCAGTGTAAAAAAACTAAAATTTTTTTGTCTTAAAATTGACCGAAACCCATAAAAAACAAAAAAAAAATTTCCGGATTTTGGTTCAAAATTTTCTAAGTCCCACCCGGACCCCAAATTTTCAGTGTAAAAAAAAAAAAAATTTTTCTGTCTTAAAATTGACCGAAATGCATAAAAAACAAATAAAAAAATTCTGGATTTTGGTCCAAAATTTTCTGTTCCACCCGGACCTCAAATTTTCAGTGTAAAAAAAAATAAACTTTTTTTGTCTTAAAATTGACCGAAACGCATAAAAAACAAAACTAATTTCCGGATTTTGGTCCAAAGTTTTCCAAGTCCCACCCGGACCTCAAATTTTCAGTGTAAAAAAAAAAAAAAATTGTTTTTGTCTTAAAATTGACTGAAATGCATAAAAAACAAATAAAAAAATTCTGGATTTTGGTCCAAAATTTTCTGTCCCACCCAGACCTCAAATTTTCAGTGTAAAAAAAAATAAAAATTTTTTGTCTTAAAACTGACCGAAACGCATAAAAAACAAAACTAATTTCCGGATTTTGGCCCAAAGTTTTCCAAGTCCCACCCGGACCTCAAATTTTCAGTGTAAAAAAAAAAAAAATTGTTTTTGTCTTAAAATTGACTGAAATGCATAAAAAACAAAAAACAAATTTCCGGATTTTGGTTCAAAATTTACTAAGTCCCACCCGGACCTCAAATTTTCAGTGTAAAAAAAAATTTTTTTTTGTCTTAAAACTGACCGAAACGCATAAAACCCCCCCCCAAAAAAATTCCCCCTAAGGATGCTGCATACCAAATATCAAAAGATTCTTATTGGTAGATCTGAAGAAGAAGATTTTTAAAAAATATTCCTCATACTGCACTAATTTAAACATTTGGGCTCCCATAGAGAGCTCAAATATGGACCCAGGGAATTGATTTCAATAAACATGTGAAACAATCTTCCAAAGATGTTATATGTGAAATTTGAAAGCTTTTGGAGCAGTGGTTTGGGAGAAAAGTAGTCTTATATGTTTTATCCATTACCCACAGTGTTAAAAAATGCTGACTCAGCACTTTTTCAAAATCCCAGAAAAGTACCCCCTGATAAAACCGATAGCAATTTTTTTTTATCTTTCCATTCTGTTGGACCTAAGCAAGCTTCACACCAAATACGAATTCTCAGTGCTGTGTAGTTTTGGAGATATGGGTGTTTTAATTTTTTTTTTTTAGCTCCTGAGGTTCCCATGGGGTGACAGGGAAAAAAATATGGGCATAAATTAAGTACTTATGACCCAATAAGCCCTCATATCAAATTTGGTCCAAATCTGCCTCTCGGTTTGGAAAATAGAAATTTTGGGAGGGGCAAATATTCTTGCCCCTCCCATTACGACGCCAAATATAGCCCCACAAACTTCTCTTGAACAAATCTGAGTCTACACCTCAAAAGGAGGCTGTACACCAAATATCAAGTCTCTGCTACTGCTGGTTCATGAGAAGATTTTTTAAGATTTCAGCACACTTTTTGGGTGTGGCCCTACCAATGGGCGAGGCAACTTGATTTGAACAAAATCAAATTGCGATGTCATAACAAACTATTATCTCAAATATCAATTAAATTGGTTCAGTGGTTTGGAAGGAGAAGATGCAAACACCATGTTCACGGACGGCGACAGACGATGGACGGTGAGAGATTACTATAGCTCTCCTGACTGAAAGTCAGGTGAGCTAACAAACCATGACACCCATTACCAACGATGTCAAAATCTGACACATGGTGCAAGAATTAGTGGTAGAACATCAACTATAAGCAAGACAACAACCATGTAAATAGAGGAAAGGCTTCCTCATATTTGCCCTGCTATTTAATAAATATTATTACCTAAAAGCTAAAATAGATCGATTGTACCACCACCAAATCTACATAGTATAAGATAACCTTAAAATATTTAATAGATGCAATAAATACACCCAAAAGAAAAATTTAAAAAAAAAAATAGAAAATTTTTTGAATTTTTTTTTCTTAAATAAGAGCCCAAGTTCCCAAAGGGAACGATGATCCCAAAAGAGCCTAAGTGTGGACAAAATTATAATAATATCCAAAAATTAACTGCCACACTACCGGAATATTTTATGTTACTTATAACCGTAGTTACCCTAAAAATAATAGGAAACTACCTACACAAATAAAGTAATGTCAATGTGAACAACTTTAAAATAGAAACCGGAAAGAAGACCCCAGGCAACGTGGCCCGAAGTCAGTAACAGAAATAAAACTATCCCATGTAAAGCAAGATCTTCAGCAGAAGAAAAAACGATACATCGGATGTATGATGCATGACCAAAACGCCTAAACACCCCAAGGGTGAGGACGTAACCATGGGGATGTACAGAATAATCTTCTGTATAATACGTTAAACTCCCAAGAAATTTTATAAAAAAATTTCAATAAAACAAGCCAAAAAGCTTGGGAGTTTAACTGGGGGGGATCAAGGAAGGTTAGGGAAGGAATACTTAACAAACAGTGGAAAAATCATTATAAATAAATGATGACGTCAGGCCCATGTCCCAAAATTGGGGAACATGAACTAATTTTTATAAATATTATAAAATTACAGCCCTGAACGTTTCAAACCACCGTTTCTTCCTTCCTTCATCCAGTTTAGAGATGGGCAGTTTTCAAATTTCTTGTCGGTTTCGGTTTCATTCAAAGAGTCGGGTTTTCGGTTTTCATTATACGAACATAACAATATATTGCATTTGCATGTATGAAGATGTATTTGGCGCCAGTCTGTGTCAATGGGACTCCCTTTCTAGTTCAACTCACCTGTGTAATATCCTATACCGGTACTCTGATTTCCTGAGCACAATGTATTTGCATAAATTATCTCAAGAGTTTCAAGTTTAAGAACAATGATTTTTGCCTCAAGTCTGTTGCAAAATTAGCCCCCCTCCCCAAATACCTGAGTTTAGGGTAACCCGACACACCCTATAATATTATGCCGACCATAAAAATTTTATCGAGTAAAAGTCGCTCATAAGCCTCATATAGGTCATTGTAAGCCGAAATTTCCATCCAACTTCAACAGTGATTTTGATGCTGGCTTTGGAGTTCATGGTTTCAAAATTACATGTAAAAATAAATATATTTGTCATTATAAATGTGGAACAAGTGACAAGTTTCAGTTCAGCAAAGGAAATCGCATTTGATAAACAGATGAATGTTTAAAACACAATGCGTAAGAAGTAATTTTGTCACCTATTTTCGTGGTAAATGCCATGCTTGATTGCAATACCAATTACTGCAGCAGTTCTGAAAACGGGGCATCGTGACTCTGAAGTTTGAAAATAGGTTAATGTTAGGTTGTTTATCTCTTTATTCTGAGAATTGAAGACCTGATTAGAGTTTTTCAACACTGAAGTTGAAAACTGCGACGACGGTTTTCTGTAATTGAACCAAATTTTCGGTTAACCGCCCATCTCTAATCCAGTTGTGTCCTTGGATCCACCAAATTAACCATTGATTTGTGTCTGGCATCATTGAAGCACAGAAGTCAGTTTGATGTTATCTGACTGAAGGGCCAAACAAAGAATGATGTTTGCGCCAGTTTCAGTGACTTCCTGGCATCTGCGCATGTGTGGAGAGTAAATGTATGGAGGGCCAGATAGGACTTCTAATTTTCGGTTTTGCATGCAAATTTTGGGGATTGGGTGGCAAAATTTGTATTTGGCCCTAGATAATTTTGTGTTAGCACCAGCTAAGTCTGGACCATTGGTATACAGTATAAAAATACACAGCCCTGTATGTCTGGATAGTGAAGAAGCAGCGATGAATCCACAATTCAAAACAGGAAACATCGTTAACATCAAGTCAAAAGGTATCACTGTTAAAGAGCGAAACGATCCACAACCTGTAAGATGGCAGAAAAAAATAGAATGACACGGTTATATGTCTGCGCACTGGTTCCGGAAGCTGTGGATTAGTACAAGGAGAAGAGTTCCCCTACTGTGTGTGTGACGGTTGCAGTGGATCCAGTAATGGCTTATTTTTTCTTGGTGCTTTTGTGTATTTTTTTCCGTGTTAGGGACTTCCACTGTTGTGCAAGCCTCTTGTAAAACTATAAGGTAGGTTGATAAAAAATAATTTCCCCAAACTAATTGACAGTAATAGGGCCATGCAGTATGGCATCATATCATTAATTTATTTATTTGTGTCAGGGTCACTTCAGAATCTACGCATATCTCATGACCACAACATAGATATGATGTCAAGTTTAGCCAATCATTTATACCTATTCTGCTCACTTTAGAGGACTTCCATTGTAGGAATTGTTCACCTATTTTACCAGTGAAGCAAAACTTTTTTACCACAAGCACTACCCCACTTCCCACAGGGAAGCAGTATAACAGCATGAACGCACAAATGGCAACTTTTCTCAAGTCTTTTAAAAAAAAAGGTTGCCGACCAAATGTCCAAGGGGGCTGCAAATTTGAAGCATTAAAATACAATGAAAATTCACATCTGTCAAAAATTCTAGCTTCCATCATTTGTAAACATAATGCACATCTTCACTGTGTTTGTAACCATGCCATAAAGTTTCAATTCATTATATTAAACAAGGGGCCTTAATCGCTCATCTGCTAAAATTGTTTAAAGAAGGACTGAAGGTCGCATTCAGCATCGACATGTTAATACAGTCAATCTATTTTATCTAGGGTCTGTGTGGTGATTTTTTTGTGTGTAAAAGCACTTAAACACCTTCAAAACACATTTTGGAGCAAAGAGAGAGAAAAAATCTCCCAGCGCACCCCCTGCTATCTGCCCCCCCCCCCCCCCCCCCCCCCCAAACAGAGAGTGAAAGTTCATTTTTGCCATAAAAATTTACCACAATCAGCTCTGTCCGAATCTGACTCATGGATGTGAAGAACAAGATTTTTTAAAGAATAGTCTTTATACTCCATGAAGTTAAAATTTTGGATCCCACAGGGAGCTTAAATATGACCAGGGCACTTGATTTGAACAAACTGTAATCTGAACCACCTAAGGTTGCTGCATATCAAATATCAGAAGATTCTGACTAGTGCATCTGAAGAAGAAGATTTTTGCAAGAATTTCCCAATATTGCACTAAGTTAAAATTTAAGTTGCCATAGGTAGCCCAAATATGAACCAGGTACTTCATTTGAACAAATAGGAATTCGACCACAAGAAGAATACTGCAAACCAAATATCAAAAGATTCTGACTGATGGATCTGAAGAAGAGGATTTTTAAAGAATATTCTTCATATTGCATGAAGTTAAAATTCGAGCTCCTATAGCGAGCCTAAATATGACCATAGGGACTTGATTTGAACAAACTTAAATCTGACCCACCTAAGGAGGCTTCATATCAAATATCAAAAAGATTCTGACTGGTAGATCTGAAGAGGAAGAAGAAGATCTTTAAAGAAAATTTCTAATATTGTACTAAGTCAAAGTTCAACTTCCCATAGGGAACCCAAATGTGACCCCTGGAACTTGATATGAACAAACTTGAATCTGCCCTATCCTAAGAAGGCTCTATACCAAGCATCAAAAGATTCTGATTGGTGGATCTGAAGAAGATTTTAAAAAGTTTTCCACATATTGCACTAAGTCAAAATTCAGATTCCCATAAGGAGCCCAAATATAAACTCAGAGACATAGTTTGAACAAACTTGAATCTCAACTTGATACTGACCACTGTAAGGATTCTGTATACCATACATCAAAAGATTCTGATCAGTGGTTCTGGAGAAGAGTTTTAAAGATTACTCCTCATATTGGACTAAGTTAAAATTTGCTCTCCAGTAGAGAGACTAAATATTAACCCAGAGATTGGGGGATTTAGGAGAAGAAATTTTTTAAAAGAATATTCCTCATATTGCAGCAACTGCCAGCAAGGAAAAATTTGGTCTCCAATAGGAAGCCCAAATACTATTCAAAGGACTTGATTTCAACAAACTTGAACCGGACCACCCTAAGGATGGCGAATACCAAATATCAAAAAATTCTGACTAGTGTATCTGAAAAAGATTTTTAAAGATTATTCTTCATATTGCACCACGTTAATTTGGTACCCCATAGGGAGCACAAATATTAACTGAGAGACTTGGATTGAACAAACTTAGATCTGACCTCCCCAAGGATGCTGTATACCAATATCAAAAGATTTTGACTCGTGGATCTGAAGAATATTTTTAAAAATTATTTCCCATATTGCACTAAGTTAAAATTCAGGCTCCAAAAGAGAGTTCAACTAGAGAAACAGAATTTACTGCATCCAGTAAATTCAAGTCTCTGTGAAAAGGGTTAAAGTATCGGGAAAAAACTATTTTGAAAAAGAATTTATGGAGGCTTATTTTTGGGAGTAAAATAGTTTTTAACAAATCAGAAATGGGTTTTTGTTAACAGTATTTACAGATATTCATACTGATTAAACAGACATTTTTTTTCTAAGAAACCAGAAAAAGCATATATGTAGACACCATTTAAAGGGTTCGATCAAGGAATCAGAAATTGACATTGCTGGCTCTGCCATTTATTTGAATGATGAGATACATGTATAATCTTCAGAATTGCATTAGTTGGTATAAACTAGAGGTACTGTGAGCAAACTCACAAACTGATAACCCCCCCCCCCCCCCCCCGCGCCTGAAATGTATAAGTTAGATTATCTCCCCTAGGAAATGTCAGAACGGAATTATATTGCTTCAGGCACATCTTCATATGGAGTTCTTCCATTGTGTAAAGTTTCATGAAAATTCTTCAAATGGTTTAGGAGGAGTTGCACTTACAAGGATGAACAGACGGTATAAGTTAGATTATCTCCCCTTGGAAATGTCAGAATGGAATTATATTGCTTCATGCACATCTTCATATGGAGTTCTTCCATTGTGTAAAGTTTCATGAAAATTCTTCAAATGGTTTAGGAGGAGTTGCGCTTACAAGGATGGACAGAAGGTATAAGTTAGATTATCTCCCCTTGGAAATGCCAGAACAGAATTATATTGCTTCATGCACATCTTCATATGGAGTTCTTCCATTGTGTAAAGTTTCATGAAAATTGTTCAAACGGTTTAGGAAGAGTTGCGCTTACAAGGATGGTCAGATGGACAGATTATCTCCCCTTGGAAATGTCAGAACAGATTATATTGCTTCATGCACATCCCCATATGGAGTTCTTCTATTGTGTAAAGTTTCATGAAAATTCTTCAAACGGTTTAGGAGGAGTTGCACTTACGATGGATGGACAGACGGACAGACGGATGGACAGGGTGATTCCTATATACCCCCCCAAACTTTGTTTGGGGGGGGGTATAAATACTATTCCTAAAAGGTCGGAAAAATATGCTCTTAATGACCTATGAGAGCCGCATTGAGGTGGACCACATTTTGAGCCTCCAGCAAGTTTCAACTCATTCGGTGTAGGTTCCATGTCTATAGGTCATACCAAGACTGAAGGATGAGCATAAACTACTTTACAAATATGGGCTCCACCAACTCCGGATCTGCCATATTTGTAGATGATGACAAATATTCATATTAGTTAGATAATGTTAAGGTGCATGGCAACATGGTACCTCTGGAAAATATATTGCGAGTAAAAGAGTTCAGTAAGGTTGGAATATATACTCACCCAAAAAAGAAAGTGTGCATTGCAGAAATTGATCAAACTCCAAAAAAATAATTTCGTAGGTGTACAGAGTGTTAACCAGTTCATGAATAAGTTATATTGAACACAAAAACAGCTTTCCCTGTTAAAATTGCATTAACGTTAAATGATGTGCTGCACGTTTGTGAAAAGGCATGTTTTGCATGTGGAGAGTCTGAAAATTCATGCAGCAGTGTGAATCCTTGGGTATTTAAACACTAAAGTAAGGCCTTCCTATCATTCACATTCAAACTTGCGCTGCTGTTAAAACGACTCCACATTAGCATGCCAAGATTGACAATGAATCAACGTCTCCTTGCCCTGGGTATGATAAGAGCTGGCAGAACACACAGAGAGGTTGTCCAGCATTTGAACTGCCACCGTAACACTGTAGACAGGCTAGTCCATCGACATGCACAACATGATGACGTTTGAGACCGACCCCGCTCCGGGAGGCCCCGAGTTACCACCCCTGCACAAGATCGGTATATCCGCGTCATCCATCTCCGGAACTGGCAACAAACGGCAACGTCAATAGTCAGGAACATCCCTAACCTGAGACGGATACATCCTCAAACAGTAATCAACTGGCTAAGAGAATACGGCTTACGTCCTCGAAGACCTGCTTTCGATTTTGACGTTACGTCATCATCGTGCTCGACTGCAGTGGTGTAGACAACATCTCAGGCATCCCTTACACTGGTGGCGACGTGTTTTATTTACAGATGAATGTCGTTTCCATCTTTTATCATCAGATGGCCACCAGAGAGTGTACAGACGTCAAAACGAACGCTACGCAGATCCATGTGTCGTGGAGCGAAACCGTTATGGGGGAGGGTCTCTCATGGTGTGGGGTGGCATCACTGCCCGTAACAGAACTGAGCTGGTCATTATTGATGGCAATCTCAATGCAGCCAGATATCGTGATGAAGTGCTTACACCTGTTGTTGTCCCATTTCTGCAACGTCACGGCCCCGGTGTCATTCTACAGCAGGGCAACGCCCAACCCCACGCAGCTCGTGTTGTTCAACAGTATCTGCAGCAACAACAAGTGGATGTTCTTCCCTGGCCCGCAAATTCGCCCGATATCTCACCCATCGAGCACGTATGGGATGAAATGAAACGTCAACTACGCCGGCTTCCCCATGCACCGTCAACGCTTGTGGAACTCCAAAGACAGCTTATCAGAATATGGAACAACATCCCACAACACTTCCATGCTAACTTGTTCGCTTCCATGAGGCGTAGATGCACAGCAGTAGTCGATGCAGACAGAGGTCATACCAGATATTGAGTGTATGACTTTTGTGTTGGACCCTTAGTGTCTTTGACTCTCCATGGCACCAAGAGTATCCGTCGTAGCGTAATGAAATTTCTCGTGTTGATCACAAATTGATTCATCTGTGATTGAATAAAATTTCCATGAATGAAAATGATATATATCTTTTTTTAGTGTTATTTTTTAGCATCCACACTTTCTTTTTTTGGGAGAGTATAGCTGTAAAAGGGCCTTAAAGGCCCTCAAGAGCCTATCTGAAGACTTATTGGCTTTGGCAAAATACCAAGGTCCCATCTATGCCCATGTGTGTTTAGAACAACATTGTGTGAATGGAAAGGTTTTTAACATTGTAATAAAAAAGGTCCTAGCTTCAAAACTGAGAGAGGAGTTAGCCGGACAAAACACATACCATACGGGTGAAGTTCTACAAAAAATCAACAACCTTTAATTTTGTGAAACATTGATGCTAAACAAAATCCTATCCATATACACATCTCTGGCACATGTAGAAACATGTGGGGAAATAAAAAAAGCTATAGCTTGAAAACTGTAAGAGGAGTTAGGTGGACAAACAATGTACCCTATATGCAGACGGATGGACAGACAGCAGACAAGATGGACGGATGGACAGACAGGGGTAAAACAATATGAACCCTGACTATTCATTGCGGGGGCATAAAAAGTAAGAATTATTTCAATAGGTGATCCATTTTCCGGCCCCAATGGGATAACACTTTTACAAACACATTTTTATTTTATTTTTATTTTTTTTTTTGGGGGGGGGGGGGGGGTATAAACTGAATTTCTAGGCCTATTTTTTATCCCAAACCTGCGTTCGCTTGTAGGTTGCAGCTCTTATTAAAGTAACATAAAATAAACAGACACACTTATGAGAGTTAAATGAATGAGATCAGCTACAGTCTGACAGAACAGCAAGCGTCATGTGCGGCAAAAAGATCAAAGGAAGCCACCAAAGTAATTCTCTTTGCAGGACCATGCGATTCACCATGCATGTAGAATCATGTAATTAACACAATGCCTAATGAAGGCAGATAGGGTCTACTTACAGACTAGAGTACCACAAAAAATTGTCATTTTGTGCTGCCTTAAAACCTCAAATTATGTATATGGATATTCAGCTGCAGTCATGTAAACTGCTTGGAAATTTCTCAGGATGCTCTAAAACCCACGGACAAACACTCAGAGGCAATATTCTGAAAAAGCTCACTATCTCCGGGTTTGGGGACTGGGGTGTGTCTGTGTGTGTGGGTTGGGGTGGGGGTGGGGGTGGGGTGGGTGGTGTTAAGTATCCATTCCTCACTGGAATTTTCTCTACCCCCCCCCCCCCCCCCCCCCCCCTCCCACACACACACACATTTGAAAACATCCTGCTAGCTAGGTCCCTGACTCCACCCCGAAACCTGTTGATCTTAAGATATGATTGAGAATAAATCAATTTAAAAATGCTTTGAAAGGGATGGGTTCTCTGCCCAGCTTGAGAATAAATTTGTAACATGAGATTAAATAAACAGACAATGTTATTCTGTTTGACCCATTAAACATTACTCTATAATGAGTTTGTTTGGAAGAGATAAAATAATGCCCATTGTTTCACGGATTACATTTACCACATAAAAATAGAAGCTGTGAAAATCTTTTGGCCCATGGAGCTACACCCAAGACCCCAAACTGCTGTAAAACATAGATGGCTGAGTACAAGTAATTACCTACCAATACAGCAAAAATCGTAGAGATACAGTGTTTTGTATTCACGTTATCGTGTGGACAAAGAGTGCATAGAAGACAGAAATATTCCAAATGCATCATCAAAGCATGCCTTATACGAATGTAGTTGGAATACTAGAGGAACAGAATTTACTGCATCCAGTAAATTCAAGTCTGTGTGAAAAGGGTTAAAGTATCGGGAATAAACTATATAGAAAGAGAATTCATGGAGGCTTATTTTCGGGAGTAAAATATTTTTTAACAGCAGTATTTACAGATATTCATACAGGAATCAAAACATTTTTTATAAGAAACAAGAAAAGGCATATATGTGACCAGCATTCAAAGGGTTAGATACACGAATCAGAAATGGACATTTTTGGCTCTGCCCACTAATTTGAGTGATGAAATACATTCATAAACTTTAGAAATGCATTAGGGTATAATAAAATGCATTTCCTAGTCTTTCTGAATAATATGCACTTGATGACCTTGGTGACCTCATTCAGGTGGACCATATATTGAATCTCCAGCAATTTTTAACTCAGTCGGTGTAGTCCCATGTCTACATCTACACTGAAGAATGAGTGCAACCCACTTCAAAGTAATGGCTTCACCAACTCCAGATCTGTCATTTTTGTTGATGATAGCAAATATTTATTATGAGCTAGAAGACTCTAAGGCAATCGGCCCACTGGATCACACCCAAGGCCTCAAACGAGCTGAAAAAAACATAGATGAGTGCAAACTGGTTGTTGTCAACCAGCATGCCAAAACGCATAGAGATAGGATGATTCGTATTTGAGTTATCGCGTCGACAAAGGGTGCATAGACTCTATATCTGGAATATTGTCATAAAAACCTTAAAAGCCACAAGAGCTCATTTGAAGGCTTACTATTAAAAAAGCATCTGGTGCCCTAAACAAGGCATACATAAAATAAGATAGTGGAATCCTGAAGAATAGCTTTTGTGTAAAGACCGGCAATATGGCGGGAAGCGTGCAAAATGTTCTACAGTCAAAAGTTAAATAAAGTTTCTTGTTCTTCGCGGTGAAGTATGAAGAGGGTTAAAAACAGACCATTTAAATATTGCATTTCATTAATTCATAATTGTGATAAGTGTTTTGAGAAAGACACTAACCACACGGTCCGAAACGTGTTGATCTTGAGTTATGATTGAAAATGAAAAAAAATATTAAAAAATGCAATGAAAGGGGAAGGGTTCTTTGTTCAACTAGAATTAATCAAGTGTAGTAGGATAGATCTGCATAATAAATAAATTTTCTTGCAATTCAAAGGGTTTCTTTCAACTTGGTTTGGGGATGGAATTAAATTCTGATCAAAACAGCTGATAAAATTAAATGTGTGACAGCTATAGCAACTTCTGTTTAATTTGATTGTTTACATTATTCTCTTGTGTATACAAATATAAAACAGGTATTTCTTTAAGATGCTTTTCTGTTACATAGAAATTTGGGGTTTTAAAAAACTTTGTGGCCCAATAGACCACACCCAAAGTCTGCAGAGCCCTAAAAACATAGCTGGGCCAGTACTAGTAACTGTCTACAGTATGCCAAACCGCACCAGGACAGATGATTTGTATTTGAGTTTACGTCAAGACAAAAGGAAGGGGATAGAAATTACCTGACCATTTTTATTGGGGTTTAACAGCACTTTCGACTGACAGGTTGATGTTCATCTCGTATCGGACAGTTTTACGGGCGAAGGAAGCCAGAGTACCTGAACAGTTATGACGAGCAGCGATGAGCAACTATCAAAATTCACAACATACGAACTACACACAAGAAGGGTGAGCATTGATCAATCTAAGTGCAGTACGCCTTAGTACACAATGTCGATGTGTCCCCACAGAGGTAATCAGAACTGAGTGCCTTACCCACCAGGGTGGGGGGGGGGGGGGGGTGTAGGAGCGGTGTCTCACCTCCCGAATATTTCCAAAAATCAAGATAATTGGAAATTTTTCCGGCAAAAATTCAAACAGTTGCAAATTCGAAGCATTGTTGTAACAGATTTTTTTTCTGCTGTTTTGTGCGGTCTTAAAACCTCAAATTATGTATAAAGATATTCAGCTGCAGTCATTTAAACTGCTTGGAAATATTCTCAGGATGCCCTAAAACCTACCAGCACTGTCACTTGGAGTCAACATTTTGAAAAATTCCCTCACCCAGGGTTTGGGAATGGGGAGTGTGTGTGTGGGGAGGGGGTGGAATTTTCATAGATCTACACCCCTCCTCCCCCATTGAAAACATCCTGATTACGTCCCTGACTCCACCCCAAATCCTGTTAGTCTTGAGTTATGACTGAGAATAAATCAATTTAAAAATGCTTTGAAAAGTGAATGGTTCTCTATCCAGCTTGAGTTGAGAATGAATTTGTAACATGAGACAAAATAAGCAGTCAATGTTATTCTGTTTAACCTTTTCAACATTACTCTATAATGAGTTTGTGTGGAAGAAATTCTCTGCTGTTATAAAAGTAGAAGTAGAAGCTGTGAACATTTTTTGGCCTCTCGTGCTACACAAAGACTCCAAACGCCTGTAAAACATAGATTGCTGAGTACAAGTAATTACCTACCAGTAGAGCAAAAATCAGAGAAATAGGATATTTTGTATTCGAGTTATCGTGCAGACAAAGAGTGCATAGAAGACAGAAATATTCCAACTACATCATTAAGGCATGCCTTAAATGAATGTAACTGGAATACTAGAGAAACAGAATTTACTGCCACCAGTAAATTCAAGTCTGTGTGAAAAAAGGGTTAAAGTATCAGGAAAAAAACTATATAGAAAACGAATTTATGGAGGTTTATTTTCGGGAGTAAAATAGTTTTTAACAAATCAGAAATGAGTTTTCGTTAACAGTATTTACAGATATTCATACAGGAATCAGAACAATTTTTCTAAGAAACCAGAAGAGGCATATATGTGCACACCATTTATAGGGTTCGATCCAGGAATCAGAAATTGACATTACTGACTCTGCCATTTATTTAAATTATGAGATACATGTATAATCTTCAGAATTACATTGACTGGTATAAAATGCAATTCCTAATATGTCGGAAAAATATGCACTTAATAACCTCTGTTGACCGCATAGAGGTGGACCACATTTTGAACCACCAGAAAGTTTCAACTCATTCGGTGTAGGTACCATTTCTACAGGTCATACCAAGCCTGAAGTATGAGCATAAACTACTTTATAAATATTGGCTCCACCAACTCCGGATATGCCATATTTGTAGATGATGGCAAATGTTCATATTCAGTAGAAAATGTTGAAGTGCATGCATGGTACCTCTGGAAAATATATTGCGAGTAAAAAAGTTCAGTAATGTTGGAATATAGACATTGAAAGGCCTTAAAGGCCCCCAAGAGCCTATCTGAAGACTTATTGGCATTGTCAAAATACCCAGGTCCCATCTATGTCCATGTGTGTTCAGAACAACATTGTGAGAATGGAAAGGGTTTCCATTATTCTCAAGTTTGCATCAAATAAAGAGGAAGAGAGGTGCACCATCGATGTGCAATATGCTTTAGTACACAGCACCACCGTGCCCCCATATTAAGATCTTCAGAGGGTTAAAATACTCCATTTTAATCCTTTAAATGGGGCGCAGTGGCTCAGTTGGTAGAGGTGCAGGCTGCAAGTCGAGAGGTCCTCACTCTGTCCATGGGCAAGACATTTCACCCCATTGCATGGTGGCACTGTGTCTTCAACCAATGCTAACCCTGCTTGTGTGGAGTTAGTATTTGGGGGATCTGACAGTTGCTCGCTGTAGCCCAGTGGTTCTCCCTGGGTACTCCGGCTTCCTCCACCCGTAAAACTGTCGTGGTCATGATCAGCCACTGTGCAGAAATATGTGACATTAAACACCAATAAATAAATAAGCTTTTAAAACATGAGCTCATTCCAATGAAGGGTCATAAGCTATGTTTTTCAAGCAAAAATGAAAACGTAATTAAAACTGAATAGACATTTCTGTGCATAAGCCTTTTTTGAAACTGCCATCTTGGACTTTAATCTATGCAAGGTCACAGGGTGTAAACAAAGCGATTCCATATTCATCGCGTTGAGTTCTGTATCAGCCAAATCAACTAGTTTTGTGAAATATCAAGTTTAAATTCGTAAAACCGATGTCGTCATTCAAATTAACTGAACAGGCAACCTAGATGATGTTAAATGATGGAATATCGCAGGTTGACAGAGTTTTTTTTATGGAGGCAAGGACTTGTTTTGAATGGCAACAAGGACACATGTTGCACAGAGTTTCTCGGCTTGGAAAATCCCCGGAAGTTGTTGAAAACAATGCCCATGGTCACGGAGTAATGACAAAGCATGCATTCAAACACCATTTATGTCGATAGCAACTCAATTTGAAATAATGAAAGTTCTCATACAATATTGCTATTGCTTTAAACAAATGGTAACCTTGGCTAAAAGTTTTTTGAATTCTCACTAATGAACATAATGAGGTCCAAAGCACTTCACTCGCTCTCTTCTTCCATTGCATACAAGGTGTTTTCTTGAAATGTTTACATCTCGCGACCTATGACCTTGCATAGATTAAAGTCCAAGATGGTAGTTTCGAAAAAGGCTTATAACGCTGACCAGTTTTCAACGTTATTTTGGCTAAAGGGTTAAGAATCCCTTACTTTGAAAGGCACACTGAAAAGGTGTCCCATTCCACATAGAATTAAATGTTACACAAAAGAAAGCGAAAAGCATTCTGTAGCCATGAGTTATATTTAAGGTATTTTGTACTCACATCGAAGTATTAAGAGGGTTAAAATCTGACCATTCAAATATTCCATTTATTACATTGTAACTGTGATAAGTGTTTCGAGAAAGCCACACACCACTCCATCCCAAAACCTCTCAATCCTGAGTTATGATTGAGAATAAATAGATTTTTAAAAAATGCTTTGAAAAGTGAAGGGTTCTCTCTTCAATGATTGAGAATGAAGTTTGTAACATGACACATAAATAAATATACAGTGCTGTTCAATGTAACAAAGAATTCTATCTAAGCTTTCTCTCTGCCCTTTGTAAAAGAGAGATTATATTCTGTTTTAGATAATGGTTACTGCTTCAGCTAACTCATTTCTCAGTAAATGTTATAAACATATTTTTAACCTCTAGAGCCCCAAGGCCCCACATGCCTCCAAATCATAGATGACTGAGTACCAATGGCAGACAGTCTATCAGTATACTAAAAACAGTGAGATAGGATTGATTGTATTTGGGTTACCTTGTTGACAAACAGTGCATAGAAGACAGAAATATTCCAACTACACCACCAAGGCATGCCTTCTATGAATGTTATTTATTTATTGGGGTTTAACAACACTTTTCAACACCCAGGGTCGCCTCGTGTCTGACAGTTTTTACGGATTCAGGAAGCCTGAGAACCCAAAGAGAACCACCAAGCAGCAGCAAGCAACTGTTAGGCTCCCCAACATACTAACCCCACACAAGCAGGGTTAGTGCAAGTGCATCATCGATGTGCAGTATGCCTTAGTACACAATGTCACCATGCCCTCACATGGGCAATGGGGGTGAAGTGTTTTTGCCCAAAGACACAAGGCTGTTGCTGCAGGTAGGATTCGAACTGAGAACCTCTCAACTTGCAGCCTGCACCTCTGACTACTTAGCCACCGTGCTCCTCTTTGAAAGTAATGGGAATACTTTGGAGGCTTATTTTGGGGATAAAATACTTTTAAAGAAATAAGAAATAGGTTTTCGTTGACAATATTTAAAGACATTCATTCAGGAATCAGATAATTATTTCCAAGAAACCAGAAAAGGTATATATCTGTACAGCATTCAAAGGGATCGATCAAGGGAATGCACTAGAAGGTTCAAAAATATGATTTCCAGCAATTCTGAAAATAGCCCTCAGTGACTCCTGGGCAACCTTGGCCCAAATTTTGAACTTCCATCAAGTGTTGACTCGTTTGGTATTGGTCCCAGGTCCATACATCATACCATGATTGAGATATGAGCATGACTCAAAAATTTTGGCCACGCCAACTTTTTTACATAAAAATGGATGCATGGACTTCAGGAATGCTTCAGAGAGTCAAAAAATGTGATTTCCAGCAATTCTGAAAAATGCAATCAATGACCTCCCCCCCCCCCCCCCCCAGGTGACCTCCGTGACCCTGACCCACATTTTGAACCTCCATCAAGTGTCGACTCATTTAGTGTTGGTCCCAGGTCCATACACCACACCATGCTTGAGATATGAACGTGACCCACTTTCAAAAATTTTGGCCACGCCCACTTTTTTTCATGAAAATATGTATGTCTGAATTTTGGGAAAGCATTTGGAGGTAAAAAAATGTGATTTCCAGCAATTCTGGAAAATGCACTCATTGACCCCTGGGTGACCTCGATGACCTTGACCCATATTTTGAACCTCCATCGAGTGTCGACTCATTTGGTGTTTGTCTCAGGTCCATGCATCATAGCATGCTTGAGTTATGAGTGTGACCCACTTTCAAAAGTTTTGGCCACGCCACCTGTTTTCGTGTAAAATTGCATGTATGATCTTTGGGAATGCATTATGAGGTCAAAAAATGGGATTTCCAGCAATTTTGAAAAATGCACTCAATGACCCCTGGGTGACCTCAATGACCTTGACCCACATTTTGAATCTCCATCGAGTGTCGACTCACTTGGTGTTGGTCCCAGGTCCATACGTCATACCACGCCTGAGACATGGGCGTGACCCACTTTCAAAACACCCCTATGGACACCCCTAAAGCCCCATGAATCTGAAAAACATAGGTGGCCAAGAACTTGTGAAGTCTATCAGCATGCCAAAAATCAGTGAGACAGGACGATTCATTTTCGAGTTATCGTGCAGACACGGAAGCGCAAAGAAGACAGAAGACAGGAGAATAAGACAAAGAAAAAGAAAAAAGAAAACGAAACCGTACAAAAACAATAGTCTGTGTGTTTCACACAGACTAATTAATAAGCGATGAACTTGAGTTGAACAAATATGAACCCAATCCCTGTAAGGATTCCGCATAGCATATATCAAAAGATTCTGACTCGTGCTGCTGGAGAAGAAGAGTTTTAAAGATTATACCTCATATTGGACTAAGTTAAAATTTGGGCTCCCTATTGGAGGCAAATATTAACCCAGGGACTTGGTTTGAACAAACTAGCTCTGACCTCCCTAAGGATGCTGTATACTAAATATCAAAAGATTCTGACTAGTGGATCTAAAGAAGAAGATTTTTGAAGATTATTCCTCATATTGCACTAAGTTAAAATTCTGGCCCCAATAGGAATCTCAAATATTAACAGAGTGTTTTGATTTGAACAAATTTGAATCTGCCCCCGTAACAATGATGTATACCATATATTAAAATATTCTGACTAGTGGTTCTGAAAGAGAAGATTTTTTAAAGCTTATTCCCCATATTGCCCTAAGTTAAGATTCAGGCTCCTGTATTGAGTCCAAATATGAACTGAGGGGGCTTGATTTGAACAAACATGTATCTGACCCCCTATGGATGCTGTATACCAAATATGAAAAGATTCTGATCAGTGGTTCTGAGGAAGAAAATTTTTTTAATTTTTTGAAATATGCTGCATAAATATTTTTTCGATGCCCCCTACAGAACACCCTGACACAACTGGTGGCAATTGTGTTTTTCTAGTCCATTCTACTGGTCCTAAGGATGCTTCATACAAAATAACAGTTCCCTGTCCCGTGCAGTTGGGGAAATATGGGCGTTTGAAAATATTTATATTTTTAGCTCCTGGGGCTCCTACAGGGAAACAAGAAATTTTTTTGCATGATTCAAGTACTTACGACTCAATAATACCACATACAAAATTTGGTTCAATTCGGATCAGAAAATAGAAATTTTGGAAGGGGCCAAAAATCTTGCCCCTCTCATTACAAACGCAAATATTGCACCACAAACTTCATTTGAACAAACTTGATTCTACACTACAAAGGGACGCTCTGTCCCAAATATCAAGTCATTGTGCCAACTGGTTCATGAGAAGATTTTTTTTTTTATTTTGGAGTATTTTCTCCTACCCCCTCCCTTTGGGTCATGGCAACTTTATTTGAACAAACTTGAATTGACATATGATAAAGAACATGCATATCAAATTTGGTTCCATTTGGCCCAGTGCTTAATGAGAAGTTGATAATGTAAGGTTCACACCATATGGATGACAGACAGAAAGTGATCACTTAACCTCCCCCTGATTTTCAATCAGGTGAACTAATGAAAGTGTCAATGACACTGTAGCTCAACTTGACAAACTTGAACTTGGTAAGTTATAAGTGAAATGGCAAAATTGAAGATCATTGGTACCAATGTTATTTGGTGAATTTCAACATAACAGCATTGTGTGTGCACAACGTCAGAGTAATCCGTGCATTTTTAAATATAAACTGTAAGACTGGCTAAAGGAAGAATGTTGAAACACAAATGCAGTAAGTTCAGAGGTTATTGTAAATGGCAACTTTTTTCACAGAAATGAATGCTAATCAAATTGCTCTTATCTGAAGGTTTCGCATAATGAGCGCACCAAGTTCAAAAACAATCCCCTCCTAAATGTGGCCTGTAGACCATGTCAAAGAAGAATGTTGATGCACAAATGCCATAAATTCAAAGATTGTTGCTAAAAGCAACAGTTTTTGATGGAAATGAAAAGAAAATTGATAACTCCTATCTTTGTCACCCTGCATAAGCATACAAAGTTTCAAGACAACCTGATAATGAATGCTCCCTCAGAGGCATGCCAAAGGAAGATGTTAGTGTACAAATGCAGTAAGTTTGAAGGTCATTGCTTGTGGCAATGTTTTTTTCTCTCTTTTTTTATGGAAATTCATAAATATACCCTGCAGAGAGTGCAAAAGGAATAAGTTGCTGCATAAATGCATTAAGTTCAAAGGCTAGTGATAATGACAATAATGTTTTATGGAAATGAAAAATGAAAGTGTCAATGACACTGTAGCTCAACTTGTTTAAGACATGTACATGTATAGTATGTGACACAGCAATGACAAACATCTAGGTAATGACCTGATAACAAAGGTACATGTAAACGGTCTGTACATAAATGCTGACCGTAGCCTGTAACAAATATATAGGTAAAGTATTGTAAAGGTGGGGTGACAGTTAGATGCTAAACTAGAAAAGAAATTTATGAGTCCCAGAGTGGGTCTGACCGAACCCAAAAATATTTGTTCTCATAGCACAGTGATAACAAAGGCACGCAAAAACACTTGTTCCTGTCACAAGGTGATAACAAAGGTACCCCAAGAAGTTTCGTGAATATCGGTTCATAAATACAGACTCTAGCCCGAGCCATATTGACATGTGCACTTAGTATGTATAAGTAGCACTGAACAAATCAAAGTTCATCTAATTTGCATAATGTCTGCACGAGAAAAAAATCTGTATTATATGTGATGTATTCCATGTTACCAAACATTCCTACAAAAATTTATTCAAATCAGAACGTTCATACAGAAGTTCTGTACAAAAAATTGATAGCTCTAATTTTGGTACAAAATGGCTGCTGGTGGCCATCTTGAATTTTGGACCACACCCAAAAAGAAGTTTCGTAAAGATCAGTTCATAAATACGGCCTCTAGCCTGAGCCGTATAGAAGCTGTGTACAAAAAAATGATTGGACCTAATTTCAGTACAAAATGGCCACTGGCAGCCATCTTGAATTTTGGTCCGCACCAAGAAACACTCGTTCTCGTCCCAAAGTGATGACAAAGGTACCCAAGAAGTTTTGTGAAGATCGGTTCATAAATACAGCCGCTAGCCAGAGCCATATTGACACGTGCACTTACTGTGTATAAGTAGCACTGAATAAATCAAAGTTCATCTAATTTGCATAATTTCTGCTCGAGAAAAAAACCTGTATTATATGTGATGTATTCCATGTTACTAAACATTCATACAAAAATTTATTCAAATCAGAACTTTCATACAGAAGTTCTGTACAAAAAACTGATTGCACTAATTTTGGTACAAAATGGCTGCCGGCAGCCATCTTGAATTTTGGACCGCACCCAAAAACTCTCATTCTCGTCCCAAGGTGATAACAAAGGTACCCAAGAAGTTTCGTGAAGATCGGTTCATAAATACAGCCTCCAGCCCTAGCCGTACTGACATGTGCACTTACAGTGTATAAGTAGCACCAGGGACCAGCCGTGAGGGCGACTAGGGCGATTATGTCGCCCTTCTAAGCCCAAAGTTGCCTAGAAAAATGGTTGGGGCGATTACAAGTCGCCCTCTAAAAATTGGCCAAAATGAGGAAAGGCTGAACTGAGTGATGCAAAGTTTACATGAAAAACGAATGTGCTCGAGTGTGATAAATGGGCATTTTAATTCGACAAATAAACGTCCATTTATTTGAAATCACACGACAATCAATTGCCCATTGTCGCTTTTGGCGGATTTTTTTTATTTCTATTTTGTTGCGTTTCAGTCGGAGCTTCAAGTGTCGAAACGAAATTAGGTGACTTACGTGACTCAACAAAATAACCCAGTTTGAAAATAGGTTACGTCGCTTAGGATGCCGAAAATGTATACACAACGGACGTATTTTATAACACAGTATTTTCATTTCGTTTTGCTGACGACTATTAACTGTTGGGCTGTCTATTCCCAGAAAAACACAAATGGAATTGAAACACATGAAAAAAGGCTTTAGTGATGACAAGAAAAGCTTTGTACAGGACACAAGTGTGCATGTGGACGATCTTGAAAAAGGGTCCTCCTAAACACCGGAATGACACGAAATGATGCGGAATGACACCCGAATGCCATAAAAATGATGCGGAATGACATTTCTTTTACAAAATTCTCGACCCCAGAATGTATTTTGTTTATTAACTAACAAAGTACCTCCCAAACAACCTTCTTACATCTGGTCCTGTTCACACTTTCAGACTTACGAAATTATTAGCTTAGTAGACTTTGGTGAAAGGCAACCACAGGAGGGTGCTGGGGGATTCGCAGGAAGAAGAGGGGAGGGGTCATGAAGGAAAGGGTAGCAGTGAGGGGATTTTCAGTCAATAATAACTTTGTGATTTTTTAACCTGGCACAGATGCATCATAGACAACTGGACCTGGATTATTTGGATGTTAATGGAGGACCACAAATTGGAAAATATGAAGGGGCGGCAGAAGTGGTACATGAATATTCTTAATTTTCCTCACTTGCCAATGAAGTCTCCCTACATGACTCTGCAGTCTCCCTATTTCTTCAGGAGGGAGACTTGAAGTCTCCCTAAAATTCCCCTCTAGGCTGGTCTCTGAGTAGCACTGAATAAATCAACACTCATTCTCGTCCCAAGGTGATAACAAAGGTACCCAAGAAGTTTTGTGAAGATCGGTTCATAAATACAGCCTCTAGCCAGAGCCGTATTGACACGTGCACTTACTGTGTATAAGTAGCACTGAATAAATCAAAGTTCATCTAATTTGCATAATTTCTGCACGAGAAAAAAACCTGCATTATATGTGATGTATTCCATGTTACTAAACATTCATACAAAAATATATTTAAATCAGGACTTTCATACAGAAGTTTTGTACAAAAAACTGATTGCACTAACTAAAGTACAAAATGGCTGCTGATGGCCATCTTGAATTTCGGACTGCACCCAAAACCACTCGTTCTCATCACACGGTGATAACAAAGGTACTCAAGAAGTTTCGTAAAGATCGGTTCATAAATACGGCCTCTAGCCCGAGCCGTATTGGCAATTGCAGTTACAGTGCTGAAAGTAACACTAAATAGATCAAAGTTAGTCTAATTGGCATATTTTATGCACGAGAAAAAAACCTGTATTACATGTGATGTATCCCATGGTACTAAATATTCACACAAAAAATTATTCAAATCGGCGCTTTCATATGGAAGTTCTGCGCAAAAAATTGATTGCACCTAATTTTGTACAAAATGGCTGCCGCGGCCATCTTGAATTTCAGACCGGACCCCAAAACACTCGTTCTCGTCCCACGGTGATAACAAAGGTACTCAAGAAGTTTTGTAAAGATCGGTTCATAAATACGGCCTCTAGCACGAGCCGTATTGGCAATTCCAGTTACAGTGCTGAAAGTAATGCTAAATAATTCAAAGTTAGTCTAATTTGCATAATTTACGTACGGGAAAAAACCCGTATTGTATGTGATGTATCCCATGGTACTATGTATTCATACAAAAAATTATTCAAATCAGAGCTTTCAAATGGAAGTTCTGCGCAAAAATCTGATTGCACCTAATTTTGTACAAACTGGCTGCCAGCGGCTGTCTTGAATTTCAGACCGGACCCAAAAAAACACTCGTTCTCGTCCCATGGTGATAACAAAGGCACCTAAGAAGTTTCGTAAAGATCGGTTCATAAATACGGCCTCTAGACCAAGCCGTGTTGAATTGTTGATGCACAGACGGACGACTGGCCATGGCATAAGCTGAAATTTGACTTACGTCAAAGTTGAGCTAAAAATCAATAGCTCACATCTAGAGATCACCTCGAACACACATACCAAGTTTCAAAGTCATCCGATCATAAATGTGCCCTGAAGGGTGTGCCAAAGGGAAATACTGAAGTCTGACTAAACTAAGTTCAAAGGTTGTCAACGGCAACATTTTTTGACAGAAACGGAAGAAAATCGATAACTCCCATATCACCCCACACAAGCACACTAAGTTTCCAAGTGATCCAATCATAAATGTGCCCTGCAGGGTATGTCAAAGGGAAATATTGATGCATAACTGTACTAAGTTTTTACTAAGTTGATCAGAGGTCATCGCCAATGGCACCAATTTCTGACAGAAATGGACAAAAATCGATAGGTCCCATCTAGAGGTAACTCCAAACAAGCATACCAAGTTTCAAACCGATCTGATCAAAAATGTGCCCTGTATGGCGTGCCAAAGGAATATATTGATGCCTGACTAAACTAACAGCCAGCGGCAACAATTTTTGACGAAAATTGAAGAAAATCGATAGCTCCCATCTGGAGGCACCTCAAACAAGCATACCAAGTTTCAAAGTGATCTGATCATAAATGCGACCTGTGAGGTGTGCCAAAGGAAATTGTGGACGTAAGTACGTATGTACGTGCGTATGTACGTGTATACTGACGGACGAGAAGTGATGGCAATAGGTCAGCTTGACTTTGTCAAGTTGAGCTAAAAATGCAGCAGGGGTTGATTACACCATGAAGGTACCCAAAATAACTAGCCATTCAAAAATTGGCAATATCAATAAAGGACAAAAACTCTGTCAAAAGTGATTTTTTTCTGTCATCTTTCGACATGTTGCACATCTTCAATATATGGGTAACAATGTCCAAAAGTTTCAAATCTCAACACTCTTAAGTGTAGGAGGAGTTGATTTCACAATCCAAGGTATCCAAAATATGGATGCACCAACACTTAGATGTCCTTATGGAAAGGCAAGAGCATTCACCTGACCTTGGAGTATGAAATGCAAGACACCACCCTACCACTCTCAGGGAGAGGTAGTACCTTTGGTGAGAGGACCTCCTCTCACACTGTTCCTCACCTGAAGGAGTCTTGACCAACAGAGAGAAGGAAGAAGAAGAAAAGAAAGAGCCTATCCACCAACCGTAGGGATGCCCAGTGCTTGGAGGCTTTCTGGGAAAAGAAGAGAGTGAAGGGTAACAAAAGAAAACAGAAACAGCCACCACTTCCACTTGTACTCCCACAGACCAACGTAATCAACGCCGGAACCAAGCCAGAATTGTTTGATGCGGAACAGACTGATGTGCAAATGGAAGTTTCTTTCTCGCCACCGCCAGATCCTCACTCCTGCTCCCTTCGCACCATGAAGAGCCTACACCAGAGTCTGACTCAGAAGTATTGGACCTGGAAATATTGGAAAAGGTACGTCAGTTAGAAGCCATGCTGGAGAAGATCAACAAAGTATCAGCTGAGATAACCGAGTTGAAAGCTGAAAGATAACAGGTAGAAGATAAAACACCCGGTCACCTGAACCCCACTATAGCCACAACCACCAGAAAACAACAACACAGGCAAAAGAAACAGAACTCATGCAAACAATGATAAGACATCATTCTCCTACCTCTCCTTCTCCTCAATCAGATGTACCCAGAAATCACTAATGTACAAGAGGGTCAAAAGGGGCTTGCCCCACAGTGTCCCTACATGCCATTGGCATGCAAAAACCATTTGATTAGATACCAACTTGTACAAATTGCTAACTACGCATTGTGAGACAAGAAAAGGAAACAAGTGCAACGCCAAGGGTGGCTATGACCCCACCTATCTGCTGCCAAGCATGAGTTTCTAGTCATTAATCTTGGTTAATATTGAATTAATAAATATTGTATCTTATCTCTATTGAACCATAGAACCAATACAGCAGGCCACCAAATGCGTCCATGGGACACTAATGCCCCGGCTTTATGATAAACTATATTTAGTGGTTAACAAAGTTCAAAAAGGGGCCATAACTCAGAAAAATTTTTTCGCACCACACTTAAAATCAAACCGGTCTTTTATATTGTCTACAGTAAGCTATATTCCAAGTTCGATTGAAATCGAACACCTATAACTCAAGTTACCATCTGAAAACCAATATCAACACGTCTTGTAAGTCGGAAAGGGGCTATAACTCAGCCAAAAAAATAATGGACCAAGCCCACTATCACTTCAAACCTGTATTATATGGTTATAAACTTGTGTATACTATTTTGTTTCAATTTGTTCAAATCATTCAGAAAACCAATATCAACATGTCTTCTAAGTCAGAAAAGTGCCATAACAAAAAAAAATATTGGACCGAGCTCACTATCAATCCTGACCTGTATTATGTGTTTATAAACCTAAGTATACAATTTTGTTTCATTTTGTTCAATCAAACTAAAGTTAGTATCTGGAAACCATTTTGGGGACAGAAGCATGTACATATGGACAAATGGACGGAAAAGGTAACACTTAATGCCCCTTGCTAGATTGGTGGAGGCATAAAAATACATGGCTATACTGTGCATGTGCAGAATATCATATTTCACAATTGAGGACAGTCTGTTGATGTGAAGTAATGGGGATGGATGGTCCATTGGAGTTGTCATCCTGATGGTCACAAACTTGAGACTTTTGTAGATTTTTCTTATGATTTTGCAGTGCCTTTAATATACCAGATTTCATGTTTGAGAAATATGCTAAAAGATTTTCCTGTGCCCGTTGAAGTTGCCACTAGTAGCTGAACTGAGTCAAAATAGTATGTCCTAAAGTAATTTTCTTGGGAAACCATGTCAATATCTGTTTGGCAAAAGATTAAACTTTATTACCATACTATCAGATATAATAATGACAACCAGAAACTACATAAAAATGCATTAGAACTCATACAACAGAAATAAATATATTTTTATCAATGATATATGGTTTACCTGTATAAGCTAACAACTTTTATATCATTTACCTCCCTATCTCTAGTAGATTGTTCTTTACATTTATACCCAAAAAGTTAAAAACATGTGGCATGATATAAAGTAAACACCTACCTCAGACTTGGCTTGTGACAATCGTGAATCTGTGTTAGGAATCTCTCTGAGTGATTTCCTATTCATCCGAGAAACATTTGAATTTAAACCACTGTTAATTATCAAACTATTGGCACTTTGTTTGTTGTATTTTGAACACAACTCAGGAGATATTCCAGTTATCCTTGGAGGTCCCAGTTCAACAGAAAGATGAGCTTTCTCGGTTTCTTTTGAGTGAGGAATTTTAGGACTAGACTTTGTCAGATCTTTCCATTTGGGACTTGCACTCATATTTAGATTTGTTTCAGACAAGGTACTGGTATTATTATTGATTGACCTGTTACCACTACTTATTGTAGTGTCACTATTAGGTCTGGATCCTGTTCTTCTCACTTTCAGAATGGATTCCTCATCACTACTACTTTCACTGTTTACAAAATCATTCTCTGGTTTTGCTCCTCTTGACATATACTTGTCCACACTTTTTCTCGAAATAGTTTTACTACTCGGAACAGCCTAAAATGAGAGAACAAATGCGTGCAATATTCAATGTCATTATTCATTTCAAATTTTCAGCTGGAATTTTATTGTAGCAACAGAGGCATAAAGTTAAAGGATGTCAATTTAAAATTATTTGAAGTTACTCAGAGCAACTTGGATATTATTGTGAAAGCAGAAGTATAAAGTAAAAGTCTGTCTATTTAAACTTTTTTAACCCCCCCCACCCCGAAGGCGATTTCACGAAGAAATTTGTCTCATTATGCAACTAGGGATTTAACCAATACAATCTTGTTTGACAGAGCCTGATGTGCTCTGTCAAACAATATGGAGTTAGTTCAATTTCCAGCATCAAGCAAGACTGAATTGGTTATTTATTTATTTATTAGGGTTCAATGACACTTTAACAACCAGGGTCATATCGTGTCGGTAACAGTTTTATGGGTGTAGGAAGCCGGTGTACCGAGCAACGACGAGCAGCTGCCATCTGCAGCACAGGCAGGGTTAGATTGGTTGAAGACATGTGCACCATCGACGTGCAGTATGCGTTAGTACACGGCGTCATCGTGACCCCATGTGGACAATCGGGGTGAAGTGCCCTGCCCAAGGACACAATGCGGGAGTCTGAATTGATCGCTCAGACGGTCACCCATCCAAGGACTAACTGGGCTCGACATTGCTTAACTTCAGTGATCTGACAAGAACCGGTTAGCGCAATGCCACCACGCCCCCGATTGAATTGATTAAAATTCCAGTTGGATTATGGGAAGAATTTGTCAAATTCAAATTTCAATATTTTGACATTATATACATTTTGGTATTTTGACTTTATATACTAGCGGAAAAAAGAAACAAAAGTTTTTTTCTCTGGTAAATATTTCAAATGTGTTATGGATGATTATTACATTGTTTTGATTTTGATGTTATGTCTTCATTAAATTTTGACGAGTTTTGTTGTCTTAACACAGGCAGCGTTTGCATGGATAATGTTCAAATGTGGGTACCCTACGCCATTTCCTGATCAAAATCAATAGCGGGTGTGCTCACCCTGGGCTTTAGTCGCTGCTCTAACTCTCCTTACCAAGTTGTTTATGGTCCTTTGTGGGTTGTTATTCCACTCCTGAAGGAGGGCCTGCATGAGCTGAGCTGACACTCCTGTCCAAATCATCCCACAAATGCTCGATCGGGGACAAATCTGGGTGGCCAATCAAGAACTAGGACATTGTTTTGGTTGAAGAAGTCACGGCAAACCCTAGCAACGTGTGGCCTTGCATTATCCTGCTACAATGTAAGGTTACACGCATGGATAAGTGGAAGGACATGAGGCATGAGGACCTGATCCCGATATCTTACGGTTGTAAGATTGCCCTGGATGATGATGAGAGGTGTTTTCACGCCATGAGACCCTCCCCCGAATCTGTCCTTTTCCTTAACACATGCGTCAGAATATCGCTCACCTTGACATCAATAGCAATGTTGTCATCCATCTGACATATAAAGTGTGAACTGAGACTCATCAGTGAATAACACGCGTCTCCAGTGGGCCAAGTGAAACTGATTTGCGGCATGTGCTCGCAGTCATTGCAATCGATGTTGACGTCACCTGGGTGTAAGTTGAAATGAAATGTTGTGCAATCAATGTGAACTGTTCAAAACTGTTCAAAACTTCGATTTGGTATGGTTTTCAAGCCAATAGCATGGGAGTGCCTCAGATGCACGCTTTGACGAAAAATTTGTTGAAAGCATGCAGCGTCAGACGTGGTCATGATTGAATGAATTTTAACCAAAGACTCTTTAGACAGTATACTGAGATAGCCATGTGTCAAATTTTAGGACATTTGGTCTATGGATAAAAAGATTATATTACCAAAACTGAACTTGCATTTCTTTTTTCTGTCAGTATATATATTTATACATTCTGATGCACACTGCAACACAAAAATGAATAACTCCCATAATTTTCAGCGGATATCTAAATTTTATAGTAAACTTCCTTTCTTATTATACCTTCCACAATTGTTTACTCAGGCTTGCACTACAGAGGAAGTCCCTAACTCGGAAAATATACTCTCTATTTTGATCTTTCCAAAGGGATTTGGAAAAGAAAAGTGGTGCAAAAGCACCAAGAAAAAAAAGCCAAAACTGGGTTGAGTGCTACCGGCGCACACCCAGTAGGGGACGCTATTCTCCTAGTACAGATGCACGGCTACCGGTACCAGTGCACAGTCAGTAACTAATGAATCATTCTTTTGAATCCGCCAACATTGGAGTTATGTGATCAGCAGGGAGGAATGATTCTTAACCGAATAAGAAGATGGGAGGGCCTCCATGTAAACAATTGTGGTAGGTATAATAAGAAAGGAAATTTACTATAAAATTTAGATTTCGTATCAATCTACCCTACAATTGTTTACTACAGGCTGAATAGACAATAGGAGGAGGGAATCACATAACCAACCCCCACATAACCCGACTGCACTGGAACTGTGGACAGAAGAAGAGTTCCCAAGGCCTATCAAACCATATTATCACAAACATTGGTAAAAGACAATGAGAGGAGAGAAGAGGCGTATGGCACTGCGTAATGCACATACAGAAAGGACAGTAAAACAGCACAGGGATGAAACTGACCTTGAAGCCTAATGGCTAAGGTAGACAACAGCCTGAGCAGAGGAAAGAGGGCCCAAAGAAAAAAGGTCCTCAAGACTGCTCCTGCAACTGACGCAGATAGAAGGTGGAGAAAGTAGAAGCATTTCTCCAGTAGGCTGCCTGCATAACATCCGACAACTTGACGGAGTTAGCATAAGCCCAGGAGGTAGACAAGTGCACAAACTGGAGAGCAAAGGGTGATTACCCTCAGCCGAAGGAAGAGTCCTGATACAGATAGGAGGTGGAGTTGTTCCTGGTATCTGATTCTTGGCCAGAAAGGAGCAATCAGTGGTAAAAGTAACACTGTTGGCGGAGCTCCTGAAAAAGGTCGGATCAACCGAGAGGGCGTGAAGCTCCTAACCTGTCTGGCAGAGGCAAAAGCCATCAGAAAAGCCATCTTGTATGTGAGAAAATGCATATCCACCTGGGATAAAGGGTCGAATGGCACCCCCCCCTCCCCCCAAGCAAAGCAGCACCCAAGAAAGATTCCGTCTTGGAGTAAGCTGCAAAATCCTAGGCCTTATCAAAGAAAAGTGCTGAATAACTTGGATAGGTATGGATTAGTGCCGATACAACGCTTTCCCACATACGAAATGGTCTCCGGAAGCATGGACCTGTACCCTTTGATGGTAACAGGCTGGAAACCCTGAGAATCAAACAGATATACCAGAAACTCCACAATCTGTGTTATTGAAGGATTGGCATAATCAACAGAGTGATCAGCACACCATCGACAGAAGACCTTCCACTTAGCCGCATAGGCTAAACCAGTGGAGTGCGGCCTTGAAGAAGAAATGCACTCCACTGCTCGTCTCAAAAAACCTCTACGGAGAAGGCAGGACCTGACAAAAGACATGCGAGAAGGCACAATGAAGTCGGGTCGACGTGAAACCTCCTTGGCAAAGAAGGTCGCGATGTAAAGGGAGACATGCCGGAACCGGCACCAACAGAGATCGGAGCTGAATGATCCACACCCACTGAGGCGACAGGGGAGCGATCAGAATGATTCGACAGCTGCAGTTTCTGATCTTGGCCAGAACCTGAGAGAGAATTGGAACCGGCAGGAAGGCGTAGCCGACTAGACCGTTCCAATCGAGTGACAGAGCATCCATGGCGAAAGCCAGAGGATATAGACATGGGGACACGAAAGTGTTCACCTGATGGTTCAAACGGGTCGCAAAGAGATTGATGTGGGGACGACCCCAGAGATCGCAAAGCAACTGGAACACTGCCCTGTGAAGCATCCACTCGGTGGAAATGATGGTGCCCCGTCAGTACAGGGAGTCGGCTAGGATGTTCAGATGACCGGGAAAGTGAAGAACAACCACTCCGGTGTCGACATCCTGAGCTAGCAGTAGAAGATCCCAAGCCAATTCATACATGGGAACCGAGTGTGTGCTGCCCTGGTTCCGAATGTAAGCGCCCACTGTCGAAATGTCAGACAACAGAAGGACCTGACGATTCGAAAGGTGGGGGATCCACTGCCGGAAACTCAGAAGAAGAGCGAGAAGCTCCTTCTGGTTGATGTGAAGAGCTGCTGGATCCTGGTCCCATACACCATGAAGGGAAAGACCTAGAGGATCCAACGTTGCACCCCATCCGAGATCGCTGGCATCTGCTGTCAGAACATGATCGGATGTGGGCAAGTCCAACGGAACTCCCTTCGTAATCCACTGAACATCTGTCCAGGGAACAAGGTGACGATGAGATGCTGGTAACTGAAGTACCAGATCCATAGGATCGACATTCAGCCTCCAACGACTGAGCCGAAAGTGTTGGAGAGGTCTGACATGCAGCTGACCGAGAGGAATGAGATCCATCAACAAACCGCAGAGACCGAGCAGCCAGAGAATACTCTGACCAGTCGCGGACGTGGACTGGGATAGAGTCAGGGCAAAAGCTGAGAGAATCAAAGCCCTTGCCTGGGGAACTGCCACCGTATTCAGTTGAGTACGGAAGTTCATCCCCAGATGCCAAAAATGACAGAAGGGACCAGGTCCGACTTCTCCTCGTTGACTCTGAACATTAGCGACATGAGCAAGCTGAACAATGTACTGACATTTGACTCCAGAAGAGCAGCATTGGAGTGCTTCTGGAGGATATCGTCCAGATATGCCGAAGTAGTCACCCTGGGCTGTGTGTGATGGAAGGCTATCACATGCGACATCAGTCGGGTGAAGGCCCAAGGAGCAAGGCGTAGGCCGAAAGGCATGGCCTTGAACTGGTAAACTCGCTCCAGAAAAGTGAACCGGAGATACTTTCGCAATGTCCGATGAATCGGAACGGGAAAGTAAGCGTCTCGCGAAGCGAAATGTCCCTGGTGAATGGAGCGGCGAACCGACCTAACAGTCTCCTTGCTGAACTTAGGAGCAATGATAGACTGGTTCAGGGTACTCAGATCGATAATCGCTTCTTCAGCACCAAGAACTGGCGGGAATAAAATCCCACTGAATGAATGTTCTTCACGACCTTGATCGCCCCCCTTTGACAGGAGATTGTCTATCTCTGTGATCAAAAGCTCCTGACGTGAAACGTCTGAAGGAACTTGTGTTGGAAGAGGCACTCTTGACAGAGTTGAGTGCCTCCGGAAGGATATTCGCAGCCCAGACCGAACAACGTCTAACACCCCCAAGGTTCAGATGTGACGGTGACCCAAGGGTCTGAAACCCTTAAATCCTTCCTCGAACCTGGGATGAATCGAGGGTGAGGATCTTCATCTCGAGCCCCGGCGAGGCCCGCAAGAGGAGAAACCACTTCCTCTATTAGATGAATGATCCTGAGTCCTACCTCTAGCCTGCCGACGCTTACCCTTACCACGTGAGTAAGAAGTAGAAGCGGTGGCAGGAGGATCAACCCTTGGCTTTGCAGAGGAAGCAGAAGGGCGATTGTTAGGCTTCCAATGGCCCCTGCCTCCAACAGAAGGCTTATCAAGCTGGCGAAGCAGCAGCTGATCTTTGGAATTACGCAGGACGTCATCCCGGACCGTCGCTACAGAACCATGGAAAAGTGGCGGACCCGGCAATGAAGCAGATCGAAGAGCAGTGCGCTGCCCCTCAGGAAGAGAATGGCTTGTGTCCAACACAGAGTCCTGGCGAACTAGTTCCATGTTAGCCGTGTTACAGGCATGCATGTGAGTAAGATGCACATGCGCCTTGGAAATAACATGCAAAGGAGCCTGTACGTCGTCCAACTTATCTGGAGGCAGATAAGCAGCCAAAGCAGAGACGATGTGATCTGAGAGAGAAAGCATGCCCAGCATCTCTCTTGATAAGCCCAACAGGGACTCCAGAGTCGCCATAGGAATAATGGTCGACTTGGGCTTGGAAAGCCCAAGGGAAGTGGAGTCCTGATCCAAAACCGTCAAAGTCTGGCAGACTGACGGATTGGCGGACTCGTAAGAACGATAACGCACTGGAGGCAAAAAGGTGTCAGCCTTGGTGAAGAACGAAGTCTTCATAGCCTTGGAACTCAGCTTAGAGACCAAAGCTGCAAACGCTTCAACCACCTGTACTGACTGGCACGGTCAAAGGCGCCCAGAAGCAGATTGCTCCACAGGTTGGAGGTGAACGACCGAGGATCGCGGCCTGACTGACACCGTCGGCTGGTCTGACAATTTGAGATCTGGAAGGAACTCAACACAAAGTCAAGAGCTGCTCCCATGTCAGAAGACTGTTGGCCCTCTGAGTCGGAAGACACATTGCCCATCACGGGCAAACCAGCCGATGCCTCCCATGGTGTGGGCACACCAGGGGGGATCAGAAAGCTGCCTGCTTCCAATCCTGGGAGGCGGCGCTGCAGGGGGCACCTGGAAACCATTAGTAGCCTCTCTGGAGGCAACAGGAAGGCCCTTGGAAAGAACTTGAGCAAGCAAGAAGAGGGCCTCCCTAAGCTGGTTCGATGTGGGAACGAACCGGCAAAGTGGCTTCACTCCTGACCCTCTGAACCAGGGAAGGGTCAACGATCCTCCAGAACACCCGACGCGGGGCGACAGGCAGCAGCCGAAACATCTGCAGGCAGATGCTGATAGGGGTATACCAGACCCCGAGGATCAACAGTGCGGGAACTCAGGAGAGTCACAGCGGATCTCTGAGGGACAGAAGGCCCAGGCTGCACAAAAAGCGTCGGTCCTGCAAAACTGGCTGTTGGACCAGAGTGCATGGACGGAAATGCAACAGAGTCCATGATGACCCCACCAGGAACATCAGAATCCAAAAAGAAGGCTGCTGGGCTCGACACCTGAGAGACCACAGCAGAGGGTTCGGCCGGCAGCCCCTTCCGACTTCACCGAGTTGAAGTCAGGGAAGGCTGAGGCCGATATCCCACGTGTACACTACCAGACATCTCTGCAGACCCTTGCAGGGATAAGCCGAGGCCAGCTGAAATGGTGACCGATGACGTTGCATACGGAACAGCAGTAGCACAGCAGATACGACGGGAGCTGTTGGAACCGGTGGAAAAGTGGAGAGAACAACCGAGCTCGGCTCCAAAAAAGGAGTCACAACCCTAGTGACAGCCTCAGATGTCGACTGGAGAGGGACCACAGTCCCGGAACCTGGCATCTCTTCACCCAACAACTCAACAGCTCCCGCAGTATCTACCACAGTTAAAGACTGCACATCCCCATCGGAGCGGGTATAACTCTCACCAGACATGGTCATGTGGGAAGGCCCCGAACGACAGTGTTCCCCTTTCCCGCGGGTGCGGGAGGCACGACCATGAGAATGCATCACATGCTTGGGCAAAAGGCATTGCCATTAGGGAACAGTCCTGGGCATAACAGAGGTGACAGCAGTAGAAGAAAAGGTGAACTCAACAGATGTAGAACACCCCCAGCTATGAGAGAAAGGTTGCAGAAAATAAACGTTCAGCAGGAACACAACTGAACCCAGAACGGCCGACAGGGACCCAAAAAACAGAAATTCTGCCCTCAACAGAGAGGAGAAATCCTGTTCATACTGACACCTAACTCCAATAATAATAATAATATCCAAAAGGATAACATAAATTTATCAACCAAAAAATGATATGTCCGAACCGCACAGAACGCGAAAGTCACGTGCGAACACAGAGAATATATAATATACAATGAAAATGTGGTTGAAATTAATAATGAGAATATATAAGACACAGTCCTGTTATTATATGATCCTCAGATCCATAATTACAGTCACAGGTAACCATTATCAACAAGTTGAATTATCACTGTTTTCTTAATGCAAATGGACGTCTCACCACGCAGGCGAACAAAAAAAGAATGATTCATTAGTTACTGACTGCACACTGGTAACGGAAGCCGTGGATCTGTACTAGGAGAAGAGCGTCCCCTACTGGGTGTGCGCCGGTAGCACTCAACCCAGTTTTGGCTTTTTTTTCTTAGTGCTTCTGCGCCACTTTTCTTTTCCAAATCCCTTAGGAAAGATCAAAATAGAGAGTATATTTTCCGAGTTAGGGACTTCCACTATGGTGCAAGCCTGTAGTAAACAATTGTAGGGTAGATTGATAAGAAATTGGTGGTCATCAAACTTGCTATAGACAGATATACCAAAAGAATTGAAATCTGTTAACTATTGTTCAAGTTATGCCATAAACAAGTTTTAAAGGGCCATAACTCCCATAATTTTCAAGAGATATCAGTGGTCATCGAACTTGACGTATAAATTGTTGTTATGGAGACATATAACAAAAAGAAATGAAATCCGTTAACTCTTTTTCAAGTTATGCCATAAATAAAGTTTGGATGGATGGATGGACAGACTGGTGGGTGAACAGATGGATGGATGGACAGAGAACTTTGCTATATCCCTTCCTTACGAGGGGATAATAAAATTACCCAAGTTGGCTCTTAAGTTATGGCAGTAAGTGGATAATTTGTGAAACGATTCTAGATATTTTAAGTACTGAATAAATTGTAAAAAACAACCCTCAAATATTTCACTACCTTTAATAGTGTCTACATGAATGGTTAAATTAGAGTTGGCATTACACCATTCCAACAATTACCGAATAATGAGATAAGACTTTTATAACGACATTACACAATTCTGAAAATCCAAAATACACTCAAGAAAAAAGTCAAGCCCTGGAATATCAACCCAGTAAGGAAGTATCTACAATACAAAACTACAATGGTAATTCCATGTATTGCAATGCATCCTTAAATGGGGTAGGGGTTAACTATCTCGTTGATTGAGGTTTGAATAATGTGGTGAGATTTGTAACTTTTTCAAGAAGAACACATCTTTTCTGCAGAACGACCTTTATATAGGTAATTTTTCCACACAGTTTACTATTGCAAAACACTTCTCCATTCACATGTTGGAAAAAAATCAATTTCAATAATATTCATACCATATACAGTTTTTAATTTGCAATATATATATATATAAAAAAATACCTGGAGCATTTTCTTTAGCTGGCTATGCCATGATTACAAACATACATGGAAAGCCTGCATCTGACATGTCATTATTATGTGTACATCCCAAAACTGCCAGACAAACTAGAGGAGGCCGCAACGGGTGACCGATTCCCTTGAAATAATGCCTTGATACAGTAATAAAACTATTAATTACAAAAGAATTAACACAAGAAAGTACTAAAATGTATGTGCTGTACTTTAGTCACAGTGGGAAGCGTGGTGGCGTTGCAGTAACCGGTTCTCGTCTGATCACCGAAGTTAAGCAACGTCAAGCCCGGTTAGTCCTTGGATGAGTGACCATCTGAGCGATCGTTCAGACTCCCACGTTGTGTCCTTGGGCAAGGCACTTAACCCCGATTGTCCACATGGGGGCACGATGACGCCGTGCACTAAGGCATACTGCATGTCGATGGTGCGCATGTCTTCAACCAATCTAACCCTGCCAGTGCTGTAGTGCAGAGTTACAATGTTGGGGAGCTGGCAGCAGCTTGTCGTTGCTTGGTGGTTCTCTCCGGGTACTCCTGCTTCCTCCACCCGTAAAACTGTCACGGTCATGGTTAGCCATTGTGCATAAATATATGACCTTAAACACCAATAAATAAATAAATAGTCACAGTGACCTTAAGCTTTGGCACAACAACCTCAATAGGAATAGGGTTCTTGCATCCATCATGTCCAATCTGCATATCAGCTTTGCTCCAAATTGATCCGAGATCTTCAGTTATGGAGCAAATTCAAGTTCAAAATCAGTGTGACCTTGGCCTTTGGCACAACCATCCCAACTTGAATCAGGTTTTTCGTATTATCATGCACAACTGACAAGCAAAGATGGGCTTCATGCAGTAAATGATAATTTTAAATGGAGAGTGGAAGTTCTAGAATGGAAAATAAAAATCAATTTCAAGGCTACTATGTCCTTGGCTTTTTGCATTTTGCACGATGACCGCAAATTCAAATAAAACTACAGGTACTGTGAGCAAACTCACAAAGTGATATCCCCCGCACCTGAAATGTATAAGCTAGATTATCTCCCCTTGGAAATGTCAGAACGGAATTATATTGCTTCATACACATCTTCATATGGAGTTCTTCCATTGTGTAAAGTTTCATGAAAATTCTTAAAACGGTTTAGGAGGAGTTGCGCTTACAAGGATGGACAGATGGGCGGACAGATGGACAGATGGACGGACAGGGTGATTCCTATATACCCCCCCCCCCCCCCCCCCCCCAAAAAAACTTTGTTTGCGGGGGGTATAAAAATGTTACACTTCTCCCCATGTCTACCCTATATATCAAGTGTGCTCCAAATCAATCAGAGTATCTTTAAACAGATTTCAAGGTCAAGGTCACTGTGAACTTGACCTTTGGAAAGAGGTCCCCAAAATGAATAGGGTTCTTCATCTCAGCATTAGCAATCCTTATGTAAAGTTCGGTTTTGTTCAGTCAATCAAAATTTTAAATAGAGAGCAAAAACCCACATCTCCAATTTCAAGGTTGCGGTGACCTGACCCGTTGGTACAATGTTCTCTTCTTACCATGGCCAATCCAGACAAGTTTGGTTTTGATCAGTTGAGCAGAATTTTAAATACTTAATGGAAATCAACTCCATTTACAGATGGATAGTGCCATAGCTATATTCTGCAAGAGGGGTCTTAATTGCACATATGAAAAAGTTGTTTAAAGAAGGATTTAATGTCACAATCAGCATTTACATGTAAATCTTGTTAATCTAATTTAGCTAGGGGAATGGAGGATGGGGGAAGGGTATTTTGGGTGATTTGGTTTTCACTCACAGCCTTTTTCAAATCATTCAATGGACACTCACACACTCCCCCGACCGGACACATTTTTTTTTTTTTGCATAAACTATCTTAAAATTATCCAAAACTCATTTAAAGCAAATGTTTGCTCCTACCACAGAGGCTAAAGTGGCCTAATGGGCCTGATTTGAACAAAATTATCCACCCACATTTACATCTAACTAAAGTTGACCACCATTGTCTCTTTCACACATGGGCAGAATTTGTTGGGTTAAGTATTAAATTTCAAACCTGTCAGGTGCCCACCCAAATAAGTCAAGCATAACACTTTGAACAAACTTCAATGTAAGAGTCATAGTAATGCTATTTACCAAATATCAAAAGATTCTGCCTAGTAGATCTGAAGATCTTTAAAGAATACTCCTCATACTGCACTAAGTTAAAATTCGGGCTCTCACTGGGAGCCCAAATATGAATCCTGGGTCTTGATTTGGACAAACTTGAATCTCACCCCACTAAGGATGTAGAATACCAAATATCAATGGATTCTGACTGGTGTATCTGAAGAAAAAGATATTTTACAGAATTGTCCTCATATTGCACTAAATTAATATTTGAACTCCCACATGGAGCCAAAATATAACCCCAGACGCTTGATATGAACAAACTTGAATTCGAACCTGCTAAGAATGCAACACATCAAATATCAAAAGATTCTGACTGTGGATCTAAAGAAGATTTTTAAAGAATATTCCTCATATTGCACAAAGTTAAAATTTGGGCTCCCATAAGACACCCAAATATGAACCCTGGGACTTGCTTTGGACAAACTCAAATCTTGCACCACTAAGGATGCTGAATATCAACTATCAATAGATTCTGGCTGATGGATCTGAAGAAGTTTTTTTTAAAGATTAGTCCTCATATTGCACAAAATTAAAATTTGAGCTCTCATAGGGAACCTAAATATCAACTCAGGGACTTGATTTGAACAGACTTGAATCAGACTCCCATAAGGATGCTGTATACCAATCATCAACAGATTCTGACTGGTGGATCTGAAGAAGATTTTTAAAGAATTTCCCTCATATTGAATAAAATTAAAATATTTTCCTCATATTCGACTAAGATAAAATTTGTATTCCCATAGGGAGCTCAAATATGAACCCAGGGTCTTGATTTGAACAAACTTTAATCTGACCCCATCAAGGATACTATATACCAAATAACAAAATATTCTGACTGGTGGATCTGAAGAAGAAGATTATAAAAATATTCCTCATATTACACTAAGTTAAAATTGGGCTCCCACAGCAAGTACAATATGGCTCCAGGGACTGTCAAGGTCCCACAGAGATCCCAAATATGAACCCAGGGCCTTGATTCAAACAAACTTGAATCTGACCCCTCTAGGAATGTTGTATACCAAGACTCAAAAGATACTGATTGGTAGTTCTGGAGAAGATTTTTTTAAAATTTTAAAACATTTTTGTACATGATGAAAGAGTTATGCCCCCTTGTAGTGCCCCCTCCCCCTGTGAGTGTGGCAACTTTTTTGTGAACAAACAAATGATAAGGAACAAACATATCAAATTTAGGTCAATTCAGACCAGTAGTTTATGAGGAGAAGTTGATATGTAAAGTTCACGTTGGACAACTGATGGATGAAAAGAGGATGGAAAGTGATCACTAAAGCTCCCCTTGAGCTTTGTTCAGGTGAGCTAAAATCATTACTATTATAACAGGAGTATCCACAAACAATGTTTATGATTGATTTAATCTAGTATTAGATCAATAACAAGAGGCTCTCAAGAGCCTGTAATCGCTCACCTGGCAGAACTACATATCCCTCAGTTATTCTTATCAAAATCAACGAATGCAGCTGGCTGCCATGCTATTTCATCTGTGCGAAACAGGATGATGACTGTTTTCAGAGGACTTTCCATACATTATTTGTGCCAAGCTTGGTTCACACTGGCCAAGGAGTTTCAGAAAAGAAGATAAAGATGTGATTACCCATAGTAACTACAAGCCACAATTGAAGCTATGTTCGAAACCAGATCAACATTAAATGAGGATCATTGGTAGAGGGTGTCCCAGTCATCAATCAGGTGAAGTTTCAAAACATTTGGCCTTGTAGTTTCAGAGGAGATTTTTGAAAATCCACCAACCAGAATCAAAGAATGCCTCTGGCAGCCATGTTTTTCATCAGTTGGAAAATGAGGATTGTTTGTAGAAGACCTCCCACAGACCATTCCTGCCAAGTTTGGTTCACATTAGCTCAGTGGTTCCAGAGAAGAAGATGAAAATGTGAAAAGTTTACGGACGACGATGGACGATGGATGATGACTGATGCCAAGTGATGGCAATAGCTCACATGGCCATTTGGGCCAGGTGAGCTAAAAACTGGATTAGAATACAATGTATCTGTATGAACAGCTTACCTTTCTTTCTTCAGTATCAAACTGATTAGGAGATTTCTTTCTGGGACCTGATTTGGGCGGAACAGCAAACAAATATACATTATCTTCGTCATCTCTGAAAAAAGTTTATGATGACTGTAATATTAGTGCAAAAAAGTGGCATTAGCTTGATTGCATTGTCTATCAATAGTATCTAAAACCTGCATCAAACTCTCTCAGTTCAGTCTGAATCCACTAAATAATATTGTCCCTTGAATGCAACAAGGCACCATCTGTAATGGTTTAGCAATATCCTATTGTTAGAATTTTCTTTCTTTCTCACATATACAGTACGTTCAAGATGGGTTGTAACAAAAACACCTGTCACTGTGGAGGTGACAAAATGTAGAGGATTAAAACCCACGGTGGATCCACTTGACTTAATTACTGACCACTGCGACTACAAGTGTTGGGGATTAATGAGAATTAATTAGCAGTGCAACTGGTATGTAATCGCAAGTACTGTGACGAGTAACTCCACCACAATCACCAGTGATTGAGATTACAGAACACAGAAAATATCAATACATTAGTCCCTCGAGACCAGTACTTGCGACAATTTCAGGATCAAACATAAAAGTAAAAACCATTCATTTTTAGTGTTGATCTGACTGCAAACAACACGTAATTCTTTCGCGGAGCACGGAGATTTTTTGTCTTTTGTGGTGAATAGACTAATAATATTATCCGTTGAAACTTCCCAACTGGGTCGAATTAAACAAAAATTGGGTGCTTACCCAAGAATCCTGAACTGTTGGGGCAAGCACATGGTCCCCAAAGTTTCGAGTCCCTCTCCCCACCCCACCCCGCCTCTGCTTCTGTTGTATTCAGAAAATATTTACATGTACTCACTTGACAGGAGAAAAGAATTTGAAATATACAAAAAGATGCAAAGGTGAATTTTTGATGCCATGCATAAAGTTTTTTTGTCAGTTTTTTTCCCAATTTTGACTCCAACCATAAAGTTTTAAGCAATGCACAGCCAAGTTGGTGAGGTTTTGGTTTTGTAGTCAAGTTGGTGAGGTTTTGCTTTCGTAGTATTCCAGGATGGGGAGGGGTATCAGGGAAAACGTGGCCTAAAAGACCTATTTTAATTTTTGGGGTTTCAAGACATGTGTGGGTGGACAAAACCAAAAAATTAAAATACAAAATTTCGGCACATGTTTGAGCTAGGGTTATGATGTGTGTTGGTCTGGCTTGTCGATCGGCATGTCATTATTGAAAAATAAAAAAAATATTATTTTCTGTTGATTTTATTTACATACGGCTATAATTATGATTGCTGAATTAATAAAAAGTAATTGAAAATGTTGATTTGTCTCTTATTTTTTCTCAAGCTTGTCATGTGCCGAGGTGTTAAAACAGATGTTGATGTGAAGAACAACTTCCGTGCTTTGTTGCGCCACTCAAATGTTATTTCACACCTTGTACAAGTGGTAGTTTAATCTACTATACTTAATTAATCACTTCAATCCCGACTACTTTAATGTAGTAGTAGTAGAATATTTTTTTTAAGTGTCACATTTCAATACACATACATAATAAAAAAAGGGATTTACAATATATATATGAAATCCATGAAACACATTTTCATCAGAGGTAGGTCATTTTTACACCCAAAACACAAAAAAAACCCAAACCCCAAAACACATGCAAGCACACCAATGCATGCACACACACACACACATGCAAGCACGCACGCATGCATGCACGCACACACGCATGCATGCACGCACGCATGCACACACACACCACACACACACACTGGTCTAGCGGTTTCGGTGCTGGACTCCTGATTGCCGACAAAGGTGGGTCGGTAGTTGTTCTATCTCGGGATAATTATATAAAGGAAGCCATGAGACAACTCAGCAATACTAAACATTATAAGAAAATAGATTCACTTATTTGGCCTAGTAATATCGACAAATTTAATAAGATCTTAAAATTTCTCCTCGACGAAGGTCACGTTACCAAAAAACAATTGAAATATTTAACAGCCAAGCTCAGTGCTCAAACAAGACAATTTTATATCCTTCCAAAGATCCACAAGGACCGTTCTTCATGGACGGATGACTTAACTCCACCCGGGAGGCCAATTGTATCAGATTGTAATTCGGAATCTTATGCGATCTCGGAATTAATTGATTATCATCTGAAACCTATAGCAAATAAACATCCGAGCTATCTAAAAAATATACAGGATTTCATGTCAAAAATTTTGAAATTGAAAATATCGAAAAATGCAATTCTGGCTACTTGGATATCGACAGTATGTATACGAACATTGATATTGATAAAGGTGTTAAATCAGTTAAAAATGCATTTGAAAAATATCCGGATGCAAAACGCCCGGATGAACAAATTTTTGATCTTTTAGAGCTGAGCTTAAAAGGTAATGACTTTCAATTCAATGGAGAATATTTTCTACAAGTAATGGGTTGTCCTATGGGTAAAAGATTCAGTCCTAATTTTGCAACCATTTATGTAGCGGAATGGGAGGAAAATGCCTTAAGCAAATGTGCAAAGCATCCTCTTGTATATCTCAGGTATGTAGATGACATTTTTATTATTTGGGAACATTCAAAAGAAGATTTTGATAAATTTTTAGAAATTTTGAACAATCATGATCCAAATATTAAATTGAAAGCTACTATCAGTGAAAATTCTGTTGATTTTCTCGATGTGACCGTGTATAAAGGCAAGCAATTTCAGGCATCCGGTCATTTAGATTATAAAGTATATTTTAAACCAACTGATTCACATCAAATGTTGCACACAAAATCATTTCATCCTCAACATACATTTAAAGGTACCATTAAATCACAACTCATTCGTTTCCACCGCAATTCAAGTGATAAGGTAAATTTCAATGAGGCTTGTTCTACTCTATTTGGCGCCCTCAGATCGAGAGGGTACTCGCTGCGCCTTTTGCGTAGCCTGAAATCCCAAACCCTGAAAAAGCTCGAAAGTCCAACTGAAACTACTGATTTCGAACCACTGAAGATTGAACACAACAGACCGTTGCAGAATGGTAGTGGCGCGGTATTTAAGTGCAAAAAGCCTCGATGTAGATTGCATACTTTTATGCCTGATCAGAAAGAGGAATTTTCCTTCGAAACAAACAAAAAATCATTATCAGATCCGTAACCCCCTCTATTGTGATTCACCAAACATTATTTACCTTATCACATGTAAGCGCTGTCGGAAACAGTATGTTGGTCAAATTCAAAATCCTTTCCGAGAACGTGCTACTAGACACAAACAGGATATAAAACATAATGCTGATGCCCCAGTAGCACAACATTTTAACCTTCCTGGCCATTCTTTGGACGATTTCGAAATCCATCCTATTGAACAACCACCAATTAAAGACACATTAGAAGAAACGGATGAATTTAGAAAAAAACATGAAGCTTTTTGGATCAATACGCTTCAAACCCTCTAGCCATTTGGTATGAACATGTCAGAGGGCGAGTGCGAAAGGAGGTCCATCATTCCTTTCACTTTAACGTACAACAGAATGAATATCGAAATAGCAAAAATGTTAAAAGATGAATTCAATATTACCAATGCTTAATTAAATGAACCTTTGAATCTTCGACCTGTCATCGCCTTTTAGAAAAACAAAAGCTTGCGTAACATCCTTGTAAGGACTATATTAGAGCCCATCAATGAATAACATCAATTTTTGCCAGTCAGTTTAACCAGTTCCTAAGCTCATCACTTAGTTTAAATCAATTTTATGTACTTTTTTGTCATGTTTGAAACCCATCAGGGTTCAGTAAATGAAAACAATTTTTCGGCGGCATATTAAAAGAAAAAAACGTTTCAGTAGGAAATGTCTGTGCCAATGCGATTTTTTAACCTCAAACACACACACACACACACACACACACTGGTCTAGCGGTTTCGGCGCTGGACTCCTGATTGCCAGGCGGTGTTGCCAAGGGTTTGAATCCCGGCGGAGGATCAGAAACCAACATTGACAATTCCTCTAAAACATGATCATGTCATTTGTCATTTGAGAGAGAGAGAGAGAGACACACACACACACACACACACACACACACACACACACACACACACACACACACACACACACACACACACACACACACACAGTCTTGTCTACCCTACATACCGAGGTACCCCATTGTTTGTCCTTTGTGTGGACTAACGGTTTCTACCTCGTTTTGCCGGTACAGTTCTGGGAAAACAACCAAGGTAAAGGGTTTCTTTTGTCTTTTGTACCTCGGTAAGGCGAAACACGCAAACTCTTTTGTCTAGTTACCTCGTCAAGTTGGTAAGACAAACCCACACACACACACACACACACACACACACACACACACACACACACACACACACACACACACACACACACACACACACACAGAGTCTTGTCTACCCTACATACCGAGGGACCCCATTGTTTGTCCTTTGTGTGGACTAACGGTTTCTACCTCGTTTTGCCGGTACAGTTCTGGGAAAACAACCGAGGTAAAGGGTTTCTTTTGTCTTTTGTACCTCGGTAAGGCAAAACACGCAAACTCTTTTGTCTGGTTACCTCGTCAAGTTGGTAAGACAAACCCACACACACACACACACACACACACACACACACACACACACACACTGGTCTAGCGGTTTCGGCGCTACTGTAGCCAGCGCGTTCCACACTTTCATGCTGCTGCCGAAAGGAAGATGAACCAAGTAATCATGAGGACTTCATCTAAAAAGCTAGATTCCAGCCATCGTTTTTGACGGTGTGCAATGGTCTAGTGGTTTAGACGCTGGACTCCTGATTGCCAGACGGTGTTGCCGAGGGTTCGAATCCCGGCAGGGGATCAGAAACCAACATTCAAAATTCCTTCAAAACATGATTGTGTCATTTAAAAAAACACACACAAGCCCGTGCCAGTCTTCGTGTGAGGCCATCCACAGCACTTTCGTCGTACTGTAGCCAGCGCGTTCCACACTTTCATGCTGCTGCCGAAAGGAAGATGAACCAAGTAATCATGAGGACTTCATCTAAAAAGCTAGATTCCAGCCATCGTTTTTGACGGTGTGCAATGGTCTAGTGGTTTAGACGCTGGACTCCTGATTGCCAGGCGGTGTTGCCGAGGGTTCGAATCCCGGCGGGGGATCAGAAACCAACATTCAAAATTCCTCCATAACATGATTGCGTCATTTGAAAAAAACACACACAGAGACACATGCCCACATGCATATACTTTCGTGTACTAATTTTCTTTCACTTTTTTTTTACTTTCTCCCCCCCCCCCCCCCCCCCCCCCCCCCTCCCCCCCCCCATCACATATATCTGTCTCTCTCTATCTCTTTCCCACTGAAGTGTACTCTCTCTTAGAATGGCACATTTGCCGATATTTTAATTCGGTATCTCCCTTATATTCACCCACGTATTTTTACATACACACAGGCTTAGCTATTTCAATTGATATTACAAATAACAACAATGTAGAGGAACGTTGAAAAATCTGCAAATGCCAAGAGTATAAAAGTATGTAGAAACCCATACAGAATTGGATGAAGGATATTTGTTTCGGTATGCAAATATCACACTGCGGCGGTGTTTTTGTTACAATCCATGTTGAACATACTGTACATGGAAAGAATCATGAATATGTTTCACTTAATTTTTTCAGTGTTCATGTTTAGTTAACAAGAGTCAGGGTTCTGCCAACAGTACTGAGAGACAGTCAAGCTCTTTTTCATTTCCACCCTCACTGCTATTTGAGCAAAAATTATCTTTTAACCACCACTAAATGTCTTCCAACAGCACATTAATACCCCAGAGGAGTCCTTTGGCTTCCTATTTTGAAGCACTCAAAAATTTCTTGCCAAACCTTGGAGTACACCAGTTGATGAGGCAGAATACAGATGCAAAATACTTTACACCTGGAACTTAATTAAGCACCCCCTGAAATGTTTTATGACAGTGAAGTTACTGTCACTGATTATTATGTTTTAATGATTGCTATGTCTTGCAGTACATTTCATCTAGTGAAACATGATGTTTCTTGTTGATAGCATACCCCAAATACATCCCCTCGTCTATGTGAAGCATGCTTCCCACGAATGTCACAAAAAAAACTATCATTCACATGCAATATCTGGGTATAAAAAAGAAAATTTGTCACTTCTTTTATCAATAAATGTTGACATGGCAAGGCGACTGTCAGAGGCACTAAGATGGCAAACTGTTGGCATGCATGCAACAGGCATGTCATTCTAAGCATTGGAAGCCAACTTGGCTATAGTCATTCTGTCATAAGCAAACTTCAGGCCTTCATTTGAGACAGGCGTGAGTTCGAACGCGCTCATTTGCACCCGTAATTTCGATTTTACTGGTGTAAAAAAATGCACTTGTGAAAAATCTTATTCCCATTTCCGAAAGCACATGTTGTCTTGGGACCAACTGTTCAAGTGGTCTGTCTTAATAGTCACCATTATTACGAAAGCGACAGAGTACCTCGAATTTGAAACAAGTTGAGGTGAGTCGACACAATCATTTCATTATGCATGTGTAGTAAGTCACATTGGACATTTAGACCAAGGGCATTCCTGCTATTTACAACCTGGAAATTTTTCTTGGGAAATAGCAGGGGATTCCCTGTAGTTTTACACTTGTACTTCAAAGTGATTGGATGTTTGCACACAATGATGTCATGAAATTATCCTGCTTTCAAAATAGTGTCCACACAAATGTTTGGTACAAGACCTATGCAAGGGTCTTCATTGTTTTCAAATAAACAAAAGCAAGTAATTTGTGATTCCTTCGCCAAGATAAACATGATGATACTTAATCAGCCCATTACCACTGCAATACCAAGTCAATGTATTTTAAGTTTAAGTGCTGAGGTGTGCAAATTTTAACACTTCTTGTGACGAAGAGAGGTGTGCGAACGTGCACTTCACTTCAGAATCTAAGGACAGTTGAATATAATATTATGAAGACTCCTTCGAGTCCGTTTCATTTTTAAGTTGTGGAATCACACCCGAAATGTTCACTGTAATCGCAAATAAAAAGTCTGCTAATACATTTCCATTTTGGGTGCAATTATTAGCAGACATTTTGGGGTTTTTTTCTGGCAGACGTTTTTGGGTGAAGTTGTAAGCAGACATTTCATCTCTTTTCATTGTTTGGCACATCGCAGTCTAGAATAATAGGTAAAACAGTATACAGCGGTATCATTTTCTGATAGTGATACCATGGTATTTAATTATCCCAATACCGTGCAGCACTACCCTGGGCCCATATTGGACAGAAAACGACTGATTATAGAAGATTACATTAAAATTTCATAAATAATTAGTATAGAATGCATCAAATAACATTATTAACACATAATACATTGAATATCAATTGTTTAAAATTACGGGTGCAATTTGGTGTATATTACACCTGTCTCTGATTTCACGCATAGTGCAAAATGCACCTGTAAAAATCGCTCACACTGACACTTGTCTGAAAACATCAACAAACCAACGATGTTAAGGACTGACCAAGACCTGGACAACCCCAAAAGACCTCACCTTGGGAAGATCGGAGTTAGGCACGCCTTGTTAGACATGAACCATATGCTTCAAGTCGGGTTTTGAAATACCTTTGGTTCCCCAACAGGCGTTTGTGCAAGAGAACTGTCCGATACCCATCTCAATGTACTAGGTATGAGGACCAGAAGGATCATCAAGCGTCCAGCTCTTTCTGATCAGCATCAATGACAATGCTTGGTGTGGTGTATGGCATGACAACATTGGAATCTCAGGATGTGGAGGAGAGTCCATTGGTCAGACGCGAGTAGGTTCCTGCTTCATGTCACAGATTGTCGCATGAGTGTGTGGAGGCATAGAAATACTGCTTACGTGCCCAGGAACATTAGATCTACTGTTCCTTATGGTGGAGGATCAGTAATGATCTGGGGATGCCTCTCTCATGATCGTAAACTTGATATGGTGACTTTACGTGGGAATCTCAATGGTCATCAGTACATCTGGCACATTCTCAATCCAGTTGTCCTGCCTCATTTTGACAACCACCCATTGGCTACTCTCCCTGTATTCATGGATGACAATGCAAGGCCACATTGTTCCCATGCGGTGAGAGCATTCCTTCAGAACAACACTATTATAACACTACCTTGGCCTGCAATGAGCCCTGATTTGAATTCCTCAGAACACATCTGGGACTTTCTTGGGCATCGTGTGCAAGCAAGGGATCTGCTTGTACAGAATTTGGCTGATTTGGAAGCTGCATTGCATGAGGAGTGGCAGCAGTTGTCTCTGGACCATATCAGAAGGCTCACTGGCAGCATTAAAGGGTTCAGGCTGTCATCCGTGGTGGATACACTCACTACTGACATCAGACACTGCTATTGTGTTCAGGAGATCACAAGTTACATTTTTTGTCAGTAATTACCAGCACTGTTTCATCATGCCAGCACCATACTTGTCGAGAGAACATTTTTCCATCAAAAACACAAGTGACATATATGTGTAATTAGCGCCATTAACATACTGCATATTTTCATCATTGTGTTGTCTTTCATTTGTCAATAGACCATTGTTTCTGCAAACAATTACTTTTGGCCATCTGAAAGATAGCATGAAAGTAATGACAGTTTCTATTAACACCACTGCGAAAAAACTAGGGGGTGCTTAATTAAGTTCCAGGTGTATATTTGTGCTGCCAAAATTTTACGAAATCAACAATTTTATAGCCAAAAGCCAAAATACACATCAGCAACTTCAAATCATGAAAATAAAGATTTCTCAAGCACATCTCAATATAATGAGAATCATCTATAGTATTTCATACCAATTAACTCCACACAACAAGATCCATGCCAAATAAAAAGTATATAGCTTGTGTAGTACTGGAAATATGGGTGTTTAAATTTTTTTCAAATTTTTTGCTTTTAAAGTTCATAATATATGAACTTCATGTGATTGCACAGGTAAAATTTGTTTTGCCATGAATCAAAAATATGTCACCCTGTAACACAGTGTATCAATTTTGGTTAAAATCGACTGACCGCTTCAGAATATTGAAGCATGACCATTAATTCAACCCTTCCTAGGATGAGCCTGAATTTTGCCTGAGAAACTTTCTTCTATAGAAATTTGCTCTCCCCTGAGCAACTTCAGGGAAAATATGATGTCAGAATCCCCTTTGCAAACTATTACACCATGATACATGCAATTCCACAGTCATGGAAAAGGTGTGTTACCATTACAGTAAAGTTAGATCCCACTCCGACCCTGTTAATAGCCTCCTCCAAAGTTAATAGAACACTCCATAATTTACTCCTGGAAAAAAACTGAAATGGTGTATTTACCTTGGAACAAAGTTCAAGTCATACATTCAGAACTGAAATGGGTATTTACCTTATTTATTTATTTATTGGTGTTTAAGGTCACATATTTTTGCACAATGGCTAATCATGACCGCAACATGAGTATCAACTCAAGACCTGGAGTGAGTGTTAATAAGCCATGTTGCCCATTTTAAAGAGGGTTTGCACCTCCCAAGCACTGGTGACTGGGTTCTATTTTACCAGTAAAACAGAGCCTGTTTACCACAGTGAACAGGCACTGCTTCACTTCCCGGGGTTCCTGTGAAGAAGGGTATTTACCTTGAACTAAGCTGAGACAGAGAAGAGTCGAAATGTATTAATTTCAATACTTTTGATGCAACTGAAGACAATACTCCCAAACTTTACGGTATAAAGTTTTACATCATGTACTTTCCACAAGAGCAAAACTATTTAAATATGGCCTTAGTGAGGCAGAGCTGTGTTCCTTTGCAGAAATGTGAGGGAAACCTTGACTCACCTTTCTTCGAATGTCCCTTTGCAAGAAACATTTTATTCTCACTCATGGAAAATTTTAATACAAAAGTGAATTTATCTTTGACTGTAAACAGAAAAGATACTCTTCTTGTAATAGATGCTATTTCTGAGTATTCAAAAGCTTTGAATGCCTGTCTTACTCATTTCAAGAAATATATTTACTCTTGCATTAAAAAAGGTTGTACCACAACTTCTCTGGCTATTAAGGAAAGTCTTATGAATCGAAAACATATTGAGTTATACTCAACATAGACATAATCAAACTGCAGGGTATCCATGACAAGGGAGAGGTGGAAGTACATCACAAATATACTGGTTTAAAATGTTCACAAATCAGATGGTTGGTTCCATTAACTGATAATTAAGACTTGAGAGGTATTTGTGCATAACAAAATTTATTATAAGTAATAAATCTTTTCTTACTTTTGTTTTGTCTTTGTATTGCTACATACCAAACACCAAATCATTGTAGTCAATAGTTCATAAGAAGGCCTGTGCAGTATTTTTCCCCATTATTTTGGGTCAATTGATTCCAATACACCTAAGGAATCTTCATACCATATAACAAACATCTGTCTTGTGCAGTTCTGTAAATATGGGCATTTGAATTTTTTCTGCTTTAAGCACTTAAGTTCCCACAGCATAGAATAGAATATGTTTGCACATAACAAATACATGTGACCAAATAGTACTGCAATACAAAATCTGGTTCAAACTGGCCACCCAGTTCTGAAAATTGAAATATGGAGTGCAGTCATCAATTTTGCCCCTCCCATGATGAGCCCAAATATTGCCCGACAAAATATCTTTGAATAAACTTGAATCTTGGTTGCCAAAGAAAGTTTCATACTGAATCGCACTGCATTGTGAGTGGAGATTTATAAAAAGATTTGTCAACAATTTTATGCTTTTGGGGCATTCTCTCATTTCATGAAGTTCATTTCCTATTTAACAAACTTGAAAGGGTATCCCCTAAAGGAAATGTTTGCACTGTTTGGGTATGTTCAGACAAATGGGTCTGAAGAAGAGGCTCAAATAGAAAAGATAACAGATGAGGGACCATGGAAGCCAGATGACAAGTGTTGGCAAAAGCTCACCATGAATTTCAGTCGGGTGAGCTAAAAAAAAGGAAGATGATCTTGTACTGCCTCCACTTATGACATAAAAAAAATCCCTGGTCAAAGCCAAGGTTAGAAGCTTTTAATCTCTCAGTTCAATCTAAATTGGGATGTTGAAGGAATGAGTTAAGTAGGTGAAGTTAGTGCTAGAATAGTGCTATAAAAATTCAAGTTGCAGTTCAGTATAAAATTTCTTAAAAAAATTTATATTGCATATATTTTCCATTTCATTGACTTGGGCAACATATTTTGGAAATGGGGTGTGCAATGCCTCCTGAACCAACTTGACAGATTGCACTTGGATCCTGACATAATAATTACTGTTCTCAGATAGTTTCCTGGGATCATCTTCTTCTAGGTGGAGGATGGGCTTTTCTCATGAATTGCTGTAATTTACAGAAACATTCTATTATTTACACAATTATTCACAACATTGCGCTATTATTTCTTTCAGACATACTCTCAGCCTGTATTACCACAACACATTCTACAATTTGAAGTAGGTTTGGAAGTTTCTCCAAACAGACGACTGAGGAGTAACAAAATATTAAACAGTAGATTGTGTTTTAGTAACTTGAAAAATAAAATTTTATACCAAAGTAATAAAAAATTAGGAGGGTTAAAATTGCTAAAAGTCAAAATGTAAACCTAACCCAGTTCACCAGATACCGATTTGCTTAGGTACACAAAACCTGGTGACTAGTATCCTACAAAGGACAGTCACCTATTGTCCAATTCCTGCCAGACATGCGCAAAGTGAATTTCCAAATTTCAAGACAATGGCAGGAGGGCACTATTTTTGTGTTACTTTAGTAAGTATAAAATTTTAATTTTTTCGAATCTTACCAAAGAAACACAAAGTGACGAAGGAGGGAGTATAATGAGTATGGTGTCTGAATAATAGATATAATAGAGGTCATATTTAAGCATAAGGGGGAATTAATGCTATAGTGACAACAGTGTATACTAAAATCAGCATTTCTCAGGAATTGGGTTACAAAGGAAAATGATGGAAATAAAACATGAACATATAACCAGAACACAATATAAAATATAATATGTGAATGCATTATTCAATTCCCAGAAAACAATAACTTGATTAACGATAAATCCTGGCAGGCCTCATAGTACCTGTACCTACAGGAATATAGAATTTGATTTCGTTTGACTCCAGATTAAAATATATATGCCAGAGAATGGGATAAAAGAGAGAGAATGGGATAAAACTTTGTCAATGAGAAGTACAGAGAAATAGTGTGAACACAATATTTACAATATAAATCAAGCAGCATTATAGTAAATATTCATCCCATGATGACAGGGAAAGAAAAATCCAGCAAGAGGATCACAGATACAGAAGTCAAGTATTGACATTAAATTCTGAAGAAATAAGCTATTTGTAGCAACAGTGACCTTGACCTTGGAGTCCCAGACTCCGAAATCAATAGGTGTCTTCCCTTCCTATAGGGTAACCTCTGGTATAAGTTTGGTAAAGGTGCGTCAAACAGAACTCAAGTTATTGCCCAGAAACCAATTTGTCACAAAATATTCTATTTATAGTAACAGTGACCTTGACCTTGGAGTCCCAGACTCCGAAATCAATAGGTGTCTTCCCTCCCAATAAGGTAACCTCTGGTATAAGTTTGGTAAAGGTGCATCAAATAGAACTAAAGTTATTGCCCGGAAACCAATTTGTCACAAAATATTCTATTGATAGTAACAGTGACCTTGACCTATGGCCCCAGACTCCGAAATCGATAGGTGTCTTCCCTTCCTATAGGGTAACCTGTGGTATAAGTTTGGTGAAAATACACAGAATAGAACTAAAGTTATTGCCCGGAAACCAATTTGTCATAAAATATTCTATTTATAGTAAAAGTGACCTTGACCTTGGAGTCCCAGACTCCGAAATCAATCGGTGTCTTCCCTTCCTATAGGGTAACCTCTGGTATAAAATTGGTAAAGGTGCGTCAAATAGAACTAAAGTTATTGCCCGGAAACCAATTTGTCACAAAATATTCTATTTATAGTAACAGTGACCTTGACCTTGGGGCGTGAGACTCTGAAATTGATAGGTGTCTTCCTTTCCTATAGGGTAACCTATGGTATAATTTTGGTAAAGGTGCATCAAATAGAACTAAAGTTATTGCCCGGAAACCAATTGTTTACGCCCGCCACCCGCTCGACACTTCATCAAACTATAAGTCGAGTTTGACTTCGTCAAAACTCGACTAATAATGCCCAAAATGAAAATGACATATAAGCCAATGCTAGTGAAGAAGACAGGGTTCTAATATTGAGAGCAGCGATATTATAAGAAATCCTGCCCACTTGAGTGAGCCTAATAATTTGGCTAAAAAGTTACAGAAGAATATCAGAAGATAACTTTTTAGAGTAGTAGGAAGATAATGTGCATAAAAACAACTGGCAATCCTATTCATACCCCCCCCCCCCCCCACCCCAATCTTCTGAAAGAAAAAACAAGTATGAGCTAAGGAAGATGGTTGCTAAAATTTTAAACAGCCTAAAATATAGTCTTCACTGTTGTTTATGGCTTTTTTCGTTTGAAAAACAAAATAATAATTATCAAATCAACAGAAAATGTAGGACCACCTACTAGGGCAGACCGTGAGAGTTACTGAAGTAGGTCACAAAAGTTACGGGGAAGACCTCATAATAGAAGAAGCAAGGATGAAAAGCCTGGAAGCCCAGCAATAGCAATTCCTTGCTGAAAGCCCTCTAATTGTATAATGAGATTCATCTGAATGAAATGTAAGTGTATAATCAGTGAAACAGGGGGAAAAGGGAACAAGGCTCTCAAAACAACTGCAAGGCAGATAACAATTCTAGAAGGGTGGCCATGAATTTTGAATATAATAGAATTGACTAAATTTCTCTGAATAATCGCATTGATAATGACGGATAAAATTCACACAGAATTCTTCCTGATGCAAAAAATAGAGCATTCTTACCTGAATTAGTGCCCAAAACAGCCTAACAAGGAAGCCAAAATAGAGCCCAACATAATAGGCTACGAACTCATAAGGAAAAATTTCTAACAGTTAAACTTAAAATTCAGGTCAGAAAACAGACATTAAACAAGAGGCCCCAGGGGGCCTGAGGACGCTCACCTGACATGGTAGCCTAAATATCAACCCAGAGAATTGATTTCAACAAGTTGCATTGGCTCCTCCTAAGAAAAGCTTATACCAAATATCTAAAAATTCTGACCAGTGGATCTAAAAAAAAAAGATTTTTAAAGAATATTCCTCATATTGAACTAAGTTATAATTCGGGCTCCCACAGGGAGCCCATATATAAACCCAGGGACTTGGCTTTAACAAACTTGAATCTCACCCCCCTAAGGATGCTGCACACCAAATATCAAAACATTCCGACTGCTGGATCTGAAGAAGATTTTTAAAGAAAATTCCTCATTTTGAACTAAGTTACAATTCGAGCTCCCACAGTAAGCCCAAATATGGACCTAGGGACATGGCTTGAACAAACTTGAATCTTACCCCCCCTAAGGATGCTGCATAAAAAATATCAGAAGCATTCATCGGCTGGATCTGAAGAAGATTTTTAAAGAAAATTCCTCATTTTGAACTAAGTTGTCATTCGGGCTCCCATAGTGAGCCCAAATATGAACCAAGGGACTTGGCTAGAACAAACTTGAATCTCGCCCCCCTAAGGTTGCTGCATGCCAAATATCAAAACATTCCGACTGCTGAATCTGAAGAAGAAGATTTTTAAAGAAAAATTCCTCATATTGACCAAGTTATAATTCAGGCTCCCACAGGGAGCCCAAATATGGACCCAGGGTCTTGGCTTTAACAAACTTGAATCTCACCCCCCCTAAGCATGGTGCATACCCAATATCAAAAGATTCTGCCTGCTGGATCTTGAGAAGAAGATTTTCAAAGAAATTTGCCTGAAATGTACTACATTCAAATTTGGGCTCCTATACTGAGCCCAAATATAAACCCAGGGGGCCGATTTGAACAAACTTGAATCAGATCCACCCCACAATGATGCATACCAAATATCAAAAGATTCTGCCTGCTGGATCTGGAGAAGAAGATTTTTTAAGAAATTTGACTGAAATGCACTAAGTTTGAATTCGGGCTTCTATAGTGAGCCCCAAATATGAATCCATGGGGCAGATTTGAACAAACTTGAATCAGATCCACCCCACAATGTTGCATACCAAATAACAAAAGATTCTGCCTGCTGGATCTGAAGAAGAAGATTTTTTAAGACATTTGCCTGAAATGCACTAAGTTCGGAATAGGGCTCCTATACTGAGCCCAAATATGAACCCAGGGGGCCAATTTGAACAAACTTGAATCAGATCCACCCTACAATGTTGCATACCAAATATCAAAAGATTCTGCCTGCTGGATCTGGAGAAGATTTTTTAATGTTTTTCCCATTGCCAACAGTGTTAAAAAGTGCTGACTCAGCACTTTTTCAAAGTCCCGAAACTGTACCCTATGATAAAACCGATGGCAAGTTTTTTTGACCAATCCTTTCTGTTGGTCCGAAAGAAGCTTCACACCAAATAAAAATTCTCAGTGCTGTGCAGTTTTGGAGATATGGCAGTTTTAAGGTTTTTCCTATTTTTAGCTCCCGAGGTTCCCACGGGGCAATGAGAAAATTTTTTTTTGCATCAATCAACTACTTATGACCCATTATCATCTCATATCATATTTGGTTCAAATCGACTTCACGGTTCTGAAAATAGAAATTTTAGGCGTGGCCAAAATTTTTGCCCCTCCCATAACGAAGGCAAATAATGCCTGACAAACTTCTCTTGAACAAACTTGATTCTAAACTTCAAAAGGACTCTGTGTACCACATATCAAGTCTCTGCTACTGGTGGTTTATTAGAAGAAGATTTTCAAAAAAATTTGGCAATTTTTCCCCCACCCCTCTGCTCAATATGAGCCGAAACCTAATTTGCATAAAAATCAAAATGCCCCTACATAACCATTACTTACATGAAATTTAATTAAAATGTGGCCAGTGGTTTAGGAGAAAGAGGCTCAAACACCACCTTCACGCAGGGCAGCGGGCGGATGGACACAACCAGTGTCTTCAGCAAGATAAAGCAGGTTATGGCAATAAGACAAAATCACGACGTAGACATATCAGAGTGAGAAAAGTCATGACTTAGTATAGAAGCAGATGCCATATAGGGTTGAGCGAAATAGAAACAACTATAAAGAAAATGGAATGGAAAATAGTGGAAGAATGATTCCACTCTGAAAGAGAATTATAAAGAAAATAAATTGATCATTGTAGCGAAAGAAAAGATGCATAAACACTACTGTAGAACACAGTCAAACACTCAACCAAAATGAGAAGAATCAAAATATCGTATGCCAGGTGCCGATCAGAATCAAAACGACATGATCAGGTATAGTATGCAACCCTACCAGAGCCATACGACATGAAATTCAGCTGACAATGTGAATTAAGAAGCAAGGAAAGAGCTAGGACATGGAGGAAGCCTGACTGCATAACTGCATTTACCATAAGCTATGTACATTAACACATCTGGTGGGGAGTGCTTCGGATGAATAACTCGAATGACCATGAAAGCTAACATCATGCTGAGGTTGAAGAAAGACAGTAGAAACTACCACTCTACTGGCAGACTTACTTGCAAACATAAACTTTAAGCTATTAACCTCAGCAGGAGGACTATACAAAAGGGTGGTGCTATATGTGGGCGGATAAAGAGTATTGCAAACACCCCTATGTGGTACGTCCTTATCTGACGTAAGGCTCACGTTCTGAATCTGTAAACTCTTACCGCAGCACTATCTTAATTATAGGAGTATCATGAAGAAAACATATGGATCTATCAAGGGAAAGAGAAGACCTGTAATAATTAATACAGACCAACAGGGTACACACAATGGACGTGACGAATTGAAAGTACTGCAAAAAGCAGAATTATAAAGAAAGTCCGTATGTGAGCTAAATGGAACATTGCTGCCGAAAATATTAGTGGAATTCATATAGAAAGCACCACCATATGTTGCTATTTTACCAAATACAACACTCACATGAGTCTGTAGACTCTGATTCCAGACATAGGTTAGGCTCTCAAAACCGGTAGACCTGAAGCCATAGCACTGGTAGCGGACTTAGAAAAACAGACATCTGTAGACGTCAAGCTTACACAAGTATATGAGCTAGAAGAAAGCTGCTGCCGGAAATCACACAGCAGGCACACTGTAAAAGTAGAATCATTACCAAAGGCAACGGCCACATAATGAGTCTGCAGACTCCGACCAAAGACATAGGGTAAGCTCTAGAAACCGGCAGTCCCTGACTCCATATCGCCAGTCAGAAGACATGGAAGATAAACCTCAAAGACATTAAGCTTATCCTTGTATGTGAGCTTGATGGAAAGGTGCTGCTAAAAACGGAATTGGAAATAGTATAGCAAACGCCCTTAAAAAGTTGCGTCAATTCCAAAGCAATGCTCACAAAATAGGTCTGTAGACTCTAAACCTAGAAATAAGGTAGGCTCAAGAATGACAAACCAACCCTACTAAGTGATAATGGAGGAAAGGTGCTGCTAAAAGCATAGGTAAAATCTTATAGCAAGCACCTCCCATGTGTTGAACTATAGATTGTGTTGGCACTATAAAAAGCAAAATGATGGAGGTAAACAAATCAGACTGAGAAGCATCACAACTCAATAAGGATGCTGCTTGAGTGTTCAGCCTGTTTCTTGTATGAGAATAGCGATTCAGCGAAAGAAGAGAAACACCTGGGATATATGTCAATAAACAGAAGAAGTTGGACTAAGAGAAGTAGGTTCTGTTACATGAGAACCCTTCCCACCCCTATAGTCCAACAGATTATGCTCAATGAAAAGTGACAAATCATCAGAGCCTCTAGCATAATACCCATCAGCATCACCTGATGAAGTAAAATGAGCGACACTCTCTCATCAACCTGACACACGTAACAGAGACAACTATGCATTAGGAAGGTGGAAATCCACTGAATCAGCAGGGTAAGATTGCAAGAAAGCCAGGAGTAGGCGCTACCTGAATACTAATCAATACTTTCCACAAGCCTTGCATATTAACGCATCTGGAATGAGTGCTTCAGATGGATAATACATATGAGGCTGATAGCCTGCAGAATACCGAGATTCCAGAAGGCTTACATGACTAAAATAACACATCTAAACATCAGTGTGTGGGCTAGATTGGGAAGTGCATCTAAGTGAGCCTGTATTGCCAACACCCCCATAGGTTGTGCACCAAACAGTTTAAACGGTAGACTCTGAATACATAAGAATACATGAATACTTGTGAGCATGATTGGGAAGTGTGGCTAAGTGAGCATCTACAGCCACCACCCCCAAACGTTGCGTCCTACCCGGCGCAGTGCTCACATAAGATTGAACCTGTGCATAGTACCCCTCTGAATCGGCAGTAACTGAAGAGGTAATATGTGCGACACACTCTCGTCGACCTGACGCATAAGGAGGCAGTAATGCACTTGGAAGACAATGATCTGCTGAATTAGCAGGGTAAGATCTGAGGAAAAAGCCAGGTCTGAAGTGTAGGCACTACATCCCTGCTAACCTGAAGTCTCTGCAAGCTATGTGTATTGATACATTTAGAATAGAACGTGTCCAGTGTATCATAAGACTGAGACTGAAAGCTTGCAGAGTACTGAGGTATGTGAAAGCCTGAACTGCAAGACAACCTACCTGAAAGGCTTTCATGACTAGATTGTGAAAACTAAACCTCAGTGTGTGAGCTTATTTGGGGGGTGCGACTAGCCGTCACCCCCATCTGTTGCACTCTTACCAGTCTGTAGACTCTGACTCGAGTTATAGGGTACATATATTTGACTGGTTGTCCCTGACACTATCGCACCAGTTAAGGCCCCAGTATAAATGACATAGCTCCTACTATTGAAGGGGGGCGAGAGGGGGGGGGGGGGGGGGGATCCCATTAGCTCACCAATACACGGCATCCAATAAATCTAGGCTTATTACTAATCTGCAAAAAATGTCCAGTCATGTACATGTATAGCAAAACAGGTCAGAAATTTTCTAAATCCACACTGACAAAAATGTTTAACATTGCATTAAAAAAGTCCAAAATCTCCAAAAATGTCCAGCCAAGGGTTAATGTCATCTTATATTGATGCATTTAACACATACATGAAATATAAAAGCCACAGCATACTGGTGGTAGCCTCCATTCATGGCCAGCAAAACAGGTTAGTCCACAGTGACAAAAGTCTAACATTGCATTAAAAAAGTGAAAAATCTCCGAAAAATGTCCGGCCAAGGGTTAATGCCATCTTATATTGATGCATTTAACACATATATGAAATATGAAAGCCACAGCATACCGGTGGTAGCCTCCACTCATGTATAGCAAAACAGGTTAGAAATTTTCTTAGTCCACAATGACAAAAAAGCCTAACATTGGATTAAAAAAGACCAAAATCTCTGAAAAATGTCTGGGCAAGGGTTAATGTCATCTTAGCTCATGTTTCCGTAGTCCATTCCAGAATACATGGTTTAATCCGGGCATGCGCAGACAACTCGGATTACCAATCTGGTTGTTTTCTTTGCAAACCGTCATTCTGGAATATCATTCCGAATCATTCTGAGTAAACCACCTCGCGAGCAGGTTTAGATGGTTTACCTTTTATTCCTGACATGCGCAATTATCAACAAATAGTGGAAAATATTTCCCTGTTCGTTGTATTCTCCAAAACGTTTGAGTGATCAAGACAATAACAAATATGTTAGGTACATGGAATTCAGCAAAATATTTAACCATAGTATACCCACAAATATTTGATGAAAATAAAGAGAAATAACTATGGAGTTAGTTCAATTAAACAACGGGGCCGTTGACCCTCCCCCAAATTGAATAAATGATTTTTTTTAACCCTGGAATTCATTTTTTTGCGAAGCGACCACTCTTGACCGCTCATAACTGACTCATTTATTTCCCCTTGACCCGAAACCCTGATTATTGTGACAGAACATTACATCTGGATGTGAAATCCTAAAATGATGAACATTGAGGAAGGGGGGGGGGGGGGGGGGGGGGGGGGGGATACAACCAACTTGGTTACAAGGCTCATGGGAGCCGAAATAATAATAAAACTCAAGTGCTCTGTCCACTGTTTCTTTGTAATTTTTTTTGTTTCTTTTTAATCTGGTCATATTGACCTACGTATTCATAGGAGAGCTATGCTGTTTTATACAGATGCGGCACTGCGATGAACAAAAACAGCATCTATGTTGTCATTGACAACATTATCAACAAAAATTGCGAGCACCACTTCCTCAAATTCCATTCTGGTTTACATTTAAAGTGCAATTTGCTGTTTCCTCGCGATGACTATTCTGTATCTTCACTGCGCATGTCACACTATTCCATGTAATCCGGAATAGACAACGGAAATATAAGCTTATATTGATGCATTTAACCCATATATGAAATATGAAAAAATTTAAAGTAATTATATATTTTTTCATATTTTTATTCTGTAAACTAATGGCCCAGACTTAGCTGAATCGTAAAAAGGCTGGAGGGCCTAGGACACAAAGGAAAATCCAATAACTCAATTATTATAAAAGAATATCTCCTCAAGGAGAAAAGGAGAGAAAGGATTTATATATGTCTTTCTTATTTACTTGAAATAAGAAAGACACAACACCAACAATATAATTGAGCATTATACCATATAAAATTCTCTATTTACAGCCAGTATAACCCATTATACTAATTTAATAAAGGGAAACCAATAAATAAAGATAGTCCAGAGAATGAGACTCTTTATACTCATTTAAAACTGTCCGAGGATTGTATATTAACGCTCGTATGACACGTGACATATACAAATGCTTCACTGTGAGCTACACTTTAAAAATATTACATAAATGATATATATATTTGTTTTACACTTTAAAACCATCCCAGCACCAACTCGGAATTACTGACACCGGAGGAGGTATTCCCTTGCTTTCACTAAAAAGCCAGTGATATAAGGGAAAACTGTCCCCCCCCCCTCCCCTTGCTCTGGGTCAAATCACCACAGAATGAAGAGGGCAGCAGGACAGAGTCACTGCTGGAACAGAAAAAAACCTACATGACTATAGCTGTAATCATTTAGTGGATGACATTCTGAGCAACAGATAACGGACCTAAACATCTTAGGTCACTTGAAATAGACTCTATATTTCTAAGGTAAAACTTGGTAAATGTAGAAGGCTGTGTCCAGTACGAAGCTTTCATGAGATCGGTAATGGCAATACTGTTAGAATAAGCCCAGGATGTGGACAGTGCTCTAAATTCATGCGCTGATTAGAAGATAAACTTTCATAGGCAGTACGAATTGCTAACTGAATCCATCTAGCAATAGAATGAACAGAAATCTCCCTTCTATTGGGAATTAATGATAAAAAGAAGCATTTTCTTCCTTTTCTGATAAACTCTGATCTGCGTTTATATATGTGCATAGCTCTTACTGGACACAGCAAGGGTCTACGGCCATCCGTAGACGAAAGGGCCTTAATGATAATAGGCTCAGGACGTTTATTAGGAGCCTGGTTCTTAGCCAAAAATCCGACCTGAGTAGTTAAAGTAATGGTATTACCAACACTACGATAATGAGAATCATCGATAGATAAAGCATGGAGTTCACTAATTCTTCTTGCGGAAGCAAAGGCTAAGACAAAAGCTGCTTTATATGTCAAGAATTTGAACTCTACAGCATCCAACGGTTCAAATGGAGCTTCTTTAAGCTTCAACAGAACTCAAGCTAAATCCCACTTAGGAATTAACCTAAGGGTTCTAGGCCTACTGATCGAAAAGTTTTTAACCAACTTAGACAAAGAAACATTAGCTCTGATTTCTAAGCTATCATGATGAGCATAATTGACCGATAGCATAGACCTATAACCCTTAATAGTGACTGGCTGCAGTTTGAGAACGTCAAACAAGTAGACCAGAAAGTTTGCAATGTCTGGAATGGATGGATCATAAACGTCTATCGACTGATCCTAACACCAACGAAAGAAAACCTTCCACTTTGCCGCATAAAGCAGTGAAGAGGAGGTCCTCCTACAGTTAGAAATTGCACCCACTGCTCGTCCTGTAAAGCACTTCATGTGTAAGAAGGATAGCACAATGGAAATACGTGAAGGTTGAGATCTTATGGGTTGTGATGCAGTGTGCGAGATTTCCCCTGAAAGAGAAGGTCTTCCCATGGAGGAAGCTTCCGGGGAACGTCCCATAACAGACACCTGAGAAGATTTATCCATGGTTTCTAAGACGACAGAGATGCTACCAGCAGCATCTTGCACTGCGATTGCTTGATCTTTAACAAGATCTGTTGAATTAACGGAGTTGGAGGATATGCATACCCTATCATTCCGTCTCATGAAATTGAGAAAGCGTCCATTGCGTACACTCGAGGATCTGGGCATTGTGACACATACGTCTGCAATTGATTGTTGAGATGTGTCGCAAACAAGTCTATCATTGGTCGATCCCATTGGTAGCAAATCTGCCTGAACACTCGCTTGTTGAGAGTCCATTCCGAAGGCAACATGCGACCTTTCCGAGAGAGCAAGTCTGCTAGAACGTTCAGACGACCTGGTATATGACAGACCGATAGATGAACCTGATGTTCCAAGACATACAGAAGAATTCTTTCCGTTAGTTTGAAAAACGGAATCGAATGAGTGCCTCCCTGGTTCCTTATATACGTTACTACTGTCAAGTTTTCTGACAGTATTTGAACGTGCGCATTCTGAATTATGTTCATCCAATGACGTAGCGCTAGCCATACTGACATCATTTTTTTGATGTTTATGTGTTTTTCCCGGAATGCAGGGTCCCAAAGACCCTGGCACTTCGAGTCTGTTGGGCTCATGGTCACACTCCAGCCTACCTGACTAGCGTCCGTCATCATTGTAAAAGCCGGATCTGGCAGCTGCAGTGGAACTCCCTGAGTTAACCACTGAATGTCTGCCCAAATCTGAATCTTTTGTTTTACTTGGTCCGTTAGAACAATATTTGTTTTGAGCGAATGCGTTTTCACACTCCATGTTTGAGTAAAAAATATCTGAAGTGGACATGTGTGTAAGCAGCCCATCGGAATGAGGTCTGCAGCCGCTCCGCAGAGCCCCATCAGTCGCATAAATTCCCTCGCTGTTAATACGTCTGAGTGTAGACAACAGCAAGCATAACAACTGACTAATTTCGCTCTGGGTAACGGAGACAAACCAGATAGTTGTGAGTCTCGAAGCTCATCCCCAAGTGAATGAACGACTTGGATGGAGCTAGATCCGACTTCTTTTCGTTTACAATGAAACCGAGACGTCGGAGCAATAGTAGCAGACTCTGAACATCGTTCTGAAGAACCGTTTTGTTGCCGTCCAAACAGGCTGACGTTACCGCAGATGAATGAGCCCAGAAATACGCCATTGCCGAGTTCATTATTCGAGTGAATGCCCAGGGCGGTAGGTTGAGTCCGAAGCACATCGCTCGGAACTGATACACAACCCCCAGGATGGCGAACCGTAGGTACTTTCTGAATGCTGCATTCACCATAACATGAAAGTACGCATCCTTTAGATCTATGCTTATTGCATAGTCGTTCACCCGAATGCTCGCCCTTACTGATCGAATGGTCTCCATATAAAGCTTTGGAGCCGCGATCAATTTGTTTATACAGCTTAGATCTATTACTGGATGGAACGAGCCGTCTGGCTTCGGTACCAAAAAAAAAAAACAGGTGACTGTAGAAAACCTAGTGATTCCTGGTTTTCTAAGACCTCTATTGCATTTTTCTCTAAAAGAGATTTTACCTCCATAGAAGTGAATCTCTTTTTAGAGGGTTGGTCGGAAGCTGTTCCAGCGTGGACTTCGTGTTAACGGAGGCTTTTCTCGAAATGATAGCCCCAGGCCGCCCGAGATAACCCCAATGACCCACTGGTCTTCTGTAACTGTGATCCAATTTTCCAGAAATCTTGTTAATCTTCCACCAACAGGAGCGCAATAGAGGTCCTGACCATCACCTTCTGGACCTGCGAGGCCTACGGGAAGAGAAACTACGTCCTCCCTGTGTAGCGCCTCGGCACGCCGACTTGGGGACGTCTGACCGGTTGTCTCGGCCAGACCCACGTCCCCTACCTGAGTCGTTATATTGACGATCCCTAGGGTAATTATTTGAGGGTTTCTTATACCCTCTAGAGGAGTTTCCTCTGGACGATCTTGGTTCTGAAGCTCCTATTTTACCCTATACTGCTGTATCAGTTTTACTGGAAACTGACTTCAAAAGCAGAGCATTAGATGCTTTCTTAGTAATTTGATCATAGATCAAAGAAAGCTTGCCGTCAAATAGATTGTCACCGGATACCGGAGCGACTCGAAGAGAGTTTTTCACCTTATCATCCACTAGGGATGATGACACCAGGGTTGCATCACATCTAACTAACTCTAAATTAGCTACCGATAGGGCAGAGTTATACGTGGTATAAGCAGTAGCCCTTGATAGAACTCTTAATGAGGTACGAACGTCCTCAAATTCTTTTCCACTGAGACGTTATGCCATCGCTCTCACTGATCTGCGTAAGACAAAGCGTCTAGATTCGCTCTATTGGAAGAAATCGTTGTTGCCATTGTATTCGAATGAATTGAAAAGGACGCAGGTAAGGACATATCTAAGTCCTCAGCCTGCTTGTCCAAACGCAGAGGAACTCTCGGAATACCCTTACCTGCCATTTTAAATTTACTTCCACTACTAATAAATGGCAGTTGTAGAGCATTTGATGATAAAAAACTGCCTTTCCTCTTCCCAGAGGAAAGATTAAATATAGCGTCATTAAATAGGTCAAAAGTCCGAGACACATTACCGGACTGTACCAGATAAACAGGAATATCTTCCTTACCCTGGCTGAAAAAGTTGGTACCTAATGACGCTAGCAGTCTTTCATCAGTAGTTGCAGCATTCTGATCAGACGGAACAACCTCTGGAAGGTATTGATGAATAAAATCCATCACTACCTTGTGTTGTTCCAGAAGGGAATAATCCAAATCATTCAGTTCCCTTTCACCATCTGATTGGATCAGAATAGATTCTCGGTCATCCATATCTGAACAAGCAGATGAACGAACCGACCCAGCTTCATCCGACAGTTCCACATCAGAAGCTGTCGTAGAATGTTCCAGAACCTGCTGGGATGAGCTGCGCTATTTGTGACAGCAAGACCTTAACAGAGACCTGTGGAGCAGCGGTTCTTTGATGTTTAGCCGCTGGTTGCTCCTGGGACGGCGTGTCAGACATAATCCTCTTATGTGGACGTCCCAATTCATGTGGTCTCGTCTCCTTGGCTACCGGATGGTGTGACTTTTTTGACGACATCGAGTCCTTCGTCAGCGATGCAGGCTGGATCTCCATAGTCAGGTGCAATCGTGTGTGCTTAGAAGACGATATGGAAGCCGATAGACTAGCTGACCCCGGCAGCCTATTTGACGGAGCGTCCCGGGCAGGAGGTGTGGACGTATTGACGCAAGTTCTGTACAACCACATCTGGCCGCAGATGTTGTTGAAAGAGAGAGGGGCGTCTCTTGGTTGCGGTCCAGGCAGACCTGACCGAGCCCACCGCAGAACTAACTGACTTCCTCTTTTCCATTGCCGCAGGGTGCGCATGTTTTGATTTTTTAGTGCTCACAACACCTTTTTTCCTCTCCTCGACCGTTACGGACATACCTGGCGTCACACTACTCAAATCCTGAGTAATAGATCCACCGGTTGAGCTAGCTGGTGACAGGGAGTAAACCCCAAATATTGAGGTCTAGTTCCTTATCTTATATTATTGAGCACTTTTGCCGCTAGCTCTATATATTTGATTGCGACGACGGCAGCACACTTTCTGACGGCATCACTGATACATCACCATGTTCTTGCTCCTCTGAAAAAGAAACTGAAAAACTAGAGTGACTTTGTGGTGAGAGAACCGGCATCGTCCTCTCACCACTAACAACATACCGTGACACACGTCTCCAACGTTTGTCATCCCAATTGGCACAAACAGAACAAGAATTAGTGCGAGTACAATGACTACAACAAACACAATGAATATGAGAGTCAGAGGAAGATTTCCTCGACTTACAATTTGAGCAATAATCTTTCATTTTGCCAAAAACTACAAGTCAACAGTACTCGCACTAATTCCTATAACAATCTGACAAAGATACATAATAATACAATCAAATGCAAAAATTTCGAAAAATAAATTCATACAAAAAAGAAATTTTTGAAAAATTTTGACATGAGCCCAAGTTCCCAAAGGGAACGATGAGCCCACTTGGATCCCAAAAGAGCCTAAGTACAAAATTTTTTTCTTATTCCTAAAATTAATGCTACACTTCCAGGGTATATAATGTATCTAACTATAGACCTATCATAATAAAAGGACTAGGAAACTACCTACAGAAAGTAACCGTTGTCAATGTAAACAACATGTAATAAAAACTGGAAACAAGACTCCAGGCACTGAACAACATGGCCCAAAGTCAGTAACAGATTTTAAACTATCCGATGTAAGGCGGAATCTTCGTCAGAAGAAACTGCGATACACCAGATGGCAGATACATGGCCAAAATGCCTAAACACCCCTAGGGTGAGGACATAACCATTCTGTAAACAAGTTAAACTCCCAAGAAATTTAAAAAAAAAAAATTTCAATAAAGGCAGCTAATTGTCCAAAAAAGCATGGGAGTTTAACAGGGGGGTTTCAAGGAAGGAGAGGGAGGAAACACTTAACAAACAGTGGCAAATTCATAGTAAAAATGATAACATCAGGCCCATGTACCGAAATTGGGAAACATGAAATAATTTTAAATAAAAACTAGAGGAAGTGATTGTACCTTCGGAACAATACACAGGATTTTCCTTAGTGATTTTACTCACTGTTCTACTCAGCAAGTCCTAAGGGGGCTCGATACCAAATAAAAATTTGAATTTTTTTCGGTTTCGTGAAATGTTTTGGCAGAAAGATGTTAACCAACTACCATTTTGTGCCCTTGATTAATAGAGAAGTGTATTACAGTCATTGCTGTGAAAAGTTTAAGTCAATCGCCCCTTCCAGTCCAAAGATATCGGCTCCCGCATATTTGGGCGTTTTGGGGTGGTTTTGGCTGGAAAAACATTTTCTGCAATATGCAGATAGTTTTATTAATGAGAACTAATGAATCTAGACATAACAAAGCAAAAAAAAACACAAGAAATTTTTTTTCAATTTTTGGTCACAGTGTCCCGAAGCCATGTTTGACTGCTACTAGAAGCCAAAGGAAGAACAACTCCATTTCCAAAAGACGATAACTGTTCATGTACAGTGTGAATTCAACATTCCTAACCTTAGAAACTTTCAAATCATCCCTGTTGTTGAGTACTGTGACGGCAAAGTAGCCCGGTCGTGACAAAAATTTCCGACTTTTGGTCGAAAATTTCCGTCCGAACCGGACCGAAAATTTTCAGTGTGAAAAAAACAATTTTTTCATCTCAAAATTGAACGAAATGCATAAAAAACGAAAAATTTATTTTAGATTTTTTGGCCGCCATTTTGGATTAACGAAAAATCGAAACGAAATTCTTTCGATTTTTCTTATAAAGCGGTATTACTGCCTTCAATTTGGATCCCTTTTAGAGGGCTCATTATATTTAAATATCGATATTTCAATCCAAGATGGCCGATTTCCGAGATAACTTTCCGTTTTGTGAAAAATTTTGGCCGAAAACATAAACAAGAGGCCCCAGGGGGCCTGAGAGCGCTCACCTGACATGGTAGCCTAAATATCAACCCAGAGAATTGATTTCCACAAGTTGCATCTGCTCCTCCTAAGAAAAGCTGAAACCAAATATCCAAATATTCTGACCAGTGGATCTAAAAAAAGATTTTTAAAGAATATTCCTCATATTGAACTAAGTCATAATTCGGGCTCCCACAGGGAGCCCATATATGAACCCAGGGACTTAGCTTTAACAAACCTGAATCTCACACCCCTAAGGAGTCTGCACACCAAATATCAAAACATTCTGACTGCTGGATCTGAAGAAGAAGATTTTTAAAGAAAATTCCTCATTTTGAACCAAGTTACAATTCGAGCTCCCACAATCATCCCCCAAATATAGACCTAGGGACATGGCTTGAACAAACTTGAATCTTACCCCCCTAAGGATGCTGCATAAAAAATATCAAAAGCATTCATCTGCTGGATCTGAAGATTTTTAAAGAAAATTCCTCATTTTGAACTAAGTTGTCATTCAGGCTCCCATAGTGAGCCCAAATATGAACCAAGGGACTTGGCTTGAACAAACTTGAATCTCAGCCCCCTAAGGTTAATCCATGCCAAATATCAAAACATTCCAACTGCTGAATCTGAAGAAGAAGATTTTTAAAGAAAAATTCCTCATATTGACTAAGTTATAATTTGGGTCAGAGGGAGCCCAAATATGGACCCATGAACTTGGCTTTAACACACTTGAATCCTCCCCTCCCCTCCCCCCCCCCCCCCCCCCCCCCAAGGATGCTACTCACCACATATCAAACCATTCCGACTGCTGGATCTGAAGAAGATTTTTTAAGAAAATTCCTCATTTCAAACAAAGTTACAATTCAAGCTCCCACAGTGAGCCCAAATATGGACCTAGGGACATGGCTTGAACAAACTTGAATCTCACCCCACTAAGGATGCTGCATACCAAATATCACAAGATTCTGCCTGCTGGATCTTGAGAAGAAGATTTTCAAAGAAATTTGCCAGAAATGCACTAAGTTCAAATTTGGGCTCCAATACTGAGCCCAAATAAAAACCCAGGGGGCCGATTTGAACAAACTTGAATCAGATCCACCCCACAATGTTGCATACCAAATATCACAAGATTCTGCCTGCTGGATCTGGAGAAGATTTTTGAAGAAATTTGCCTGAAATGCACTAAGTTCGAATTTGGGCTTCTATAGTGAGCCCAAATATGAATCCAGGTGGCCGATTTGAACAAACTGGAATCAGATCCACCCCACAATGTAGCATACCAAATATCAAAAGATTCTGCCTGTAGGATCTGGAGAAGAAGATTTTTGAAAAATTTGCCTGAAATGCACTAAGTTCGAATTCGAGTTTCTATAGTGAGCCCAAATATGAATCTAGGGAGCCGATTTGAACAAAATAGAATCAGATCCACCCCACAATGTTGCATACCAAATATCAAAAGATTCTGCTTGCTGGATCTGGAGAAGATTTTTTAAGAAATTGGCCTGAAAAGCACTAAGTTCAAATTTGGGCTTCTATACTGAGCCCAAATATAAACCCAGGGAGCCGATTTGAACAAACTTGAATCAGATCCACCCCACAATGTTGCATACCCAATATCAAAAGATTCTGCCCGCTGGATCTTGAGAAGAAGATTTTCAAAGAAATTTGCCTGAAATGCACTAAGTTCAAATTTGGGCTCCTATACTGAGCCCAAATATAAACCCAAGGGGCCGATTTGAACAAACTTGAATCAGATCCACCCCACAATGTTGCATACCAAATATCAAAAGATTCTGCCTGCTGGATCTGGAGAAGAAGATTTTCAAAGAAATTTGCCTGAAATGCACTAAGTTCAAATTTGGGCTCCTATACTGAGCCCAAATATAAACCCAGGGGGCCGATTTGAACAAACTTGAATCAGATCCACCCCACAATGTTGCATACCAAATATCAAAAGATTCTGCCTGCTGGATCTGGAGAAGAAGATTTTTTAAGAAATTTGCCTGAAATGCACTAAGTTCGAAATCGGGCTCCTATACTGAGCCCAAATATGAACCAAGGGGGCCGATTTGAACAAACTTGAATCAGATCCACCCCACAATGTTGCATACCCAATATCAAAAGATTCTGCCCGCTTGATCTTGAGAAGAAGATTTTCAAAGAAATTTGCCTGAAATGCACTAAGTTCAAATTTGGGCTCCTATACTGAGCCCAAATATAAACCCAGGGGGCCGATTTGAACAAACTTGAATCAGATCCACCCCACAATGTTGCATACCAAATATCAAAAGATTCTGCCTGCTGGATCTGGAGAAGAAGATTTTTTAAGAAATTTGCCTGAAATGCACTAAGTTCGAAATCGGGCTCCTATACTGAGCCCAAATATGAACCCAGGGGGCCGATTTGAACAAACTTGAATCAGATCCACCCTACAATGTTGCATACCAAATATCAAAAGATTCTGCCTGCTGGATCTGGAGAAGAAGATTTTTTAATGTTTTTCCCATTGCCTACAGTGTTAAAAAGTGCTGACTCAGCACTTTTTCAAAGTCCCAAAACTGTAACCTATGATAAAACCGATGGCAATTTTTTTGACCAATCCTTTCTGTTGGTCCTAAGGAAGCTTCACACCAAATAAAAAATATCAGTGCCGTGCAGTTTTGGAGATATGAGCATTTTAATTTTTTTCTATTTTTAGCTCCTTGGGTTCCCACGGGGGCAGCTGGAAATTTTTTTTTTTCGTAAACCAAGTACTTATGACCCAATAATACCTCACATAAAATTTGGCTCCAATCGGCCCCTCAGTTAGGAAAATAGAAATTTTGGGCGTGGCCAAAATTACTGCCCCTCCCATAACAATGGCAAATATTGCCCCTCGAACTTTCTGTGTACAAGCCTGAGTCTACAACCCAAAAGGAAGCTGCAAACCAAATATCAGGTCTCAGCCACTAATAGTTCATGAGAAGAAGATTTTTAAGGATTTTGGTGCCCCTTGGGGGTGTGGCACCACCCAGGGGGAGAGGCAACTTTATTTGAACAAATCTGAATTGGTATTGGTGGACGAATATTTGACCAAGATTTGAATAAAATTGGGCTATTGGTTTGGGAGGAGAAGTCGATAATGTAAAGTTCACGACGGACGACGGACAACGACGACGGATGGCAAGTGATAAGTTAAGCTCCCTTCGGTGAGCTAAAAATGGAAAAAAATACCGATTATGTTTGTTTTAGACATGAGTAATTCTGACAAGTCTGTCAAGAAATTAAGTTGATAGCTTTCTTCCTTCATGAGATATTGGCCTATAAAAGTTTGGGCGTTTTGGGGCGTTTTTGCCCAACAAGAAACATTTTGCCCTAAATACTGATGGTTTTATTTATTAGGACTCATGGCCGTCATCGATAGTTTTTATTTATGAGAAATAATGAATCTAGACATAAAAAAGTAAAAAAAAACACAAGAAAATGTTTTTCAATTTTTGGTCACAGTGTCCTGAAGCCATGTTTGACTGCTAGCAGAAGCCAAATTAAGAACAACTCCACTTCCAAAAGATGATAGCTGTTCATGTACACTGTGACTTCAACATTTCTACCCTTAGAAGCTTTCAAATCGTCCCCCTTGTTGAGTACTGTGACGGCAAAGTAGCCCGGTCAAAACAAAAATTTCCGACTTTTGGTCGAAAATTTCTAAGTCCAAACCGAAAATTTTTCTGGTGCAAAAAATTTTTTTTTTTCGTCTCCAAATGGTCTGAAATGCATAAATAACCGAAAATAAAAATTCGATTTTTCGGTCGCCATTTTGGATTGTCGGAAATTCGAATCGAAATTTTTTCGATGGTTTTTACAATTCGGTGATACAGTCTTCATTTCTAAGCCATTTTGGTTGGTTCAGCATATCCCTATCCCGAGATTGAGTTCAAAAATGGTCAAAATTTGAATTTTTTTTTCGTTTTGAAAAATGTTTTGGCAGAAAGGTGTTAACTACATACATTTTTGTACCATACGCTGATAGAGGGGTGTTTTGCTGACATGTCTGAGAAAATTTCAAGTCAATCGCCCTTTCCAGTCCAAAGATATGAGCTGCCGACTATTTTTGTTAAAGGGTTAACTAAAACATTTTCAGAAAAATGGGAATGTGACGATTAGTTACAACTTATGACCCTTTATGAGTACAGAAACTTTAAAAAAAATCGTTCAGAGCGTTTTCGAGAAATAGTGAAAATAAAAGTGTGGAAGAATAATAAAAAAAAAAAAAAAAAAAAAAAAAAAAAAAAAAATAATCTTTGCAATAACAAATAGATTTTTCCTTTAGGAAAATCCAAAAAATAATCTTTGCAATAACAAATAGATTTTCCCTTTAGGAAAATCCAAATTATAAGTTACAGCCCTGAACACATCAAACCACTGTTTTTTCCTCTCATCATCCTAATGCATCCTTGGATCCACCAAAATCATCATTGCTTTGTGTCTGGCATCATAAAAACTGAGATTTACAAGCACAGAAGTCAGTTTGTTGTTATCTGACAGAGGGCCAAACAAAGAATGAGGCTTGGCGCCAATTTCGGTACTTCCTCAACACTGCACATGCGCAGTGGTCAAAAGTATGAAGAACCATATAGGACATTTACTTTTTGGTTTTGGATGCAAATTTGGGGGATTTGGGGGGCAAAATTTGTGTTTGGCCCTGGATATTTTGGAGTTAGCACCAGCTAAGTCTGGGCCATTGGTTTACAGTATAGAAATATGAAAGCCACAGCATACTGGTGGTAGCCTCCACTCATGTACAGCAAAACAGATCAGAGATTTTTAAGTCCACACTGACAAAAAAAGTTTAACAATGCATTAAAAAAGTCTAAAATCTCGGAAAAATGTCTGGTAAAGGGTTAATGTCATCTTATATTGATGCATTTAACCTATATATGAAATATAAAAGCCACAGCATACTGGTGGTAGCCTCTACTTATGGCCAGCAAAACAGGTCAGAAATTTACGAAGTCCACAGTGACAAAAAAGTCCAACATTGCATTAAAAAATCAAAAATCTCTGTAATGTGTCCCACCAAGGGTTAATGTCATCTTCACTTGATGCATTTAACACATATATGAAATATAAAAGCCACAGCATACTGGTGGTAGCCTCCACTTATGGCCAGCAAAACAGGTCAGAAACTTACGAAGTCCGCAGTGACAAAAAAGTCTAACATTGGATCAAAAAAGTCCAAAATCTCCGAAAAAGGTCCAGCCAAGGGTTAATGTCATCTTACATTGATGCATTTATTTATTTATTTATTTATTGGTGTTTAAGGTCACATACTTATGCACAATGGCTAATCATGACCGTGACAGTTTTACGGGTGGAGGAAGCTGGAGTACCCGGAGAGAACCACCGAGCAACGACGAGCAGCTGCCAGCTCCCCAACATTGTAACTCTGCACTGTAGCACAGGCAGAGTTAGATTGGTTGAAGACATGCGCACCATTGACATGCAGTACACCTTAGTACATGGCATCATCGTGCCCGCATGTGGACAATCGGGGTTAAGTGCCTTGCCCAAGGACACAATGTGGGAGTCCGAATCGATCGCTCAGAAGGTCACCCATCCAAGGATTAACCAGGCTTGACGTTGCTTAACTTCGGTGATCTGACGAGAAACAGTTACCGCAATGCCACCGTGCCCCCCCATTGATGCATTTAACACATATATGAAATATAAAAGCCACAGCATACTGGTGGTAGCCTCCACTTATGTATAGCAAAACAGGTCAGAAATTTTCTTAGTCCACAGTGACAAAAAAGTCTAACATTGCATTAAAAAAGTTAAAAAACCCCCGAAAAATTTTCGGCCAAGGGCTAATGTCATCTTATATTGATGCATTTAACACATATATGAAATAATGAAAGCCACAGCATACCGGTGGTAGCCTCCACTCATGTATAGAAAAACAGGTCAGAAATTTTCTTAGTCCACAGTGACAAAAAAGTCTAACATTGGATTAAAAAGGTCTAAAATCTCCAAAAAATGTCTGGCCAAGGGTTAATGTCATCTCATATTGATGCATTTAACACATATATGAAATATGAAAGCCACAGCATACTAGTGGTAGCCTCCACTCATGTACAGCAAGACAGATCAGAAATTTCCTAAGTCCACAGTGTCAAAAAAGTCTAACATTGCATTAAAAAAGTCCAAATCTCTGAAAAATGTCGAGCCAAGGGTTAATGTCATCTTACATTGATGCATTTAACACATATGTGAAATATGAAAGCCACAGCACACTGGTGGTAGCCTCCACTCATGTTTTGCAAAACAAATCAGAAATTTTCTTAGTCCAGAGTGTCAAAAAAGTCTTAAGATTGCATTAAAAGAGTGAAAAATCTCCGAAAAATGTCTGGCCAAGGGTTAATGTCAAGTCCGCTGTAACAAAAAAGTCCAACATTGCATTTAAAAAGTCCAAAATTTCCAAAAAATGTTTGGCCAAGGGTTAATGTCATCTTATATTGATGCATTTAACACATATTTGAAATATGAAAGCCACAGCATACTGGTGGTAGCCTCCACTCATGGCCAGCAAAACAGGTCAGAAATTTACTTAGTCCACTGTAACAAAAAAGTCCAACATTGCATTTAAAAAGTCCAAAATTTCCCAACAAGGGGCCCCACGGGGCCTGAAGCACTCATCTTGTACAGAACACAATTTAAACAGAGTCCAAGAATAAGTCTACATTAAGCAAGCCATCTCCATAGGCTACACTGTCAATCCTTGAGTCCCTCAGGAGTGACAAAAATAATCTAGGCATCATGCCTTTTCTTCAGTTGCTCATAAGTAAAATGTAGAGCTCCCCTATGAAGCCCCTTGATACAACCTATGTGGATTAATCTTAGTACCTCTAGAGGGTACTGAATACAAAATTTTTGATTCTTCAGCAAAATGGCCAATTCCGGCTCCCATAGAGAGCCCAAATATTAACCCAGGCTCTTGATTTGAACACAGTTAAATCTGACTTCCCTAGAGATGTTGTGTACCGAATATGAAAGCATTCTGACCGTTGGATCTGAGGAAGAGAAATTGTAAAGAAATTTCTTCGAATTGCACTAAGTTCAAATTTGGGCTACCATAACGAGCCCAAATATTGACCTATGGATCCGATTTGAACAAACTTGAATCTGACCCCCCCTAGAGATGTTGTATACCAAATGTGAAAGCATTCTGACAAGTGAATCTGAAGAAGATTTTTGAAGAAATTCCCTCATATTGTACTAAGATAAATTTCATGTTCCCATATGGAGCTCAAATATTAACCTAGGCACCCGAATTGAACAACCTGGAATCTGACCCCCCTAGAGATGTTGTATACCAAATATAAAAGCATTCTGACTGGTGGATCTGAAGAAGAAGATTTTTAAAGAAATTTTCTCATATTGCACTAAGTAAAAATTTGGGCTATTATAGTGAGCCCAAATATATACCTAGGGATCTGATTTGAACAAACTTGAATCTGACCCCCATAGAGATGTTGCATACCAAATATCAAAGCATTCTGACTGATGGATCTGAAGAAGAAGATTTTTTTAAATTACCCTCCATATTGAACAAAGATAACATTTGGGCTTCCATAGGAAGCCCAAATATTAACCTAGGGACTTGGTTTGAACAATCTAGAATCTGACCCTCATAACAATGATGTATACCAAATATTAAAAGATTCTGACAGGTGGTTCTGAAGAAGAAGATTTTTAAAGAATATTCCCCATATTACCCTATGTTAAAACTTCGGGCTCCTGTAGAGAGCCCAAATATGAACCAATGAGCTTTATTTCAACAAACTTTTATCTGACCCCCCTATGAATGCTGTATACCAAATATCAAAAGATTCTGATGATTGGTTCTGGAGAAAAGATTTTTTAAAATTTTTGCAAATATGCTGACTCAGCATTTTTTCGATGCCCATTACAGAACACCCTAACATAACCAATGGCAATTTTTTTTTACCATTCAATTCTACTGGTCATAAGGATACTTCATACCAAATAAAAACTCTCTGTTCCGTGGGGTTTGGGAAATATGGGCGTTTGAAAATATTTCTATTTTTAGCTCCCAGATTTCCCATGGGGATGTGGGAATTTTTTTTTTTGCATGGGTCAAGTACTTATGACCCAATACTACCACAAACCAAATTTGGTTCATACCAGACCATCGGTTCAGAAAATAGAAATTTTGGGCGGGGCCAAAAATCTTACCCCTCCTATTACAAAGCCAAATATTACTTCACGAACTTCGTTTGAACAAACTTGATTCTTCACCTCATATGGAAGCTCCATAGCAAATATCAAGTCATTGTACACACTGGTTCTTGAGAAGAAGATTTTAAAAATATTTTGGAGCATTTTCCCCCACTTCCTCCCTATGGGGCTGGGCATGCTGAGTTGAACAAAAATGAAATGCCCCTTTGGGACCATCACTCACACAAACTTTCACTTGAATTGGCCCAGTGGCTTTGGAGGAGAAGACCAAAACATGGTGTTGACGGACGACGGACGGTAAGCAATGAGATTAGCTCAGCTTGACTTTGTCAAGATGAGCTAAAAATGTCTGGCCAAGGGCTAATGTCATCTTACATTGATGCATTTAACACATTCATGAAATATAAAAGCCACAGCATACTGATGGTAGCCTCCACTCATGGCCACCAAAACAGGTCAGAAATTTACTAAGTCCACAGTGACAGAAAAGTTTAACATTGCATTAAAAAAGTCCAAAATCTCTGAAAAATGTCCAGATAAGGGTTAATGTCATCTTACGTTGATGCATTTAACACATATATGGAATATGAAAGCCACAGCATACTGGTGGTAGCCTCCACTCATGTACAGCAAAACAGGTCAAAATTTTCAAAGTCAACACTTACAAAAAAGTCTACCATTGCAAAACAGGTCAGAAATTTTCTAAGTCCAGTGACAAAAAAGTCTGACATTGCATTAAAAAAGTGAAAAATCTCCCAAAAATGTCTGGGCAAGGGTTAATGTCATCTTATATTGATGCATTTAAAACGTATATGAAATATGAAAGCCACAGCATACCGCTGGTAGCCTCCACTCATGAAAAGCAAAACAGTTCAGAAATTTTCTAAGTCCACATTGACAGAAAAGTTAAACAATGCATTAAAAAAGTCCCAAATCTCCGAAAAATGTCTGGCCAAGGGTTAATGTCATCTTATATTGATGTGCTTAACACATACATGAAATATAAAAGCCACAGCATACTGGTGGTCAGAAGTTTTCTACGTCCACAGTGACAAATAAGTCTAACATTGCATTAAAAAAGTCCAAAATCTCCGAAAAATGTCTGGCCAAGGGTTAATGTCATCTTATATTGATGCATTTAACACATATGTGAAATATGAAAGCCACAGCATACTGGTGGTAGCCTCCACTCATGTACAGCTAAACAGGTCTGAAATTTTCAAAGTCCACACTTACAAAAAAGTCTGACATTGTAAAAACACTAAAAATCGATAACATATCACTGGGTAAGGATCTGAGGGAAAATGTAAGCCATAGAAAGACAGATTGAGGTGCATAATAACAGGGCGGAAAGGCAAAGTGGCCTCATACAATAGCTTTAACACAAGTGTTGATGCCAACACCGACGTGACTCGGGTCATGACATAAGCTCACACAATTTCGTTGGTGAGCTAAAAAGGCTGAGATTTTCCAACAAAGTTAGGAGAAAAAATTAAACCTTCATGGATGTCATGGTCAGCAAGACCCATTTCAGTGTTATCAACATGAGCTCAACATCCACTGCGAGGGAAAAATAGACCATAACATTGGACTTGTAGGAAAAAACACACCAAGACGAAGGATGAAGGAGGTGAGGATCAACAGGAAAGAAGCTAACAGCTATATAAATGCACAATAATGAGTGAATGAACTCATTTTAAGCTTCCAAAACATTTTCGGACCCAAAAATATTTGCACAGATATAAGAGACAAAATTTTGTTTCGTTAACATAATAAGACAAAGAAATTTAAAATTTCACTTTCGGAGATATTTCTTCAACTTTCTTTATGTGGTTGAGTTAAAAGCATTGTAGAAACACTGAATCATCCATTTCACCTCCCAGAAATCCTCCAAAACCTCCCATTTTGTCAAAAAAATATCAGAGAAGAAAATAATGTCCTCATCATTGTTATGTAAAAGATGAAACTGACTTTGTCTGGCAGGAATTGAACAATAGGTGACTGTTCTTTGTATGATATTAGTCATCAGGTTTTGTGTACCTGAGCAAATCGGTATCTGGTGAACTCTTAAGGTTTAAATTTTGTTTTTAGTAATTTTAACCCTCCTAAAGGGTTTTTATTAGGATTCTAAAAAATGTGCTCTCTTTTTCACCCGAGAGATAATAAGAGGAATAGGCACTCTGTGTTACTTTGGTAAGATAAAAAATGTAAGTGTCAATGACACTGTAGCTCAACTTGTCAAGACATGTACATGTATAGTATGTGACACAGCAATGACAAACATCTAGGTAATGACCTGATAACAAAGGTACATACAAAGTATTGTAACGGTCTGTACATAAATACTGACCGTAGCCTGTAACAAATGTATAGGTAAAGTATTGTAAAGGTGGGTGACAGTCAGATGCTAAACTAGAAAAGAAATCTTTGAACCCCAAAATATTTGTTCTCATAGCACAGTGATAACAAAGGCACCCCAAAACACACTCATTCCTGCCCCAAGGTGAAAACAAAGGTACCCAAGAAGTTTCGTGAAGATCAGTTCATAAATACGAGCTGTATAGAAGTTGTGACAAAAAACTGATCGGACCTAATTTCGGTACACACCCCAAAACACTCGTTCTCATCCCACGGTGATAACAGAGGTACCCAAGAAGTTTCGTAAAGATCGGTTCATAAATACGGCCTCTAGCCTGAGCCGTATAGAAGTTGTGTACAAAAAACTGATTAGACCTAATTTTGGTACAAAACGGCCACTGGCAGTCAACTTGAATTTTGGACCGCACTCAGAAACACTCGTTCTCGTCCCAAGGTGATAACAGAGGTACCCAAGAAGTTTCGTGAAGATCGGTTGATAAATACAGCCTCTAGCCCGAGCCGTATTGACATGTGTACTTACTGTGTGTAAGTAGCACTGAAAAAATCAAAGTTCATCTAATTTGCATAATTTCTGCACGAGAAAAAAAAACGCATTATATGTGATGTATTCCATGGTACTAAACATTCATACAAAAAATTATTCAAATCAGAGCTTTTATGTGGAAGTTCTGCGCAAAAATCTGATTGCCCCTAATTTTGAACAAAATGGCTGCCAGCAGCTATCTTGAATTTCAGAGCGGACCCAAAAACACTCGTTCTCGTCCCACAGTGATAACAAAGGTACCCAAGAAGTTTTGTAAAGATCAGTTTATAAATGCGGCCTCTAGCCCGAGCCGTATTGGCATTTGCACTGACAGTGCTAAAAGTAACACTAAATAAATCAAAGTTAGTCTAATTTGCATAATTTAAGCACGAGAAAAAAACACATATGATATATAATGTATCTCATGGTACTAAACATTCATACAAAAAATTATTCAAATCAGAGCTTTCATATGGAGCTTCTGTACAAAAAACAGATTTCTGCAACGTCTGTACAAAATGGCCGCTGGCAGCCATCTTGAATTTTAGACCGCACACAAAAACTCTCGTTTTCGTCACACAGTCATAACAAAGGTACCCAAGAAGTTTCGTAAAGATCGGTTCATAAATACGGCCTCTAGCCCGAGCCGTATCCAATTGTTGACGTACGGACAGATGGACGATGGGCCATGACAAAAGCTCAAATTTGGCTTTGCCAAAGTTGAGCTAAAAATAGGCCGATGAAATCGTCAGATGTGTACCCATACATGCAACTAGTAGAAATGCCGACATTATGTACACCATACATGGTATGGGTACATACAGAAATGGATTGGTGGAGTGCCTAATTTGATGGATAAAGGGTTAATATCTCCGGATCAAATTATTAGATTTACATAAAAAACTATACAGCACAGCACAGCACATCAGTAACCTGAATACATATATAAAGTAACCTGATAATCGGATTAATATTTATTGAGTTATCGCATGTCGAAGAAATGGATTGGAGGAGTTCTCAATCTGAAGGATAAAGGGTTAATATCACAGGATCAAATTATCAGATTTACACCAAAAACTATACAGCTCAGCTCATCAGTAACCTGAATACACATATGAAGTGACAGGACAAACAGATTGATATTTTTGAGTTTTCTCATGCCAAAGGGATTGGAGGATTTTCAATTTGAAGGATAAAGGGTTAATATCTCAGGATCAAATTATCCGATTTACCCCAAAAACTATACAGCTCATCACATCAGTAACCTGAACACAAATATAAAGTAACTTGACAATCCAAGCAATATTTTTCAAGTTATTGAATGCCAAAGGGATTGAAGAAATTTTCAATTTGAAGGATAAAGGGTTAATATCTCAGGATAAAAATAACAGATTTACACCAAAAACTATACAGCTCGGAACATCAGTAACCTGAAGATATATATAAAGTAACATGACAATTGGATTGATATTTTTTGAGTTATCTCATGCCAAAGGGATTGGAAGAATTCTCAATTTGAAGGATAAATAGTTAATATCTCAGGATCAAATTATCAGATTTACACCAAAAACTATACAGCTCGGAACATCAGTAACCTGAAGATATATATAAAGTAACATGACAATTGGATTGATATTTTTTGAGTTATCTCATGCCAAAGGGATTGGAGGATTTTCAATTTGAAGGATAAAGGGTTAATATCTCAGGATCAAATTATCCGATTTACCCCAAAAACTATACAGCTCATCACATCAGTAACCTGAACACAAATATAAAGTAACTTGACAATCCAAGCAATATTTTTCAAGTTATCGAATGCCAAAGGGATTGAAGAAATTTTCAATTTGAAGGATAAAGGGTTAATATCTCAGGATAAAAATAACAGATTTACACCAAAAACTATACAGCTCGGAACATCACTAACCTGAAGATATATATAAAGTAACATGACAATTGGATTGATATTTTTTGAGTTATCTCATGCCAAAGGGATTGGAAGAATTCTCAATTTGAAGGATAAATAGTTAATATCTCAGGATCAAATTATCAGATTTACACCAAAAACTATACAGCTCATCACATCAGTAACCTGAACACAAATATAAAGTAACTTGACAATTCAAGTAATATTTTTCAAGTTATCGAATGCCAAAGAAATGGATACAGACGCCGGACGTACAGATGGACAGACAGATGGACAGACAGAGGGATGAAAGACGGATAGGCACCCCGGATGCCGGCATTATGTGTACCATACATAATATGGGTACACATAAAAATGGGTAATTCAGGTACTTCAATTGCAACCCTCATGTTAACTTTGATACACACGGATAAAAGATCTTAAAAGTTTGTATATTTGTGCAAAATTTATGCCTGTATTTGTATCATATTTGTTTTGCCCATATTGTTAGTGTATTTGTTAAAATGTATTCAACAAGAGGATCTTATATAAGCTGATTCTCCAATCATTTTAGTCATATCTCTTTTGGCAAATAAAATATGTTTAATCTAAATTACTGTGATGATATAAAAGATCAATAAAGCAAGGAAAATAATTCTGTCCTCAATGGTTAAGGTTTATTCTCTTGTGTACAACTGCGAACTCTCAAAAGGTTTTTGAAGTGTTTTTGCACTAGAACTTGCCTCTAAAATTTATTGTTAACTAAAGCTACTGTTAGTTAATTGAACAGAGGTATGAAAAAATGAACTAATGACAGAGAATGCTCCTCCCAAATTTAATTGTCCATTGTTTCAAAAAAGATGCTGCAAGTTGAAAAGTTATGACCTGCTCAAATGAATGCAATAATAACTAGAGAAACAGAATTTACTGCATCCAGTAAATTCAAGTCTGTGTGAAAAGGGTTAAAGTATCAGGAATAAACTCTACAGAAAGAGAATTTATGGAGGCTTATCTTCTGGTGTAAAATATTTTTTAACAAATCAGAAATGGGTTTTTCGTTAACAGTATTTACAGATATTCATACAGGAATCAGAACAATTTTTATAAGAAACCAGAAAAGGCATATATGTGACCAGCATTTAAAGGGTTCGATACACGAATCAGAAATGGACAATTTTGGCTCTGCGCACTAATTTGAGTGATGAAATACATTCATAAACTTTAGAAATACATTAAGGTGTAAATGCATTTCCCAGTCTTTCTGAATAATATGCACTTGATGACCTCATTCAGGTGGACCATATATTGAATCTCCAGCAATGTTTAACTCAGTCGGTGTAGTCCCATGTCCACATCTACACTGAAGAATGAGCGCAACCCACTTTGAAATAATGGCTCCACCAACTTCAGATCTGTCATCTGACATTCAGATCAAACGGGTGAAAAAAACATAGATAAGTGCAAACTGGTTATTGTTAACCAGCATGCCAAAATGCATAGAGATAGGAAAGTCCGTATTTGAGTTGTCATGCTGACAAAGGGTGCATAGACTCTATGTCGGAGATATTGTCATAAAAACTTTAAAAAAACCCAAGAGCTCATTTGAAAGCCTGCTCTTAAAAGCATCTAGTGACCTAAACAAGGCATACATAAAACTAGAACTTCTCTAATAAATTAATTTTAAACAGTCATAGCACTAACACAGTTAACAGAACATTCAACTATGTCAGTATTGCATCTTTTACCGGCATCCTGACAGTATTGTGATAGGTTTCAATAACAAATCTAGAGTGTAGTTTTACAATTACATGTACACTGGAATTCTTCATTATCAAGTTGTTTGTTTTTATATTAACTTGGTTTGGGAATTAATTCTGTACAATGAGATTAAATAAATAGATCATGTATTGTATTTGACAGTCACAGCTTTCTCCCCACTGCTTTTTGTGAAATTCTTTCATGGAGAAAATATTCATACAGGAATCAGAACAATTTTTCTAAGAAACCCGAAAAGGCATATATGTGCACACCATTTATAGGGTTCGATCAAGGAATCAGAAATGGACATTACTGCCGCTACCATTTATTTGAATGATGAGATACATGTATAATCTTCAGAACTGCATTAATTGGTATAAAATGAAATTCCCAATAGGTCGAAAAAGTATGCATTTAATGACCTCTCTTGACCGCATAGTGGTGGACCACATTTTGAACCTCCAGCAAGTTTCAACTCATTTGGTGTAGGTACCATTACTATAGGTCATACTAAACCTGAAGTATGAGCATAAACAGACATGTTAACTCTCCCGGAATGCCCGGGAGTCTCCCGGAATTAGCTATATCCTCCCGCCCTCCCGCACGGGAGTCAATTTGGGCCAAAATCTCCTGGAAAGTCGACATACCAGACAAAATCATGTCAGATTTGAGAAAAATTGGTGGTAATTTGAAACGAAAATGGGCAACTTACGCACACTGTAATTCAACTGCACGCTGATATAAGCAGCGTTTAACTGCATGAAACATATATGCTCTGGGAATAAAATGAAATATATCTTTTGACCGAGATTATTTATTCACTGTATTTGTTATCCAAATCTCAAATCGAAGAGAAAAACACCACCAAAACAAACAGTCCACTTGACAGGCCTACCGTGAAATGTCGACGATTTCCGATGAACTGCACAAAACACAAATCGAGTGAGTGTGCTGTGTATTCCCCATCCCCACCCACGGGTATTCCGGTGCCCATTCACCTCATGACTATGAAGTATGAATTGAATGAATTCCCGGCTACACGCCTGATTGCATGACACAGCATTCACGATGTTCATGGCATGTGAAAAGCTTCAGAACTCTCAGATTTGAACAGACTTGCGTAAGGGAGACTACTCTTTTAACAGGAGAGATATTGATGTATTTCTAATTTTTCTCCCTGCTGAAAGAAAACACACTCAAATCTAATGATCGTCGGGGTTCTTTACTGTAATAAAGCAAACCAACATTGAATATATAACTCATTCAATAAAATAAACATCATTTCCCGGTAAACCCTGAAAACTTATATTCTGAATAAAATCCTTTCCCCTTACGAAACAGAACACATTTGAGGATGCACTATTTTTTTCAGATGTGAACTGAACTTTCTTCATCTCTCATTAGCCTTGTTCCAGATAGTAATCAATGGTCTGTTTGGGGTTCAGACTGAAAACGGTTCCCCGGGAGCAAGTAAAATTTATACCAAATCATATTGACGAAGTAGATCAATTCTCTTTTATGCAGATTGCATAACATATTACAAAGAACCCAGGTTGCCAATTTGCCAAGCTGTGATTTGATCATTTTATGTTCTAAACTTTATTTTTATGTTCTACTTTTGAAGTTTTTAGTTAATCAAGTCTGATCACACCCATATTTCAGTTATGTCTACACAAGTTTATATCAATGTCCAGAGATGGAAATACAGGTATAGGTCAGCCTGGTCAAATCAATACCACCTAACTACTCAGTCCACCCCACTCACTTGTAAATGTAAGTTATAATTACTCTAACCAAAGACTCCAGTGATTCATTGTTCTGAAATACTTATGCCTGTGTGTGTGTGTGGGGGGGGGGGGGGAGGAGGGGGAGGGGGATATTTGGTATTAATTTGTATTTAAAATTGATCCACACATGGTTTCTACGCGCATAAAATACTTATGCCTGTGTGTGTGTTGGGGGGGGGGGGGGGGAGAGGGGGGGGGATATTTGTATTTAAAATTGATCCACACATGGTTTCTACGCGCAAAAAAAAAATCTCCCTGAAAATCATGTCATCTCCCTGAAAATTTTCATCAATCTCCCTGAAAAAAATTTTGGGAGGTTAACATGTCTGAGCATAAACTACTTTATAAATATTGGCTCCACCAACTCCGGATCTGCCATATTTGTAGATGATGGCAAATGTTCATATTAGCAAGGCAATGATGAAGTGCATGCATGGTACCTCTGGAAAATATATTGCAAGTAAAAAGGTTCAGTAATGTTGGAATGTAGACGGTGAAAGGCCTTGAAGACCCCCAAGAGCCTGTCTGAAGACTTATTGGCATTGTCAAAATACCGAGGTCCCATCTATATCCATGTGTGTTTAGAACAACACTGTGAGAATGGAAATGGTTTTCATTATTCACAATGATTTTTTCGAAGAGAGGTGCACCATCGAAGTGCAGTACGCTTTAGTACACAGCGCCACAGTGCCCCCATATTAAGATTTTCAGAGGGTTAAAAAATTCGCTTTAAATATTCCATTTTAATCCTTTAACCCTTTACCCAGATGGTAGAGGTGCAGGCTGCAAGCCGAGAGGTCCTCGGTTCGAATCCCACCTGCAGCAACCGCGTTGTGTCCTTGAGCAAGACACTTCACCCCCATTGCCCACGTAGGGGCACGGTGACGCTGTGTACTAAGGCGTACTGTACGCTGATGGTGCACCTGTCTTCAACCAATGCTAACCCTGCTTGTGTGGAGTTGGTATGTTGGGGAGCTGACAGTTGCTCGCCGTTGCTCGGTGGTTCTCTCTGGGTACTCCGGCTTCCTCCACTTGTAAAACTGTCACGGTCATGGTTAGCCATTGTGCAGAAATATGTGACCTTAAAACACCAATAAAAATAAAAAAAAAACCTTTACCCAATGAATCGGCCGCATCCGCCCGCGTAATATGCAAATTGAGAAGTTGAAAAAATATTAGTTCCAACGAGGGGTCCCACGATATGGTTTTGTTGAAATTGTTTGGAAAATTTGAAAAAACTGATATTTGAAATAATAAATTTTGCTATCGTCTCCGTTGGGTAAAGGGTTAAATGGGGGTGCAATGCCTGAGTTGGCAGAGGTGCAGGCTGCAAGTCGAGCGGTCCTCACTCTGTCCTTGGGCAAGACACTTCACCCCATTGCCTACGTGGGTGCATGGTGGCGATGTGTACTAAAGCGTACTGCACATCGATGGTGCACCTGTATTCAACCAATGCTAACCCTACCTGTGTGGAGTTAGTATGTGGGGAATCTGATAGTTGCTCGCTGTTGCCCGGAGGTCCTCCTCCCCAAGTACTCTGGCTTCCTCCGCCCGTAAAACTATCCTGGTCATGGTAAACCACTGTGCAGAAATATGTGAAATTAAACACCAATAAATAAATAATCCTTTAAAAAATGAGCTCATTCCAATGAAGGGTCATAAGCTATGTTTTTCAAACAAAAATGAAAAAGTAATTAAAACTGAATAGACATTTCTGTGTATAAAGCTGACCGGTTTTTGCCGTTATGTTGGTTAAAGGGTTAAGAAACACTTAGTTTGGAAAGCACACTGAAAAGGTGTCCCATTCCACATAGAATTAAATGTTTCAGAAAACAGAGCGAAAAACATTCTGTAGCCATGAGTTATATTAAAGATATTTTTTTACTCACATCGAAGTATTAAGAGGGTTAAAATCTGACCATTCAAATATTCCATTTTATTACTTTGTAACTGTGATAGGTGTTTCGAGAAAGCCACACACCACTCCATCCCAAAACCTCTCAATCCTGAGTTATGATTGAAAATAAATAGATTTTTAAAAAAAAATGCTTTGAAAAGTGAAGGTTTCTCTCTCTCTTCAATGACTGAGACTGAAGTTTTGTAACATGATACAACATAAATATACAGTGCTGTTCAATGTAACAAAGAATTCTATCTCAGCTTTCTCTCTGGAGATTTCTGTTTTAGATAATGGTTACTGCTTCAGCTAACTTATTTCCCAGTAAATGTTGTAAACATATTTTTAACATCTAGAGCCCGAAGGCCCCACATGCCTCCAAATCATAGATGACCAAATACCAATGGCAGGCAGTCTATCAGTATACCAAAAACATTGAGATAGGATTGATTGTATTTGGGTTATCATGTTGACAAACAGTGCATAGAAGACATTCTATGAATGTTATTAATTTATTGGGGTTTAACGACACTTCAACATCTAGGCCCGCCTTGTGTCGTACAGTTTTTGTGGATGGAGGAAACCAGAGAACACAGAGAACCACCAAACAACAACAACAAGCAACTGTCTGGATCCCCAACATGCTAACTCCACACAAGCAGGGTTAGTGCAAGTGTATCATTGGCATGCAGTATGTTTTAGTACACAACATCACTATGCCATTATGTGGGCAATGGGGGTGAAGTGTTTTTGCCCAAAGACACAAGGCAGTTGCCACAGATAGGATTCGAACTGAGAACCTCTAGGCTTGCAGCCTGCACCTCTAACTGCTTAGCCACCGTGCCCCTCTATGAATGTAATGGGAATACTTTAGAGACTTATTTTGGGGATAAAATAGTTTTAAAGGAAATAGGTTTTCAATGACAGTATTTATAGATATTCATTCAAAAATCAGTTAATTTTTTCCAAGAAACCAGATAAGGTATATATCTTCACAGTATTCAAAGGGACCAATCAAGGGAATGCACAAGGAGGTTCAAAAATATGATTTCCAGCAATTCTGGTAATAGCCCTCGTGACTCCTGTTCCACCTTGGCCCAAATTTTGAATCTCCATCGAGTGTCGACTCATTTGGTGTTGGTCCCAGGTCCATACATCATACCATGCTTGAAATATGAGCATGACCCACTTTCACAAATTTTGGCCACACCAACTTTTTATGTAAAAATGGATGTATGGACTTCAGGAATGCTTTAGTGAGTCAAAAAATGTGATTTCCAGCAATTCTGAAAAAATGCATTCAATGACAACAAGTGACCTCCGTAACCTTGACCCACATTTTTGAACCTCCATCAAGTGTCAACTTATTTAGTGTTGGCTCCAGGTCCATGCATCACACCATCCTTGAGATATGAGCGTGACCCACTTTCAAAAATTTTGGCCACGCCCACTTTTTTCATGAAAAAATGCACATCTGAATTTTGGGGAAGCATTTGGAGGTCAAAAAATGTGATTTCCAGCAATTATGAAAAATGCACTCATTGACCCCTGAGTGACATCGGTGACCTTGACCCATATTTTGAATCTCCATCGAGTGTCGACTCATTTGGTGTTGGTCCCAGGTCCATACGTCATACCATGCTTGAGATATGAGCGTGACCCACTTTCAAAAATTTTGGCCACGCCCACTTTTTTTACATCAAAATGCATGTGTGTATGTCAGGAATGCTTTAGGGTGTCAAAAAATGTGATTTAGGGTGTCAAAAAATGTGATTTCTAGCAATTATAAAGAATGCACTTAATGAACCCTAGGTGATCTCCATGACCTTGACCCATATTCTGAATCTCCATCGAGTTTCGACTCATTTGGTGTTGATCCCAGGTCCATACGTCATACCATGCTTGAGATATGAGCGTGACCCACATTCAAAAATTTTGGCCACGCCCACTTTTTTTTCATGAAAAAATGCACATCTGAATTTTGGGGAAGCATTTGGGGGTCAAAAAATGTGATTTCCAGCAATTATGAAAAATGCACTCATTGACCCCTGAGTGACCTCGGTGACCTTGACCCATATTTTGAATCTCAATCGAGTGTCGACTCATTTGGTGTTGGTCCCAGGTCCATACGTCATACCATGCTTGAGATATGAGCGTGACCCACTTTCAAAAATTTTGGCCACGCCCACTTTTTTTATGTCAAAATGCATGTGTGTATGTCAGGAATGCTTTAGGGTGTCAAAAAGTGTGATTTCTAGCAATTATGAAAAATGCACTTAATGACCCCTAGGTGACCTCCATGACCTTGACCCATATTCTGAATCTCCATCGAGTTTCGACTCATTTGGTGTTGATCCCAGGTCCATACGTCATACCATGCTTGAGATATGGGCGTGACCCACTTTCAAAAATTTTGGCCATGCCCACTTTTTTTACTTCAAAATATATGTGTGTACGTCAGGAATGCTTTAGGGGGTCAAAAAATTTGATTTCTAGCAATTATGAAAAATGCACTTAATGACCCCAAGTGACCTCCGTGACCTTGACCCATATTTTGAATCTCCATCGAGTGTCGACTCATTTGGTGTTGGTCCCAGGTCCATACGTCATACCATGCTTGAGATATGAGCGTGACCCACATTCAAAAATTTTGGCCACGCCCACTTTTTTTTACGTCAAAATGCATGTGTGTATGTCGGGAATGCTGTAGGGGGTCAAAAAATGTGATTTCTAGCAATTATGAAAAATGCACTTAATGACCCATAGGTGACCTCCATGACCCTGACCCTTATTTTGAATCTCCACCGAGTGTCGACTCATTTGGTGTTGGTCCCAGGTCCATACATCATACCATGCTTGAGATATGAGCGTGACCTACTTTCACAAATTTTGGCCACGCCCACTTTTTTTTACGTCAAAATGCATGTGTGTATGTCAGGAATGTTTTAGGGGGTCAAAAAATGTGATTTCTAGCAATTATAAAAAATTCACTTAATGACCCCTAGGTGACCTCCATGACCTTGACCCATATTTTGAATCTCCATCAAGTGTCGACTCATTTGGTGTTGGTCCCAGGTCCATACGTCATACCATGCTTGAGATATGAGCGTGACCCACATTAAAAAATTTTGGCCACGCCCACTTTTTTTACGTCAAAATGCATGTGTGTATGTCAGGAATGCTGTAGGGGGTCAAAAAATGTGATTTCTAGCAATTATAAAAAATGCACTTAATGACCCATAGGTGACCTCCATGACCCTGACCCATATTTTGAATCTCCACCGAGTGTCGACTCATTTGGTGTTGGTCCCAGGTCCATACGTCATACCATGCTTGAGATATGAGCGTGACCTACTTTCACAAATTTTGGCCACGCCCACTTTTTTTACGTCAAAATGCATGTGTGTATGTCAGGAATGTTTTAGGGGGTCAAAAAATGTGATTTCTAGCAATAATGAAAAATGCACTTAATGACCCCTAGGTGACCTCCGTGACCTTGACCCATATTTTGAATCTCCATCGAGTGTCGACTCATTTGGTGTTGGTCCCAGGTCCATACGTCATACCATGCTTGAGATATGAGTGTGACCCACTTTCAAAAATTTTGGCCATGCCCACTTTTTTTTACATCAAAATGCATGTGTGTACGTCAGGAATACTTTAGGGGGTGAAAGAATGTGATTTCCAGCAATTCTGAAAAATGCACTCAATGACCCCTAGATGACCTCCATGACCTTGACCCATATTTTGAATCTCCATCGAATGTCGACTCATTTGGTGTTGGTCCCAGGTCTGTAGGTCATACCACGCCTGAGATATGGGCATGACCCACTTTCAAAACACCCCTACAGACACCCTTGATACCCCAGGAATGTGAAAAACATAGGTGGCCGAGAACTTGTGGCTGTCTATCAGCATGCCAAAAATCAACGAGATAGGTCAATTCGTTTTCGAGTTATCTTGCGGACAAAGAAGTGATGAGAAGACAGAAGACAGGAGAAGAAGAAGAAGAAGAAGAAGAAGAAGAAGAAGAAGAAGAAGAAGAAAAAAAAGAAAAAAAAAAAAGAAAAAGAAACCGTGCAAAAACAATAGTCTGTGTGTTTCACACAGACTAATTATATCAAATTCCAAGTTTCAAATAGGAAATTTAAAATAATTTCTATATTTATCATACCTACCATGGCCCAGACCTAAATGCAGATCTATTTGACTAAATCAGGCAAACACTTAATTTTGAACTCCTAACCCCCCCCCCCCCCCACCCCCAAATAAAAAAAAAACAAAGAATAAACTAGAGGCTCTAAATAATCGCTCACCTGGAACTACATATAAAAATGTGATTTCCCATAGGCTTTCCATGCTAACTATGAGCTGCAATTGTGGCCATGTTTGCAACATTACATCAGCATTACATGAGGATCATTGGTAGGTGTCCCAGTCCTCAATCATGTGAAGTTTCAAAACATTTGACTTTGTAGTTTCAGAGGGGAATATTTTTGCAACATCCATCAGACAGAATCAGAGAATGTCTCTGGTGGCCATATTTTCCAACCAATGGGAACAAAAAGAGGATTACTTTTACTTATAGAGGGCCTCCTATAGACCATTACTGCAAAGTTTGGTTCACGTCGGCTCAGTAGTTCCAGAGAAGAAGATGAAAATGTGATTTCCCATAGAGTTTCTCTAGTAACTATAAGCTGCAATTGTGGCCATGGTTGCAACACGATCAACATTTAATGAGGATTGTTAGTTGAGGGTGTCCCAGTCATCAACCATGCAAAGTTTCAAAACATTTGGCCCTGTGGTTTCAGAGGAGAAAATTTTTCAAAATCCACCAATCGGAATAAAATAATGCTTTTGGCAGCCATGTTTTTCAATGCACGGTAACAAAAATGAGGAGCATTTGTAGAAGACGACCCATAAACTATCTCTGCCAGGTTTGGTTCCCGTCGGCTCAGAAGTTCCAGTGAAGAAAATGAAAATGTGATTTCCCATAGGGTTTCTATAGTAACTATAAGTAATAGATATATCACTATTTTGTGTACTATATGGGTAAATAATTGTACAGTTGTGCAGGTGTCCGGAGATATTTTGGACGAGGCGAAGCCGAGTCCAAATATTGGAGGACACCTGCACAACTGTACAATTATTTACCCATATAGTACACAAAATAGTGATATATGTGATTAAATCCACAGCCCCTCAATGTTAACAAAAGTAAAAAAAATTATATTTTAGAAAGTTTGACACGAGTAAAACCACATTTTAAAACACTTTTTGCTTGCTCTACCCCCGAAAAACAAAATGGGCATAACCCATTGTTTGCTTGCTAGAAAGTCTATTGAAGTCATGACACGCATCAGAAGTTCAGATATTGTGAACAGATCTGTGGCTTCGAAGTGAACTCACATCATGACGTAATTTGTTCTCCCGCTAATATAATGTCTCAGCTCAAGGGTGGAACACTTATTCAATCCCTCATCGAAAGTGCGGCAGATAAATTTAATAATCGTTCATTTTTAAAGCATTTGGAAGAATAATTCTTTTTTTTATCTAAAGAAGAGGTTCGCTTTCCCTCAGGGGTGGCGGGTGGTGGTGCCTGATTGCATTTTTTTAGGCTATTTATTTATTTACTGGTGTTTAAGGTCACTTTTCTGCAGCTGTGGCTAATTGTGACCGCAAAAAAAGGTGTAAAGTCAAGTTTAGCCAATCGTTTACACCCATGCTGCCCATTTTAGGGGACTTCTACCCCGGGCACTGGTGACCAGGTCCTATTTTACCAGTAAAACTGAACTTGTTTACCACAGCAAACAAGCACTGCTTCACTTCCGAGGTTTCCACAGGAGTCCTTTTTAGGTTACCAGGGCTGTTGGTTATTAAAGGCAACAAAAAATTAAAAAGTACATTATAATTTGGACACGATGCACACTCAATTCAGTAGCTCTGTCGAGAAAAGCTTGTCGATAATTCATGTGTTAGAAAGTTTTTCACACCTCCTTTACAGCATCTTTTCTTTTGAATGGTTATGATTACAGTACCGTGACAATCGTACAAATATCTAGTTATTGGGACTGTTTCAAAACCGTACCAATATCCAGATATTGGTACTGTTTTACTGAGCTGTTCTCATCAAAACCGTACTTGGTGTGATTTTATAGGGCTTGTTTTCATGACAGAGAACAAAAGAAATATTAGGTAGCTGTGGATTAAGTTGCAATTGTGGCCAGGTTTACAACCCAATCAACATTAAATGAGGACCGTTGGAAGAGGGGGTCCCAGTCATCAACCATGCAAAGTTTTAAAACATTTGGCCCTCTGGTTTCAGAGGAGAAGATTTTTCAAAATCCACCAATCAGAATCAAAGAATGCCTCTGGCGGCCATGTTTTCAAACCCATGGGAACAAAATGAGGATTGTTTGTAGAGGACCTCCCATAGACTATCCCTGCCAGGTTTGTTTTCACGTTGGCTCAGTAGTTTCAGAGAAGAAGATGAAAATGTGATTTCCCATTGGGTTTCTATAGTAAATATAAGCTGCAATTGTGGCCATGTTTACATCCCGATCAACATTAAATGAGGATTGTTGGTAGAGGGCATCCCAGTCATCATTTATGTGAAGTATCATAACATTTGGCCTGGCAGTTTCAGAGGAGAAGATTTTTTAAAATCCACCAATCAGAATCAAAGAATGCCTCTGGCGGCCATGTTTTTCAACCCACAGGAACAAAAACTAGAACTATCACTGAAGGTGATTAATACCCCCGCTTTGGGTTTTTAGAGGAATGCACTTCTGATCATGTAGGCGAAGGCCATAAGGAAATGTATACATAAAGATCATTTTTTGTTGTTGAAATTTGTATTTGCATGTGGCCTTCCACAGAACAGCACTGAATACTTAAAGAGCCCACAGATATATGGTTTACATTTGGAAAAACACATTTACAATGTGCAACATGTATTCAAAATCGGTTCATTAATGTAGGAGGAGTTGCGCACACAAGAATTTGTTCGAACGGAAAGACATAATAAATCTAAGTCAAAGGAAGATAACCTGGTTAAAATTGTCGTAGATCAAAAATCTTGGAATATGCGCATGTTCACTTAGTAGTGATGATGTCTGAAAAGTTTTGTCCAAATTGATTGATAAATGTAGGAGGAGTTGCACGCACAAGAATTTCATGTAGAAACCCATAATAAATCTAAGTTAAAGGGAGATAACCTAGTTAAAATTGCCACAGCTCAAAAATTTTGGAATATGCGCATGTTCACTTAGTAGTGATGATGTCTGTAAACTTTCGTCCAAATTGATTGATAAATGTAGGAGGAGTTGCGCACACAAGAATTTCATGCAGAAACCCATATTAAATCAAAGTTCAAGAGAGATAACCTGGTTAAAATTGTCGCAGATCAAAAAGTTTGGAATATGCACATGTTCACTTAGTAGAGATGATGTTTGAAAGGTTTCATCAAAATCGGTTCATTAATGTAGGAGGAGTTGCGCACACAAGAATTTGTTCGAACGGAAAGACATAATAAATCTAAGTCAAAGGGAGATAACCTGGTTAAAATTGTCGCAGATCAAAAATCTTGGAATATGCACATGTTCACTTAGTAGTGATGATGTCTGAAAAGTTTTGTTCAAATTGATTGATAAATGTAGGAGGAGTTGCGCACACAAGAATTTCATGTCCGGAAAGACGTACCGAAGGACGTACGGACGGACGGACAAACGGACGGACAAACGGACGGACGGACGGTTGGACGGACGGACGTACGGACATACAGGGCGATTCCTATATAGCCCCCACTTCTTCGAAGCGGGGGTATAATAAGGATCGTTTGTAGAGGACCTCCCATAGACTATCCCTGCCAGGTTTATTTTCACGTTGGCTCAGCAGTTCCAGAGAAGAAGATGAAAATGTGATTTCCCATAGGGTTTCTATAGTAACTGTAAGCTGCAATTGCAGCCATGTTTGTAACCTGATCAACATTAAATGAAGATCATTGGTAGAGGGGGTCCCAGTCATCATTTATATGAAGTTTGAAAACATTTGGCCTGGCAGTTTCAGAGGAGAAGATTTTTTAAAATCCACCAACCAGAATCAAAGAATGCCTCGGGAAGCCATGTTTTTCATTCGACGGGAACAAAATGAGGATTGTTTGTAGAGGACCTCCCATAGACCATTCTTCCCAAGTTTCGTTCATACTGGCTCAGCGGTTATAGAGAAGAATATGAAAATGTGAAAAGTTTGTGGGCGCTGGACGACGACGGATGCCAAGTGATGAGAAAAGCTCACATGGCCTTTTAGGCCAGGTGAGCTAAAAATAATGTTATTCCATACATGATGTCTATACATGCACAGACCGCTAGAATTTCTGCAAACAACTATTCTTTTGTTTGGCCTCAGTGTAAACAGTTGATTGTTTACTTACATGTTTTCTGAAATTCTGCATTTTTGATGGCCTCAAGCACTGAATCACACAGGGATACTTCATTAGAATATTTACAAAGAATCAAGGAAGGATGACAGACAAAACAAATTCTATCAAGACAGTATTTTCTGAAATAATTACTTGGACGAATTTTAGAATCCTGTGTTACCCTCTTTTGGGTCTCTGTATAAATACTCATTTAAATATGTCTGCTCAATGTTTTCTTCCCCTTTTCTGTTCTCCTAGTGGTATCTACACATTTTGGCATTTTTAATTCAATTTTCAGAATTTTTTTATCTTTGTTTATGTCAGAAATGGCTAATTATTTGGATTATGTACATTTTCAAATTTTGTTTTGAAAACGTATTGTTCATTTCAATAATTTTCTAGACACGTTCTAGATAAATACTTCATAGGTATTATTATCTTAGAGATTTAGTCAAATAAAGCCGCAGTGGTAATGATGGATAAATATAAACAAGTTTCCATATTTCATATTCCAGAACATGAATAGATAAAGTAAAACAAGTGCAACACAAAGCGTGGGCCAATGCCCCCGACCTGTATGCAAGTTCGAGGTAGCCCTGAAGGTATTGTGGGACATAAAAATTTTCTAAGTTTAAAGAGTGAAAACAGAAAAATTTTCCAAGTCAAAAAAAGGCCATAACTCTGGGGAAAAATTATTGCACAGAACCCGGTCCTTGTGCATATCTGTTCCCCCATGCAGGTCTATCAGCATACCAAAGGAGATCCAAATCCGAGTGATGGCTTTGAAATTACAATGCAAAACATTTGTACAGACAGATGGATGGACAGCTAGACAAACAGACAGACAGACGGCTTCACTAGATACCCCCGAATCCTCCTTCGGAAGTTGGGGGCATAATAAGATATTACAGACAGTTCAGCAGCAAAGTCATCACCATGGAAGTTGATTTGGCTTAACCCTTTGAAACTCAAAGACCGCTTTTCTGGGCCAGGATCGTGATATGACATGAACTCATAAAGTAGATAGTTATGAAGTGAATGAGTGTGGTAGACTAATCAAAATTTTCAACATGCAGCTACAAGACTGCACATTGAAAATATTCAATGGTCTTCCCCTAAGTAATGAAAATAGACTCTACCTGTTGATGGCCCTGAGCTGGTATGGAATATACCATAAGGTTTTAAAGGGTTAAGCTCCAGTAAATCATTAGGCATCAAAGTAACCTGCAGCAAGAATAATCTGTACAACTGCATGTACTAACAATTAGTAACTTACTCCTCACTAACTTCATATTCTTTGATCTCTGGGCTGTCACTTTCACTCTCAGAAAGTTCCATTTCCTTTTCTTCATCATCCACTCCTTCACTCACTAGAATCTCGTTGGGGTACTTAAGTAATTCTATAACAGACTCAACTGTCTCATATGGATCTATAATGACAAAACTAATTGCACTTATTATAAACCTTTACTCCTTACAAGAGGGTCCATGGGGCCTGAGGCACTACCCTGACAATAGTTGCTTAAAGAAGGATTTAATAGTATCTATGGCCAGCAAACACTACACAGGACTGAAGTCATATAACTATTCGTAACTCTGTTGTCCAGTAAGATGACATTTTCTGGTACTGAGATGCTACCACACAAATAATGCCCAGATTTCTAGTAATAGAAAATAGGGAGCCCAAATACCAACCTAGGGACTTAACTGGAACTGATTAAGCACCCCCTCCCAACTACTCCCACCCATCAGGATTCTGACTCGGGGATCTGATACAGGCAGATTTTCAACCATTATTCCTCATATTTAAAGAGCCTGATCTGAAGAAGATTTTTTTTTAAATTCTCTCATATTGCACTAAGTTAAACTGGGCTCCAACAGCTGGGTAAGCTGATTTGAAAAAGAACAAAATGTGATGTCAGAACAAGCAATCACCTCAGAATTAACTAAAGTTGGTTCAGCGGTTTAGGAGGGGCAGGTGCAAACACCATGTTCACGGACACCAGTCGACGGACTGTGAGTGATCATTATAGTTCACCCTGACCTTCAGTCAGGTGAGCTAATCACAAAAAATTAAGGATTCTGTATACCATATCTAAGTTTTAAAGATTATCCGTAATATTGGACTAAATTAAAACTCTGGCCCCAATTGAGAGACAAAATATTAACCCAGGAACTTAATTTGAACAAACTTGAAATCTGACTCCCCTAAGGATAGTGTATACCATATATCGAAAGATTCTGACTGGGGTTCATGAGAAGATTTTGAAAGAAAAGTTAAAATTTGGGCTCCGATGGGGAGCGCAAGTTCTAATCAAGGAACTTGCTTTGAACAAACTTTAGTCTGACCCCTGTAGGGATGCTGTATCCTAAACAACAAAATATTTTGACTGGTGGATCTGAAGGTGAGGCTTTTTAAAGACTATTCCCCATATTGTGCTAAGCTGAAATTCGTGGCTCCCACGGAGAATCCAATTATAAATCGATAGTCGTGATTTGTACAAACTTGAATCTGACCCATGTAAGGATTCAGTATACCATACATCAAAAGATTCTGACAAGTGTTTCTTGATAAAATGTGTTTTAAAGATTATTCCTCAAAATGGACTACGTAAAAATTCAGGCCCCAATAGGGAGCCCAAATATTAACACAGGGACTTGGTTTGAACAAACTTAGATCTTCCTTCTCTAAGGATGCTGTATATCAAATATCAAAAGATTCACACTGGTGGATCTGAAGAAGATTTGTGAAGAATATTCTTTCTATTGCACCAAGTGAAAAGTTGGACTCTCATAGGGTGCCCAAAAATTAACCATGGTTCTTGATTTGAACAAACTTGAATATGACCTCCATAATGAGATTGTGTACCAAATATCAAAAGATTCTGACTGGTGGATCTGAGGAAGAAAATTTTTTAAAGATTATTCTCCATATTGCACAAAGTTAAAATTCTGGCTCCCATAGAATGCCCAAATATTAACCAAGGAACTTGATTTGAACAAATTTTAATCTGACCCCTGTAAGGATGCTGTATACCGTATGTCAAAAGATTATGATTAGTCTCTCTGGAAAAGAAGATTTTAAAAGATTATTCCTCATATTGGATCGAGTTAAATTCAGGCTCCAATAGGGAGCCCAAGTATTAACATAGGGACTTGATTTTTACAAACTTTAATCTGATACAACGGAGGAAGATCTATACCATATATCAAAAGATTGTGGTTGGGGGTTCATGAGAAATTTTTTTTAAAAGAATTTTCCTCATATTGCACCAAGTCAAAATTTAGGCTTCAATAGGGAGCCCAAATATTAATCAAGAGACTTGATTTGAACAAACTGAAATCTGACGTTGTTTACAAAACATGGTTGATCTGAAGAAGATTTTTAAAGCTTATTCCCCATATTGCACTAAATTAAAGTTCAGGTACCCATAGAGAGCCCAATTATTAACCGGTGGGCTTGATTTGAACATATTTGAATCCAACCCTAGTAAGGATTCTGTATACCATATATCAAAAGATTATGACTAGTGCTTCTGGGGAAAAAGAGTTGTTAAAGATTATTCTTGATACTGGACTAAGTTAAAATTGTGGCTCCAATAGGGAGCCCAAATATTGCCAGAGGGACTTGGTTTGAACAAATTTAGATCTGACCTCCCTAAGGATGCTATATAACAAATATCATACGATTCTGACTGGTGGATCTCGAGAAGAAGATTTTTAAAGATTATTCCTTGTGTTAAGTAAACATTCAGGCCCCCATAGAGAGCCCAAATATTAACTGGGGGACTTGATTTGAACAAACATGAATTTGACCCCTGTAACAATGTTGTATACCAAATATTAAAAGATTAGTGATTCTGGAGAAGATTCTTTAAAGAGAACTTCTCATATTACACCAAGTTAAAATTTACGATCCTGTATTGAGCCCAAATAAGAACCAAGGGGCTCAATTTTAACAAACCGGTATCTGAGCCCACAATGGATGTGGTATACCATATAGCAAAAGATTGTGATCAGTATTTCTGGAGAAGATTTTTAAAAAATTTTTGCAAATATGCTGACACAGCATTTTTTCGATTTCCCACTACAATACACCACAACTGATGGCACTTATTTTACCATTCCATTCTCCTGGTCCTAAGGATGCTTCATACCAAATAACAGATCTCTGTTCCGTGCAGTTTGGGAAATAGTTTTTTAGTTCCAGGGGTTCCCATGGGCATGAGGGAAATTTGTTTTGTTGCATGAATTAAGTACTTATGACTCAATAGTACCACAAATCAAATTTGGTTCAGTCGAAATTTATTCTACATCTCAAAAGGAAACTCAGTACAAAATATCAAGTCATTGTACCCAATGGTCCATGCAAAGATTTTTTTACAATTTGGGAGCATTTTCCTCCACTCCTTCCCTATGGGGCTGGACAAGTTGATTTGAACAAATGCAAAATGTGATGTCAGAACAAACAATCACCTCAGATTTAACTGAATTCTGTCCAGCAGTTTTGGAGAAGAAACAAACACCATGTTCACAGATGACAGACACCAGATGAAGGACGACAGATGGTGAGTGATCACAATAGCTCACCCTTTCAGTCAGTTGAGCTAAAAACCAAACGCTCAAATGTCTCAACAGAAACCACAATGAATGTGACCATGGGGCATTAATGCCCTCACCCACAATCCAGTACAAAAGCCCTAATATATTTAAAGTTTTATTGAATCATTGCAGCATATCCACATTATTCACATAAAAAACTTTGTCCTCTTTTTGTAATGACAAGTAAAACTCTAAAATTTCAGATTATTATGCATCCAAAAAAACCAAAAACAAACTAACCCAAAGGTTTTGTGCAACAAACACAAAATAACAAACTTTTTGCACAATCTACAGCCATAACTACCATTTTACTGGAAAGAAAAAGCTGCAAATGGAACCTGGCCTAACCATAAAAAAATGCTTTGAAATTTCAAATCATGAAAAAGAGGCACAAAAGTTACTGCATAGAAACTATATATTGAATCCACTTATTTTCTAATTAGAGTTTAGCCCATTGGTAATATGTTTGAGTTGGAGGAAATACGGCTGTTGGATTATGCAAGTATCTGTATTTGTCCTATTCAAGCATCCTTTTGTTGTGTTAACATTCTGTCAGGCTGTAAAAGTGCAACCTTATGTGGAATTCTGACAGAAGTCATGTGACCCAGCAAAATCTTAACACTATTTTAGCAGAAGATTGTCAGCAATCAGGGCTGAAGTTCTGAAGTGGGCAAGCCATTCAGATCAGGGATCATTTTACACTGTAAGTGTTACCTCATTTTTTTATTATTTTATTTTTCTTTTGTTTGTATTATGAGGAAAAAAGCGGCAGACATAATAGTATTTTATTTTAAATTTAACACTGATAGGGTAGGTATTGGAGATAAAGGCAATAAGCTTATTTTATTTTTAACAACACCTGAGAGAATTATTTTTTTTCAGATGTTATGTGGCCACACATTTATCTTTGTTTGGATATATTTTTCTCTTTATTTGGAGTAGGTGCGCAATTTAACTTTATTTTTCTTTTGCATTATGCCCCCCCCCTCCCCCCACACACCCCCTGCACACACACACACCACAAAGCTCTAAATTATCTTTTTACACTAAGCTTGAAGCAGCTGTGTACCCAGTGGAGTGTTATTTTTAAGAAAACATTGTTTAAATCACTTGGATTCTGAGTTATTCAACTGATAAAACAGAGTTTTACCTTAAGCAATAGTTTAGTCTTCCATCCATTAATTATGTTTAATTATGACTTTTTATGTCAGTCTCCATGTCATACTTTTATATTTCCAAAAATTTTCATAAATGCATAACATTCCACTTTGTTCAATATTCTGCCATAACCATGTGCAATTCTAAGCAAACACTCCCTACCCCTTTTATATTCTCAAAGGTTTAAATAATCCCTGATCAGGCAGGGGGGGTCTGGAAAAAAGTCCCATACACGAGGCTGAACACCACCCACCACCCCATTTTGAGGAGGAAAAATTTTTTTTTCCTTTTCTGAGAGGGGACCCACCCTCTAGTATCACCAAAAACCCGCGTTTTACACAACTTTTTCCTAGGTTTCACATGTAATTATACTTCCATTTAATTAACCTGATACATTCCCTGTAGCTGCTTGTTTAAATCAGCTTTAACCCTTTAACCAAGACAGGAATAAAATGATACTTTAAAATACCAAGGATTTTTTTATTTTTTGTCTTAAAAAGATAGCTTATGATCCCTCATTGTAACAAGCTTGACATCCAAAGATTATTTTACTTTAGTTGACACCTAGTGTCAATCCCATAAACCTTTTCACAATTGTAATTTCCAGATTTGTAATTCTGTTACATGACAGTAAATGGTCAAACTATTTGTTGGTACCCTAAATGGAACAGCAATTTATCATATACACGTGTCATTTAGTGTACCAGCAAACCAGTTTGACCATTTACTATTGAGTTTAAAAATTACATTTCCAGAATTACAATTATAAAACGGTTTGTAGGATCAGCTGTAGGTGTCAACTAGAGTAATTTATAGGGTTTTGCGTTACTGTTACAGATAAGACTGAGTGTCTGATTTTATTATGGTTTTGTTTTATTATTACATGTTGTTTACAAAATAAATCATTTTAAAAACATTAATTTATTTTATTGAGACCCATTACCAATGTGGTTAAAGTTCACTTTCTGACAAATACAGCAAAACTACTATGTCTATTGTGACTCCTGTGTCACTACACTGGCAGTCAGGCTGTTTAAACACATACGTGATAGTCCAGATGTTCACATAACCATCTCAATGTTTGGATGGAGCAAATTTGTTGAAATTTGTTTCTTCAAAATATTGATATGTCAATGTGGGTGAGCTGATTATTTCATTGACAGTTGTTGCTGTGTTCAATGTAGCAATCCAGTATGTATGCTAGGGTGAGCTTCTCGTTGTCTAACTTACCATTTTGATAAAACATTTAGTTGAAACTGACAAAAATTCTGGTCAAGCCGACTCATGTTCTTATTCATGAAAATTGCCAGTATTGAACAATATTTGTGTTTCAACACATATAGGGTAGTTATTAGGCCACCCCACCCTCCCCTTGATTTCCATTTATGAGGTTATTGCTCTGGCTGCCCCTCTGCATATAGTATAAGTGTCAAATATTGTTTTATATCAGATTTAAAATACAAAATAAGCATTATTTCATTGCAAGGAAAAAAGTCACTTTTTTCTCGGGCAGACCACCCACCCACCCCGGCCTCGTGTATAGGAAATTTTTCAAGACCCCCCCCCCCCCCCCCCCCCCCCCCCCCCCCCCCTGGATCAGGTTTAAATTAGAGCATGAAGGGGCAGAATGTTTATGATTCAAAACACAAATAGTTCTGATACACTTTTGATATAAATATCCCAAAAGGTTTAAAATACATCATGGTATTTTCGAGGCAGAGGTGGTCACAAATAAACTAATATATCCATTGGTATATGTATGAATGGAAATATCTTGAAAGTTAAAACCTAACAGGGAATTACTATACATGTAGAAGGCTTGGAAAAACATAGTAATAATTGATGTTTTGTTTTCCATTCCTGAATACTGTACTATGTCTGTCATGAATGTGAACCTGCTTTAGTCCTTTAATAGAAATCTTAATATAAAACCTAGACAGTTAATATATGTTTTTTGTGTTCACTCTAGTTTGAGGCATTGGGTATTGTTGGAGAGATCTCATGATGAGGCTATTTCCAACTCCATACAACACCTCAAGCTTTAGTGAGCACAAGCACAGCTTTGTAAAACATGTACCTGTAATTGTATACTTGTGCATCTAAATTATATTTCTTATAAAGTACAACCTATTACCCAATTATATCTGTCCATCCATTAATTCAATAACCTGCAGTATAGGGGTCCTATAAATTTATGCCCTGGTTATCAAGAGATAAATGTCGGCAAATTGTAGTGTTGTATCTAACACACTCATTTGTCATCCTGTGCAGTTCTGGAGGGAGTCTAGTTTATGGCTCTTTCCATCACTGTGAAGTGAGGCAGAAAAGGTGTTTTATTTTATGTGGCTTATCACAATGTTAAGGTGCAAATTACAGTTATATACTCAAAGCAGAGGATTGTAAGTGCAAGTGAAGTGTTTTGTTTCAGTTGAATTTTTTTATAGAAGTTTTACTTTTTAAGCATATCTACAATATCAGTTGAATCTTTTAATAGAAGTTTTATTTTTTAAGCATATCTACCATATCAGTTGAATCTTTTAATAGAAGTTTTATTTTTTAAGCATATCTACCATATCAGTTGAATCTTTTTATAGAAGTTTTACTTTATAAGCATATCTGCCATATCAGCTGAATCTTTTAAAGTGGGTTTACATTTTAAGCATATCTGCCATAGCTATGGATGTAGTTGCTATGTGCAAATAATGCATGTGCCTAGCATAAGGCATTTATCTTGTGTACTCGGGGATTACATTAGTGTTTGCAGTTAACTGCAAGTAGACTGGGATGACAGGGATTGGTAGAGAATATCTTGATGAAATTTCTCTAATTGGTTCATCCTGGACTTAATCACTACTAATCATCATCACTCAATATCATTTTGTGCGCATGATTCATCTGCACTTCATCTGCATGCTCGCTTTCATGTCTCATCCTGTCAATGCTGAGTATTATCAGGGCTTAAAATTCATTGATTGATTCTCGCAAATGATTCTCACAAGGAGAACAATGAGAATCAACGTTGATTCTTGCAAAATGTTCATTTGATTCTCATCATGGATTCTAACGTGTCCTTAAAGGTCGAGAGAAATGTACTTATTTTTTGCTCCCTCATAACAGGGAAATACTGACTTGACAGTGGTGTCTATTAAAGTCTTGGTTGCCTTTACAGGCAGCCACTACTTCAATAGACACCACTGTCCAGGTACTGTAACTTACATCAGCAAGACCACCAAAAGCCCATATGTAGGTACATGTGGTCTGTACAAGACAAGAAACTCACAAAAATTGGAACTAGGCCCTTAGAGTTAAACTGTAGTAAATACAGTGGAACCCTGTTAATTAAATAGCCACTTTGCCAATGAAAATGATTCAATAAACAGGAGCATTCAATTAACAGGGATTGTGTCACTTTCCTGTATTCAGGAGATAAATTTAGCATTTATTCTATTATATCGTGTTTGACAGAGCTCCATGAACTCTGTCAATCAGGATGTAATAGATTAAATGCCTGTACTGGATGTACTGAGGCCAAAAATAGGTCTATAAGCAAAGGAAAACTGGGGAGAGTCAGGGTAATTTCTCGACAGGTTACAAGATTGTTTTATTCAATTAATAGGAGTTTACTCTATAACCTATATTCAATTAACAGGTCAAATTTGTACAGGAGGTATGGTAAATGGTTTTGTGTTGGGAAATTATATTCAATTAATGGGCTTATTCAGTTAAGAGATATTCAATTAAGTGGGCTCCACTGTATATAAATATGAGGTTGTTTTTTTATTAGTGATTATAAACTGGTTGTAGACACAAGGACAAGGGTAAAACAGTAATCTTAAATTCTAAATTGGGACTGAAAATTGATTCTTGTGGCAGGAGTTCACGAAAATCTCGGGATAAATTTTAAGGCCTGAATATCCTTGTTTTACCCTGTGTTTGACTGGGTTGAAAAAGAGTGAATGAAATGGCCAAATTCTGTATATAGTGTAAATAAAATGCAATCAAATTAGAATTTTAATAAATTGTTAAATAGATGTACTTTCTTCATATTACTGGGGACTTTGTCTACTGGTGTGAGTAGTCTGGCAGGATTTTGTTGCTCATGAGGCATTGTTGAAAGCAAAAGAAAGTCCTATATTTATTAGTCTGACACTTTATGCTGGACTAACATACAGAGGGCCCATGTAGTATATTCCAGTGTTGACTGCCATCCTGAAAGTTATTGGTTTTATTGATTATTGAAATTTATTCAATTGTCCCTTTCAATTCAGAAGTTTCCTTTTTGTATTGTAACCTAAAGTTCACTTCTTTTTTTTTTGCTGGATACAGGCCTAGAGTAACATTGGTTGAGATCAATGTAAGATCCTGAATGGATTGAAGGGGGTCAAATCCTTGTTCATTCAAGACATTTCTTTACCCCCTTAAAAAAATAACCCTGGTTATGTCCCTTAATCTGTTCAGGCATCTGCCAAAATTCTCTTTTTTCGATCCCACCCCTTTGACCTTTTAGGAGACCATTATAGGGTTAAAATGTCCAATTTTATGCATTACAACATTCTTCTTTGTAACTCTGTTACAGGTAGAACAGTTCAGCAGACATGGTTATGAATGACAAAGATGAATTGTTCTTCATGATTGTTCTGGACCCCAGATTTACTGTTAAACTTTTGTGAGGAACTTAAAAAAATGAACAACATTTTTGCACAATCAATAGTCATAACAACGGAATTATATCCATTAGAAATTATAAAATCAAAGATAGCTTTTATTTTGGGGTCAAAAGAAATGAAACTGTCAATGACACTGCAGCTTAACTTGACTGTGTGCAGTGTTTGACGAAAAGGATAATATTCAAGGTTTATGAAAGGATTATGAAATAAGACAAGAATTGTGATAATTGAGAATATGTTAAGTTCTGTACCCCACATGCTATGTTTTCAACAAGAATAATTTGAGGTGTAGACTGTACTAAAGAATGGAGGTCCGGGTTGATGTGACCCTCACAGTTAACATACGTCAACCATAGTTACCAAGTTACAGTAAAATCATTCTAAAACGAGTCATCCTACCAAGTTACAATGAAATCCCTTCAAAAATATGACTCGCAGACTTTGTTAAAGAAATCTAGGTCACATGCCCATCCAGTGGTCATGGTTGACCGATAACCACCAAAATAGGAAAGTTTATTCTAGATATCATAGTGAGTCATCCTACCAAGTTACAATAAAATCCCTTCATAAAAACGACCTGTAGACAATACTAAAAGAATCTAGGTCATGTGCCCAAGGGGCGATAATGGTTGACCTATCATGACCAAAATGGGACAGTGTCATCTGGACATCATACAGAGTTATCCTACCAAGTTACAATGCAATCGCTTCATAAATATGAACTGTAGACTGTGCTAGACAAATCTAGGTCACGTACCTGTGTGCCATCACGGTTGACCAATCATGACCAAAATGGGGCGTTCTCATCTGGACATTATACTGAGTCATCCTACCAATTTACAATGAAATCCCTTCATAAATGCAACCTGTATACTGTGATTTTAGATGACGTTGTATATCCATGCTTTTTCTGTCGGATGACATTGCCCGGAAATCTCAAGTACATTTGAATGTAAACAAAAGTGAAGGTTTTGGAATTTACCCCCATGCAGCTCTGCCACTGCATTATGAAGAATTTTAATGCACTAGCTTTGTTCTTGGATATGTGAAGCACATTTGGCCATAAGTTGTTCTCATGAAATATTATTTACTTGTCAGTTCCGGTACGAATACGATAGCAGACTTCGAGGAACCAGTGGTACCTGCTGTCAACTCTATGAGTTGATTTCATATATTTTACATGTTCTATACAGTACTCTCAACATGTATTTTGCTTTTTTCACGGTGTTCGTGAATGTGACTGTGCTGTGTCACGATCAATAGTTGCGTGAAAAAAAATCGACTCCCGTGTCGGCTGATAAGATTCGTGACGCTGCCTGGATATCTTGAAGAATAGTGTTGAAACTCGACTGCTTAATCCCAGAGTAAGTTGGAGATGATTTCGGAATATTCGTGTTTTCAATTGTATGACATGCTGCATGACATGCTACAATACGATAATTTCTCAAGTATACGTTTATGCGAGTATTATAAATGTAAAAAATCTCAAAACTCGATTATCTGGGCATGACGAACATGTTATCAGCATTTAATTTATTTGAAGTGTAGACAGTTCAGTCGCGCTCCAGGGAAAATGTTTCGGCAATTTCCGACATGTACCGTATGGTATGTGGCGATAGTGCCCCCCCAACTCGCTGATTATTCATTCAGTCATAATAATCATGTCCCTCCCCCATCACCCCCAATTACAGGCGCCCGGCCAGTTCTATTCTGTATAAGATGGACAATACCAATTAATTTCAGTTCAGTACCTGATTAATACTGGATAGATGTTTTGTTTGGTTCTTTGGGGTCCATGGGGAAAATGCTTTCAGTGCTGAGGGTTCTGGCTTACTAAAAAAAAGGTCTGATGAAAATTACTGCAACCCCCCCCCCCCCCCCACCTCCCCATGGCAATCCAAGCCAAGCAAGCCAAACAATTGAAAAATGTACATTCTACAAAAGTAGAAGCTTGTGGAAGCTATAAAGAAATGAAAGACTTCATTCAGCAGAAAGCCAACTCATGCATCATAGTGAAAATGACAGATCTGAGGTTTTGTTAGATCATTCGGACAATCCATCTGCAGACACTTCACATCAGGACAATCAACTGGATGTACCGGATCATTCGAACAATGTACAAAATCAAATATCAGGAAATCACCACAATCAACCAACAGAAACACCTAAGAGACTAAATAAATCTGGATCCTTGAAAACAACCAAAAAGGTATTGTTAAATTTAATTACCCACTTTAACAAAATCATCCCCGCATCCCTCAGAATTTTTCAAAGTATAAATACAAGTCTATTGAGCCCCCCCCCCCCAATTCTGTTTGGATGAGGCTAACAAGATTTCCAAATTGAGGAAGCGTGGGTACAGGATAAGGGAATTATTTCTGATTTTAATGTGCCCCCATTAGGGCAAATGGGTGTGCCAAAAATAAATGAATTTAAAGGCCTGGAACAATTGGTAGACACCAGCCCCAGCCCCCCCCCCCCCCCCCCCACCCCCACACTCCCAAATAAAGTATTGAGTGACTGGTGGGTCAGTGGGCTATCTGCAATTCACTCCACAATGAACGAGACCATTTCCAGTTATTCGACACTAGAATTCCACAACTCACATTTACACAAATTACACATGTACGGTCCACAGCGATCATTTGGATGTAGTTAGTGTACATTTTGAGTTTTTGGAATTTCAGACTTGCGATTTCCATTATAAATTCACTTGTCGTTACTAATTAGCAACATAATCATTAAATCTGCCATCGTTTGCCTCAGATAATAAATGTGGACAGTTGCTTGTATCAGTTGTGGTGAATTGACATTTTGTACAAATATTCACAAGCAACGAAGAGAACTCCTATGGGTCTGCCAACAGTTATTCAAAACAACAATAATTAACATTCAAAGATTTATTTTAATTATATGGCAGGTTCAATTCATTGTGAACCAGCAGACCTGAGGGCCAACAGAACAATGCGTCACCTCTGCAAGTGCAAGTACAATGTGCGCCTCGCAACATGACGTTTGTGGTGTGAGCAAAGCATCCCTTCCAAAAGCAACCTGTTTGTTTTTGACAGTTATGTACTGCTCCAATCAACAGTTTGATCGTAAATTCAGGCAATCAGTCAAATTCTAAGGAATCTGATGCTGTTATATATGCTAACATACCTTATGGCCCCTAAGTAGGTTCGTAACATGTGGTTTGGAAGAAAAAAACCTAGGAACTGTTGGACACGAAATATCGATCAATTTCTTTTTTCCCCATTTTATTCATTGGTAGCCATTAGGTACAAAATATAGAAGAATCGTCGTGTAATTTTTAATTTTTTTCTTCTTCAAAAACATATCCCATGACCCCTAAGCAGGGTCATAAGATATGGTTTGGACGAAAAAAAATGAAAAAATAAATAAAATCTAGGAACTTTGAAATAAAGAAAAATCGGTGAGAATTTTTTTTTTCCATTTTCGTTTTTTTTTCAAATTAAAAAACATACCTTATGACCACTAAGCAGGGTCATAAGCAGACATGTTAACCTCCAGAATAATTTTTCAGGGAACCTGAGGGTGATTTTCAGGGAAATGGGATGGATTTCAGGGAAAAGTTCACGTGGGGACAAAATTAAAGAAAAAACTTGAGAATTTTCAGCTCCTGGACCACTATTAACACCAGGTTATATCCAGAACTAGTTGTCAATTATGCCGATGCATTTATGCTATGTTAAAAAATAATAAAATAACTGTTGATTTGACCCCCCCCCCCCCCCCAAGATCCTCTTCTTCATGAGACTGCCCCACCACCCCCCACCCACACTGTCCCACAGAGCACCTCCACCTGTGGTTTGTTCTTATCAAAGTCTATTTAGCTAATAATTTCCCAAGTCTGGAAATGTTAACAGGAAAAGATGCCCTAATGTTCAGTTACTTCAAGAACATTAGTACTTGAAAAGTTTCTTTATCAAACTTCATGCATGTGGGACGTTTGTGCCCTACACAAAGCTTTTCTTTTCATCACTGAAGCATTTTTTTTAATTCCATTCAAAATTATCTGTGTACAGATGACCAACAGTTAACAGTTCTGTAGTCAGCACAACAGAATAAATGTAGTGTTAGAAAATAAGTTCATTGTGTTTAAATATGCAGTTATAATTTTTCGGCATCCTAAGCGACTTTAACCTACTTTTAAACTGTGCTAAATAGTTGTTGTTTACGTTTTGATTTTGGAAAAGGGAAGAGAATTAAAGCTATTCCATGAAGGAATAAATAAATATATATTATTTAATTCCTTTTCATATATTTTAATTTCCAAAAACAGCATTTAAATGAAGGTGGAGTTTTCAATTTTTTGAAAGTAAGTCACCTATTTTCACTTTGACACTCGCACATTAATCACGAATCTCCGAAGAAAAAACCCAGAAATAAACATGAACACAGTTGAAATATATATCATAAAATACCCTTTTCGAGTTTTCTTAAATAAATTTAACTTAAATCCATATTTTACTGCTTTGTGAGTTTTTACCAGAGTTTGAAATGCATGTGAATTGACTCCGAACGTTTTTCATAAGTTACAACGGGAACGAAATATTTGACTGTTGTTTTCCAGGATTTTTGGTCCAAAACTTATTCCCGTCTGGCAGGTCGGGAACTACACTGAAATTCCGGGATTTTCCTGGGCATTCTGGGAGAGTAAACATGTCTGGTCATAAGATATGGTTTCGAAGGAAAAAAAAATGAACAAAACCTAGAAACTTCGAAATATAGAAAAATCAAGCATTTTTTTTTATTTTTTCATTTTTGTTTTCTTCACAAACATACCTTATTACGCCCTAAGCAGGGTCATAAGATATGGCATTCAAGAAAAAAATATGAAAAAATAAAACCTAAAAACTTTGAAATATAGAAAAATCGTGGAGCATTTTTGTTTTCTTCAAAATCATACCTTATGACCCTAAAGCAGGGTCATAAGATATGGTTTCGAAGAAAAAATTTGAAATAATCGTACAGTATTTTTATATGTTTTTTTTTTTTTTTTTTGGAAAAAAAAAAAATCCCATCAACTATTGGCTGTTCCAAAAGATCATTTTACGGCAGACACTGCCATATGTTTCTAACTTTCTAGTGAAGACAGCCAGAGATGGGAATATGGGGCGGAGGCTCACCACCACAATTCCTTGAAAAATAAATGAAAATTATTAACACCGTAAATAGTTTCAAACTTTTTCGCCAAGCAGTCGCCATACTTTCTGCCATACGTCATTTGTCTCCAATTGCTGCTGAAAATATCTGAAACTTTTCCTAGTTGATTGCTCTTTGAATACTATGTTAGGAATATCACCAGTTGCCTTTCCTCCTATCAGAACACAAATTGGAGCAACTTTGAAGATATGGTCAACATATTTTTCACACATGGCCGTTGTCATCCTGTCCCAGAATTCATAAATAACTTTCACCAAATTGGCCTGCATTTTGGGTTCTTTACTTGAAACATATCTTTTCATTTCACTCCAGACCACCTCAATCGGGTTAAGATCGGGGCTTTCTGAAAACAAATTTAAATATTAGTAAGTATCGGTCGATTAGTGTTACTCGTGTTTACCTAAACATAGCGGTTCTTACTTATTACTGACCAAAGCCAATTAAACATGTTAGCACTACGGCATTGCTGAAATTTATTTTGCAATTATTCTTTGGCAAAGCAATTCTTGATACTTTTCCAGAAAATTGTCAAGTAATAATCGACAACTTTTTGTGTAGCATAGGCCTACATTAGCAGTAAGGCCTACAACATAGCTTGAAATTATTTTGCGCAAAATAGGCCTAACCTTCATTCGACCATTTTAGGTTTTCGATGTAGACACCAAAATGCCAATTTCCAGGGGCTGAACAGTCTCAGTTAATTCTTTTAAAGCAGGCTTTCAAGTGAATAACTAAAAAATATTTCCACTTTTTTCACAGTGCAAATGTATTTAACTAGTAGTGTGTTGGAAGCCCAAAATTTGGGCGTTAACCTGAAGTACTGGGGCTGCAAATTAGTTGTCTCACATTCCTCTGGATGTATTTCATATTACCTTGGGTTTACCTTGTTACAATTTTTGGCAGAGTGTCTCGAAACACTCTCCCAGAAATTTATAACATGGCAAAAACAAGTACCTCATATTAATATAAATAATAAAGCACTTACCAGCAGGCCAAGTCCACCAGTTAATGCCATTGTCTGTCATGAAGTTCTTTGCCAAACGGGAGGTCAGTTTTGGATCAGTGTCCTGCTGAAACTTGTGTCCATCTGCATATTTTTCTTTAATAAAACGCAGTAACTTAGTCTCCAAAATTTTGTGTGTAAAGAAGTCAGCGTCCATTATGCCATCAAAGAGAAAACAGTGTGTCGAGCCATGCCTGCTTATCCCGGCCCACACATGTATTTTGAGTGGATGTTTTGGTTTTGGAACATAAATTACTATCGTTCCTTTTCAGCAGAAAGCTGTTAACTGTCGGTTTTGGCAACCTGCAGCGACGTTTCATCCGTAAAAATAACATCATCCAAAGTGTCATCATTATTTATAAGAGATTCACAGAATAGAATCCGCTTAGCCTTGTTGACATCGCGTATCATCTGAAAGTATCTGGGTGAGGAAGTCATAAACCCCACCTCAACAATAGCCTTTTAGCAGTATTGTAACTCACATCGGTTCCTTGTTTGTGTAACAGTTTTTGAACATCTTTCACTGATTGCAGAGGATTATTTTCTAGGGCATCTTCGATGCATTTTATGCCTCCGTTATCAATTTTAACAAACTTGGCAGCATAGGTCTCTGATGTTGACGGCAGAGCAAGATCATCAAAATCACCATTCACAAATTTATTAATGTGGTATTCAATGTTTTGCCTTGATATTGAGATGTTCTTCTCGGCAAAATGTCTCTGGATGGACTTTGTCTTGAGCCCTTCTCTAAACAACCTAGTTATTTCAAGTTGCATTAAATGGTCAACTTTAGGCATCGTTACGAACCATGACACTTGATTAAAAACTGGGCAGCATTCTCTTCGAGTTGCTGATGTATAATTTTTTAAAAATTAATTTGTCGAGCAGTTCAACCAATCATTGTGATATGATTGGTTCTACTCAAAATAATTAATTTGATTGGGCAACTGCTTTTGCGCTTCACGTCACAGCAATTACTGTTTCTTCTCATCGAATGAATAGATGCTTTAATGATACCACTGGGGAAGGGGGGAGTGTGAGGGAGGGGGGGGGCTAATACATGATTATGGAAGATTGTGTCAATAAAAAATATTCTTTTCCATTTCAGAAGGAATGTAGAGTGCTATGTACTGGTTCACCAGAACTAAATGTACAAAGCATACAAATTGATGTTGGATGCACACCAGCCGCCGTAAGTAAAGAAGAGATATCAGATATGCTAGGTTTCGCCGTCCTTCAAATTCAGAAGACTGTCAGTGGACTGGAGGATACGCTTACAAAGAGTCTGGAGGACACTAACAATAAATTATCAATTATGAGCAAAAGATTGTACAATGCAGAAATTTCTATAAATGAAATGCGGCGGGTAGTGGATGACATATCATCACAAAAGATTCACCAACTCCCATGTTGACAGTTCATTTATTCCTGACTCACCTCGACCTACAGATGGATCTACTGCTTTCAGTTCGGAACCAACGCCTGCAAATGAATCTCTGAATTTTAACGAGGGAATTCCGGGCAGGTTTCAAATTCTCATTGATATTCTGAGGATATTGATGAAAGACTCACAAGGACCAGGTAATTTCACATTGAAAGTGATGGACAAGCTTTTCCCGGAACTGTTCTCACTCGACAACTTGAGACAATGTTATAATTACAACGATGGTGGTGCAAAGGGGAAAAGGGCACTGGATCCACTGAGGAAAGAAATAATGAGGAAGTATGTTGAATACTTCTACCCAGAATTAAACTAGAAGCACTGTCACAGTGCCGAAGCTGTGACGATTCGTGCAATGCCAATGATGTTTTAAAACTCGTTGGTGACAAAAAAAATTGTTGGTGACAAAAACACTTGTTGGTGACAAGTCCATAAATGTGACAGAAATTATCCGATTGACATGCACTATTGAGAGGGTGTAGACATCATGAAGATACACTTGCATACCAAGTATGTCGTCATTCCATCAAGTATTTTAGCAGTTATGGTGTTTTTTAAACTAGTTGGTGACAGACCGACAGACAGACCGACATTGCCACATATAGAGCTGCTCGTCGCAGCTAAAAACCCTAAGTTGTTCCAAAATGTTATGGTAAACGACATCAATGAAGATTACACAGGCCGTGAAAAGAACAAAAACACATCAACAGAGGTGTACTGCAGGAAAATTTTTCTTATGAACATCATTTTCCAGAGTCGGAGAATATATTCTCCAGTATGCGCTCGGAAAATGAGGTGTTGAATGGACATGAGTCTGGTGACTTTTTTAACTTTCAAATATGGATACTTGGTCTGCGTGGTATTTGAAATATGCAGACAATATAAGTTATTATTTCAAATATAGTTTATCAAATTTAAAAAAAAAATGAAACAAAACCGTATCATGTGACCCCCTCATTGAGGGAGTCATGTGATATGGTTTTGTAAAAAATTTTGGAAAATAATATTTTCTCAACTGCTCTATTTATATATTACGTGGCTGGATACGGATGATTCGTTAAATTTGTAACTTAGATGTGAGTCTTCCATGGAAGACGTGTGTTGCCTGGAGTTTCAGACAGAATTCTAAGTGGAAAAGGGGCATAACTCTGGCAAAAATACAGCGGATCAAAAAATAAAATAGGAGGTGCACAATGCCATTATGTGATAAAGAATCACTGAAAGTTTCATCAAAATCCATTCATAGGTTAAAGAGGAGTGGCGGATAAGAGAAAGTGTGACGCGGACGACGCAAGACGACGGGGCATAACTCTGGAAAAAATACAGCGGATCAAAAAATAAAATAGGAGGTGCACAATGCCATTATGTGATAAAGAATCACTGAAAGTTTCATCAAAATCCATTCATAGGTTAAAGAGGAGTGGCGGATAAGAGAAAGTGTGACGCGGACGACGCGGATGACGCGGACGACGCAAAACGACAAAAGTAATCCCTATATGTCGCTCCCCACTTCGTGGGGCGGCGACACAATTACATCACATTCAATCAGTACTAGTTTGAATACCAGTACAGGTAGGGGCAGCGGAAGCTTAATAAAAGTGGAGGGGCACAAATTACAATGCTACCATGGTTTGACCCAGTGTGAGAAAGTTTCCAAGCGTATCAATGAATGTACCATAACATGCTATAGTCTCTCCTTTTGATGACTATGCCGCTGTGTGGTCACTGTCTTGTTTGTTTCTTCTTCAAACATCTTCCAGTCTGAAAGCCAGCCTTCGGATTGGAGGAAAGTTGAAGTAGAAGAAACGGACCAGAGCGACCGAAAGTTACATTCTCTGGCTAAATATTGTTTGAATTTGCAAATAATGTTACAGGAATGCCTGTATATTGACATGTTTGCAGTGACTGCTGGGAAGAGAATACAGGCAAGTGAATAATCACTTTCCTCATTTTAATTTTGCGAGTGTAACAAATTTAGGAGAGTGATTTTAATCCCTTGCCCTCTATTACAGTTGAGACTGGCCAGCACTATACATGAAAATGGCCATACAAATTTTATTTTTTTCATTTTTGCTCTAAAAACATAGCTCATGACCCCTCATTGGAACGAGCTCATTGAGCTCGTTCCAGTGAGGTATCATAAGCTATGGTTTAAGCCAATGAAAGTGTCAATGACACTGTAGCTCAACTTGGTTAAGACATGTACATGTACAGTATGTGACACAGCAATGACAAACATCTAGGTAATGACCTGATAACAAAGGTACATGTAAAGTATTGTAATGGTCTGTACATAAATGCTGACCGTAGCCTGCAACAAATGTGAAGGTAAAGTAATGTAAAGGTGGGCGACAGATGCTAAACTAGAAAAGAAATCTTTGAGCCCCAGAGTGGGTCTGACTGAACCCAAAAATATTTGTTCTCATAGCACAGTGATAACAAAGGCACCCCAAAACACTCGTTCCTGTCACAAGGTGATAACAAAGGTACCCCAAGAAGTTTCGTGAAGATCAGTTCATAAATACAGATTCTAGCCCAAGCCGTATTGACATGTGCACTTACTGTGTATAAGTAGCACAGAACAAATCAAAGTTCATCTAATTTGCATAATTTCTGCACGAGAAAAAAACCTGTATTATATGTGATGTATTCCATGTTACTAAACATTCCTACAAAAATTTATTCAAATCAGAACTTTCATACAGAAGTTCTGTACAAAAAACTGATTGCACTAATTTTGGTACAAAAAGGTTGCTGGTGGCCATCTTGAATTTTGGACCGCACCCAAAAACACTCGTTCTCATCCCACGGTGATAACAAAGGTACCCAAGAAGTTTCGTAAAGATCGGTTCATAAATACGGCCTCTAACCTGAGCCATATAGAAGTTGTGTACAAAAAACTGATTGGATCTAATTTCGGTACAAAATGGCCACTGGCAGCCATCTTGAATTTTGGACCGCACCCAGAAACACTCGTTCTCATCCCAAGGTGATAACAAAGGTACCCAAGAAGTTTCGTGAATATCGGTTCATAAATACAGACTCTAGCCCGAGCCGTATTGACATGTGCACTTACTGTGTATAAGTAGCACTGAATAAATCAATGTTCATCGAATTTGCATAATTTTTGCACAAGAAAAAAAACCTGTATTATATGTGATGTATTCCATGTTACTAAACATTCATACAGAAATTTATTCAAATCAGAACTTTCATACAAAAGTTCTGTACAAAAAACTGATTGCACTAATTTTGGTACAAAATGGCCACCGGTAGCCATCTTGAATTTCGGGCACCCAAAAACACTTGTTCTCATCCCAAGGTGATAACAAAGGTACCCAAGAAGTTTCGTAAAGATCGGTTCATAAATACGGCCTGCCTCTAGCCCGAGCCGTATTGGCATTTGCAGTTACAGTGCTGAAAGTAACATTAAATAGATCAAAGTTAGTCTAATTGGAATAATTTATGCACGAGAAAAAAACCTGTATTATATGTGATGTATCCCATGATACTAAACATTCACACAGAAAATTATTCAAATCAGCACTTTCATATGGAAGTTCTGCACAAAAATCTGATTGCACCTAATTTTGTACAAAAAGGCCGTCAGTGGCCATCTTGAATTTCAGACCGGACCCCAAAACACTCGTTCTCGTCCCACGGTGATAACAAAAGTACACAAGAAGTTTCGTAAAGATCGGTTCATAAATACGGACTCTAGCCCGAGCCGTGTGTACGGCATGATGGATGGACAGATGGACAGACGGAAAGACGGACGACGGGCCATGGCAATACCTCAAATTTGGCTTCACCAAAGTTGAGCTAAAAATGAAAGATTTCAGCTATGATAGATAATGTGTTGCAAGTATCGTCTCCTAGTCGGGTCATGTAATTAATGGGTGATTGAAATACAATATATAACTTGATGCTCAGACATAATTTCTGCATACAGTAATGTCATGAAGGCGAGTGATTAATTGCACACCCAGTGAAAAGTTTAAGTGATGGCAAGTGAGGGTTGAGTGAGGGCGAGTGAGAATGATCAATCTCCTTTCCCGTCAGTCCCTGCATTTGCATGCACCCATTTTCAGTTTCTTTTGGGCAGAAAATTTGTAAGATGTAACCTGCCCTCCATGCTATCTACAATACATTACTGCATTCTCCCAGATTAAAAAAGGATTGTGCTTTCATTTAATAAAGTCTTCTGGTGACTTTTGGGGTATATTCACATTTTTACAAATGTTTACTGGATATGTTTATCATGAGTATGATGGATGTGTATGTGATGGATGGAGGGGGAGGGGGGGGGGTCTATGTTTATGACTACTAGATGTAGGCCTACTTGGTGCACTTGATATAAAAATCAGCAAGTGGTTGGGGATGGAGGCAGATGTGCTCTCGTTAGTAACTGACAATTCTAAACCGCGACAGCGAAACAAACAGTTTGGGTTTTATTTTAGTTTTTCTATTGAACATTTACATTTCCTTGTTTTATTTTAATAGAAAAAGATGCTATCGATATGTTTTTTGTGTGAATATGCGGTGCTCGAATATTAAAACAATGGAAATAGAGTATTAAAAAAGAAGGAACTTGTTAATAGAATTGAGAATTCGTTTCCATTTATTTTGTCATGATGGTGAAAAACTAGTTCAGCGATCCGAACGTAGTGGCTTCCCCTCTACGTTCAGATTCTTCCCATTCAATCCTATAGAAAAAGTTCCCATCAAGTTTTTATGGGAACTCAAAACTCGAAATAAGGAATATATATCAAGCTTTCGCCCATATTACCGGCTGCAATCGATAGTACACGTATTTCCTTACATTTGGGCAGAGTTTATTGATCCAAACTATGTTTTATTCTTTAACTGTCGTCATTTGAGTACTGGTGAGGCGTCAACGGAGATTTCGAAATCGGCCATGTTTTTGTATAAATATAAAACAGTAAAAACAATAAACCGGTAATGGCGCCGAAACGAATAGACCTTTTTATCGATGCAGAATCGGAAATTCGATCGCAAATGCGCAGAAGGGGGTTGATAATCTGCTCTGTGCGAATGCGACCGAGTTTGATGACCTTCTCTGCGCGAATGAGATCGAGATTCCGATTCCGCATCGATAAAAAGGTCTATTCCTACCAAGTTACAATGAAATCCCTTCATAAATATGACCTGTAGACTGTGCTAAAGGTATTCGGGCTTTGGGCTCAGGCAGCCATAATGGTTGAATGATCGCAACCAAAAGGGGACATTCTCATCTGGGCATCATCTGGAGTCATCCTACAAAGTTACAATGAAATCCCTTCATAAATATGACCTGTAGACTGTGCTCAAGTTTTTCGGGCCTCGGGCACCTGTAGCCACCACAGTTGACCATGCTAAAGGTCTTTGGGCTCGGGCAGCCATAAAGGCTGAATGATCGCGACCAAAAGGGGATGTTCTCATCTAGACTTTATTTGGAGTCATCCTACCAAGCTACAATGAAATCCTTCATAATTATGACATGTAGACTGTTCGAAAGGTTTTCGGGCTTCGGGCCCCTGTAGCCGTCACAGTTGCCCAATCTTGTCCAAAAGGGGACGTTCTCATCTAGACATTATATGAAGTCAACATACCAAGTTACAATGAAATCCCTTCATAAATATGACCTATAGACTGTGCTAAAGGTTTTCGGGCTTCGGGCAGCCATCATGGTTGAATGATCGCAACCAAAGGGGACAATCTCATCTGGGCATCATCTGGAGTGATCCTACGAAGTTACACTGAAATCCCTTTATAAATATGACCTGTAGACTGTGCTCAAGGTTTTCAGGCTTCAGGCACCTGTAGCCATCACAGTAGACCAATCACGACCAAAAGGGGATGTCATCATCTAGGCATTATATGGAGTCAACCTAACAGGTTACAATGAAGTCCTTCCATAAATATTACCTTTTGCCTATGCTAAAGGTTTTTGGGCTCGGGCACCCATCAATCTGAATGATCGCGATCAAAATGGGACGTTCTCATTTAGACATTATTTGGAGTCATCCTACCAAGCTACAATGAAATCCTTTCATAAATGTGACCTGTAGCCTGTGCTAAAGGTTTTCGGGCTTCGGGCCCCTGTAGCCGTCACAGTTGCACAAGCAGGACCAAAAGGGGACTTTCTCATCTAGACACTGTATGAAGTCAACCCACCAAGTTACAATGAAATTCCTCAATAAATATGACCTGTAGACTGTGCTAAAGGTTTTCGGGTTTTGAGCTTGGGCAGTAATTGCGGTTGGCAGATCATGCCCAAATGGGGAAATTCTCATCTAGATATCATAAGGAGAAATCTCGACATTGTATGAAGTCAACCCACCAAGTTACAATGAAATTCCTCAATAAATATGACCTGTAGACTGTGCTAAAAGTTTTTGAGTTTTGGGCTTCGGCAGCCATCACGGTTGATAGATCATGCCCAAAAGGGGACGTTCTAATCTAGGCATTATACAGAGGCATCCTACCAAGTTACAATGAAATCCCTTCATAAATACGATCTGTAGACTGTGCTAATGGTTTTCGGATTTGGGGCTCGGGCAGCCATACCGGTTGCCCGATCGCGGGGAAGTTCTCATCTAGACATGACCCCAAACCTGCATATGAAATTTCGTGACGATCAGACAAGAACTGCAGGGTGTAACCCGTGCTAAAGGAAAATGTGAACAGACAAGCAGACTCACAGACTAACAGACTTCCGCACGCGTGATGGCAATAGCTTATCCTGACTATGTCAAGTTAAGCTAAACATCAGTAAAAGAAGGTTAAATATTTTGAAAATTACAATTTTCTTTCAGACAGTATTCTCTTTCAAATAGCTTTGGATAGGTAAAGGGTTACAGGAAAAACATTTTATTCCAATAATTTTGTCATATCTAAAATGATACAATAATTGACTGGTCAGTTAGTTCTACATGATGGAAAAAGAAAATAAACAAAACTAAACAAAACTAACTTGAGAGTAATACATGTATTAACATAATTACAGATGCACTTGTTTACAGTACAAGTCAAAATAAGTTGTAGGATAACCCTATAAACTATGTATCTTTCTCTTCCTACACTGATAAGACCAGAAGCTAACATCATTTTCTGGAAAGCTCTCACTGATAGCTTTCCAGAAAATGTCAAATTCTGATCTTGTTAGTACAGGAGCAGCAGTTTACTTTGTTTGTTGCAGTTATACTACAACTTATTTTGACTTGTACTGTATACACAATATTTGGGTTTTTTTCCAGTTCTCAGTGAAGAAAACTGGAACCAACCCTTACCAGATTCTCAAAAAACAAGTATTTTGCTGACAGTACCGATCATCATGCAGACAGGAGAGGCAATGGGTTAAGCATCAGAATATAGCCTCTGGCGGCCACACATATTTCCATCCTCTCATAGATCATTCCTGTGAAGTTTGGTTCACAACAGCTCAGTAGTTCCAGAGAAGATGAAAATGTGATTTCCCATAGGGTTTCTTTGGTAACTATAAGCTGCAATTGCAGCCATGTTTGCAACCCGATCAACATTAAATATGGATCGTTGGTAGAGGGTGTCCCAGTCATCAACCATGCAAAGCATCCAAAAAAAATTTGGCCTGGCATTTTCAGAGGAGAAGATTTTTGAAAATCCACCAACCAGAATCAAAGAATGCCTCTGGTGGCCATGTTTTTCAATCCATGGGAACAAAATGAGGATTGTTTGTACAGGACCTCCCATAGACCATTCCTGCCAAGTTTGGTTCATGTCGGTTCAGTAGTTCCAGAGAAGAAGATGAAAATGTGATTTCCCATGGGGTTTCTATAGTAACTATAATCTGCAATTGAAGCCATGTTTGCAACTCGATCAACATTAAATGAGGATCATTGGTAGAGGGGCTCCCAGTCATCAACCAAGCAAAGTTTCAAAACATTTGGCCCTGTAGTTTCAGAGAAGATGATTTTTCAAAATTCACCAATCAGAATCAAAGAATGCCTCTGGCGGCCATGTTTTCAAACCCATAGGATCAAAATAATAAGGACCGTTTGTAGAGGACCTCCCATAGACTATCCCTGCCAGGTTTGGTTCATGTCGGCTCAGTAGTTCCAGAGAAGATGATGAAAATTGCGGCCATGTTTGTGACCCGATCAACATTAAATGAGGATCGTTGATAGAGGGGGTCCCAGTCATCATTTGTGTGAAGTTTCAAAACATTTGGCCTGGCAGTTTCAGAGGAGAAGATTTTTGAAAACCCACCAACCAGAATCAAAGAATGCCTCTGGAAGCCATGTTTTTCATCCAATGGGAACAAAATGAGGATCGTTTGTGAAGGACCTCCCATACACCATTCCTGCCAAGTTTGGTTCACAGCAGCTCAGCGGTTACAGAGAAGAAGATGAAAATGTGAAAAGTTTACGGACACCGGACGCCAAGTGATGAGAAAAGCTCACATGGCCTTTTAGGCCAGGTGAGCTAAAAAACCGAAGCGGCTTTGGGAGAAGCTGAACCTGTGCCTGGTAACTTTGTGCGTGTTTGGGGAGGGGGTGGGGGAACAGGGCTCTATAATGCTAACGTATATTAGAGGGGATGGGGGTGACTAGGTTTTTATTTTATTGTTTCAGTTCTTTGTTATTCCTTTCTCTATGTGGTTATCACATGGCATATACTTCCCGTCGCACGGTTTGAGAGGGTGCTTTACTGTTGTCCTTCCAGTTCTTGTGTCAGTTGGTAGTCTTCACGGTGATAGCGATATGGCGATATTTTATGCCTGCCCAAGGTCATGTAGACCTATATGTCAATTGGGGCATTTTCCCTCTTCCCCACACTTCAACTGTTAAATCAGTTTATTGTTTGCCCTGTTCAAATTTAACATACAGAATGCCACACTGTTTGTTATTTTAATGGTTTGCTTCTGCTTAAGGCAGCAGTGGTTTGACGGAAACAAAAAACCCACACTGCATTCTGTATTTCTGTACCAAGTACTTGAACTTCTCATCACAGATGCCTGTCGTATTATCAGAATTTAACACATTTTTATATTATACTATCAATACTGTTTTCTTAGCACTGATATTTTAAAATGATTGAATATGTTAAATTCGGATAATACGAGTACCCACGCTTCTGATCCTCCATCTTATGACAGCAGTGCAGTTTTGTGAATGGAAAAATGCTACATGCGCAAATGAACACAATTTACATGATGTGATATACAAACCACGATTACGCGATGATATAATTTCTTAATGAGGAAAGTACTCGCCCACGATTTTCGTGACACCGGGCAGTTTCACGAATTAGGTGTTGTGGAATGTTGAATTTGCGCTCAGTGCCTCTAGTTAAAAATCCTGGCTTCCAATTCATTTATGTACATGATTTGGGATGCTTCATTTGTCTTGGAACTATCGGCCTTCCGTAGCTGCTGTTTGGAGAGACTTGACTGTTGTTTTCTCAGGATATTTAAGAACATTAATAACTGATCTGCTTACCAATACTAATTTTATACTCGGAGGATTACCAGTCTGAACAATATCGGAAATGTGTTGTTTATTAAATTCATTTATCTAAACACTTGTGACACGTTGTGGACTCATTTTGGTAATTTGTGTGAATTTTTGTCCGCCTTGCAGAATTTTTCTATTTCTGTCCACAGAGTGTCACCACACATAGATATTCGCAACCTTTTGGTGCTAACAGAGCTTAAAATCGACGTTGATCCGTCTTATACACAATGCAGTTGTTCGAGGGAGATATTTAAATTTACAATGGTACAACATTTTGCTACATTTGGTGAACAGGAAGAAACCTTTCTGATAATTCTCCTTGACATTGGTCTTCTTTTTTCATAGCAGACTTCATCAAGCCTTCTTTACGTCACTAATATAGTTTGGCGACTGTTGGATGGTAATGTATGTTGATGTGAATATATTTTTGTTTTCAAATATAATTTTCCACTTTTATGTTTTGATCATCGTCACCAACCAAATAATAGTAGTTCGAATCGGTGATGTATTAATCCCTTGCTGACAGTTGCGTCACATTGCACAGTTTCTGATCTCAACAGCGCTACTATGGACTGTATCTCGCAATTATCACATTGTCAGTTGAATATTTTCCTATGAATGTGTCGTGAGTTGTACATTACATCGCCTGCCAGATTCAAAAACAGAAGTGAAATGTTTGAAGATTTCAGATCGTGGGAAATCAAATCATTTCCCAAATTTGCCCAAAACCCACATGATCATAACAAACCTGTCTCCCGAACAGAATGAAGCATTTGTGGTCATCCATTTTCCCCTGAGCATTCTCACCACGTTGGTGGTGAAATAATAAATATGCTTTCACAGAGTATGGAGGGTGAAGTCTTTTATTTACAACTCAGACATTCAAATTACTGATCTATTCATTGTTAATCCTGATGGTTACTTATGCACCTGGCAATTTCTTTGTCATCAAAAGCAAAAAATATTTTGAATTTTTTCGAAAAGTTGATAAATTCGGGTTTTGTATACTTTTGTCATTATTTTGGTGTATAATATGTCGTTATTCACCACTTTAATTCGTATTTAGGGTATTGTGAAATTTTTTTTTTAATTAATTAATTAATTAATCAATTAAAACATAATTTTTAAAGCACAGCCCTGAACAATTCACAGTCTGCCTCCTGCCTGATGGTATCATATCTTCTTATAACATGATCCTTCTCTTTGATCCAATGTATGAAGCCAGGAAAACACAGAAATTTCAGAGTGTTAAGAAACAAGACTGTTTAAACTAGGCCAAACAAAAGAATGGTTATTGACAGGAAATGAGGACACTTTCTTGGCTCTATGCATGTGTAGAAGCCATCTATGGAGCACTGTACATGACTCTAGTTTTTTATTGATATGGCCTAGTTTTGGGGGTGTGGGGGATTCAAAATTAAGCAAAGATTTTTTTAATGTTTCCTCCATTATCCACTGTGAAAACTTTGGCCCTCCAACACCCTTAAATACAATATAAGGGACTTGATTGAAACAGGCTTGAAAATAGTCATCACAAATATCTGATTTGTAAAAAATGAAAGCATTTGTGTGGCAGTGTTGAAATATTTAAAATGCTTTCATATTACAGGTATTTCATAGTATTTTAATTTGCAGGCCCTAGTATTTATTAATTTCAGAATTAAAGAATTTCCTTTCCAACAGCAGAATTTTATTTCAGGATTAAACTAATTAAATTGTTAATATTACAGATGTCACACAGAATACAGATCAAAGATGGTTAATTTCTTTAATTCAATTGCAGGTCATCAGATTTTCTCTTCAGTATTTGCTGATTACCATGCCTCACTCACTGCATGCACTGAACACTGATTAACTAATATTTCATTGGATAACCCCTTTGATCTTCTCCTTTAAAGTGACCTGCATTATCAATTAAGGTGACATCAATCATTTTGCCACTTGAGGAATCTTTGCTGTTGTTACATTATAATCTGTGATCATCGTTGTTTGTTTTAATTTGTAAATATTTGTGTGAAAATAATATGTGAAACCTTGTGATATATAAGTGACTATTGCGTGTTTCTTGGACGAATAGGAAAGGATTCATATCGGAATTCGTGAACCAGGTACAGTCAGATTAAAAATTATATTTTATACCTTTAATTATATTTTCTTTAATTTATTTTTTTATTTATTAAATACATATCTAGTTAACTTCATGTGTGGTCGGATAGCAGGCTCGGCATTTCATATCCATGAAATGCCGGTCCAGCTATCGGGACCAGCACCAGGTCCGCCAAAGCTGTTGACGATAATTTGCACTACGTAAATTACTTTGATTAAAGTTAAGGGTCTATATAAGTAATGAAATTTTGTTTATTTGGAAAATTCTCACCTCTGATATTTCTTCAATTCAAATTAAATATACACAAAATGTACATCAAAATGAAGGTTGGGATGTATAGAACATGAAACACATGTGTAATCAACTCATAGAGTCGACTGTAGGCACCACTGGTTCCTGGAAGTCTGCTGCCGTATTCGCACCAGAACTGATAATAAAATAATATGTGGGGGGGGGGGGGGGGGTGGATAACAGGGGGAGGGGGAGGGGGGTATATCTGCAGATGCGCGATAGGCGGGGGTGCTGGGGGGGGGTCCTTCTCCAGGAATTTGGGGGGGGGGGGGTCAATTTAGGAATTCTGTCTATAAGATGCGACACAGGTGTGAAATTAATCAGTTAATCAGTTGTGAATCCGAGTTGGATTATCGCGAATGTTGTACGGCTGCGGTAGCAGAAATATGCACCGCACAGCAGGAGATGCACTGCTTACAGTAGCCAAAAAGGCACTGCTACAGTACTAGCGAAAATAAGTTGTATGTTACCCACTAAAATGGTCACTTTCGTTTTAGTGGGTATCATACAACTTATTTCCGCGGCTTGTACTGTTTGCCAAAAAGAAAAAAAAATTCTTAAATTTATTTTGGATAACTCATTTTTTCACATTAAATATAATTATAGTAAGGCAGTGAATTGAAAAGAAAATCAGAATATATCTGCCAAAGTAGTAATAGAATAACTTTTTGAAAAAAACAAAACAAACTCTAAATCCGCCTCACTTGACTCTGTTAAGTATGCCAACCCGGGCAAAGGATGAGGGGAGTTTAAAATTTATTTTTAAATTTTTTTTTTTGAAAAGCACAACAAAAACTCTAAATCCGCCTGACTTGATTCTCTTAAGTCTGCCGGTCCCAAGCCCGGACAAAGGATGAGGGGAGTTTAAAATTTGTTGCTAAAAAAAAACATTTTGGAAAAAACAACAACTCTGAATCCGACTAACTTGACTCTGTTAAGTCTGCCGGTGGGGGTGGGGGAGGGGAGTTTAACATTTATCTAGTCCAATACTATTAGCCTTCGCCTGTGCTCCAAATTTATTATTTTTTTATTTTTTAATATGTCGCACTGGTGCGACATATTAAAACAAGAGGCCCCAAGGGGCCTGAGGGCGCTCACCTGACATGGTAGCCTAAATATCAACCCAGAGAATTTATTTCAACAAGTTGCATCTGCTCCTCCTAAGAAAAGCTTATACCAAATATCCAAAGATTCTGACCAGTGGAATCTAAAAAAAAAAGAAGAATTTTAAAGAATATTCCTCATATTGAACTAAGTTATAATTCGGGCTCCCACAGGGAGCCCATATATGAACCCAGGGACTTGGCTTTAACAAACTTGAATCTCACCCCCCCCCCTAATGATGCTGCACACCAAATATCAAAACATTCCGACTGCTGGATCTGAAGAAGAAAATTTTTAAAGAAAATTCCTCATTTTGAACTAAGTTACAATTCAAGCTCCCACAGTGAGTCCAAATATGGACCTAGGGACATGGCTTGAACAAAGTTGAATCTCCCCCCTCCCCCCCCCCCCCCCCCCCCCCCCCACTAAGGATGCTACATATGAAATATCAAAACATTCCAACTGCTGGATCTGAAGAAGATTTTTAAAGAAAATTCCTCATTTTGAACTAAGTTATAATTTGGGCTACCATAGTGAGCCCAAATATGAACCAAGGGACTTGGCTTGAACAAACTTGAATCTCACCCCCTAAGCATGGTGCATACCCAATATCAAAAGATTCTGCCTGCTGGATCTGAAGAAGAAGATTTTCAAAGAAATTTGCCTGAAATGCACTAAGTTCGAATTCGGGCTTCTATAGTGAGCCCAAATAGGAATCTAGGGGGCCGATTTGAACAAACTTGAATCAGATCCTCCCCACAATGTTGCATACCAAATATCAAAAGATTCTGCCTGCTGAATCTGGAGAAGAAGATTTTTTAAGAAATTTGCCTGAAATGCACTAAGTTCGAATTCGGGCTTCTATAGTGAGTCCAAATATGAATCCAGGGGGCCGATTTGAACAATCTTTTATCAGATCCACCCCACAATGTTGCATACCAAATATCAAAAGATTCTGCCTGCTGGATCTGGAGAAGATGATTTTTAAAGAAATTTGCCTGAAATGCACTAAGTTCGAATTCGAGCTTCTATAGTGAGCCCAAATATGAATCCTGGGTGCCGATTTGAACAAACTTTAATCAGATCCACCCCTCAATGTTGCATACCAAATATCAAAAGATTCTGCCTGCTGGATCTGGAGAAGATTTTTGAAGAAATTTGCCTGAAATGCACTAAGTTCGAATTCGAGCTTCTATACTGAGCCCAAATATAAACCCAGGGGGCCGATTTGAACAAACTTGAATTAGATCCACCCCACAATGTTGCATACCAAATATCAAAAGATTCTACCAGCTGGATCTGGAGAAGAAGATTTTTGAAGAAATTTGCCTGAAATGCACTAAGTTCGAATTCAAGCTTCTATAGTGAGCCCAAATATGAATCGAGGGGGCCGATTTGAACAAACTTGAATCAGATCCACCCCACAATGTTGCATACTAAATATCAAAAGATTCTGTGTGCTGGATCTGGAGAAGAAGATTTTTCAAGAAATTTGCCTGAAATGCACTAAGTTCGAATTCGAGCTTCTATACTGAGCCCAAATATAAACCCAGGGGGTCGATTTGAACAAACTTGAATCAGATCCACCCCACAATGTTGCATACCAAATATCAAAAGATTCTGCCTGCTGGATCTGGAGAAGAAGATTTTTTAAGAAATTTGCCTGAAATGCATCAAGTTCAAATTCGGGCTTCTATAGTGAGCCCAAATATGAATCAAGGAGGCCGATTTGAACAAGCTTGAATCAGATCCACCCCACAATGTTGCATACCAAATATCAAAAGATTCTGCCTGCTGGATCTGGAGAAGAAGATTTTTTTTTAAGAAATTTGCCTGAAATGCACTAAGTTCGAATTCGAGCTTCTATAGTGATCCCAAATATGAATCCAGGGGGCCGATTTGAACAAACTTGAATCAGATCCACCCCTCAATGTTGCATACCAAATATCAAAAGATTCTGCCTGCTGGATCTGGAGAAGAAGATTTTTGAAGAAATTTGCCTGAAATGCATCAAGTTCGAATTCGAGCTTCTATAGTGAACCCAAATATGAATCAAGGGGGCCGATTTGAACAAACTTGAATCAGATCCACCCCACAATGTTGTATGCCAAAAATCAAAAGATTCTGCCTGCTCGATCTGGAGAAGAAGATTTTTTAAGAAATTTGCCTGAAATGCACTAAGTTTGAATTTGGGCTTCTATAGTGAGCCCAAATATGAATCCAGGGAGCCGATTTGAACAAACTTGAATCAGATCCACCCCACAATGTTGCATACCAAATATCAAAAGATCTGCCTGCTGGATCTGGAGAAGAAGATTTTTTAAGAAATTTGCCTGAAATGCACTAAGTTCGAATTCAAGCTTCGAAATCGGCTCCTATACTGAGCCCAAATATGAACCCGGGGGCCGATTTGAACAAACTTGAATCAGATCCAACCTACAATATTGCATACCAAATATCAAAAGATTCTGCCTGCTGGATCTGGAGAAGAAGATTTTTAATCTTTTTCCCATTGCCTACAGTGTTAAAAAGTGCTGACCTCAGCACTTTTTCAAAGTCCTGAAAAAAGTACCCTTGTGATCAAACTGATAGGGATTTTTTTAACCATTCTATTCTACTGGATAAAAGTAAGCTTTATATAAAATAAGAATTCTCTGTGCCGTGTAGTTTTGGAGATATGGCAGTTTAAGGTTTTTTCCTATTTTTAGCTCCCGAGGTTCCCACGGGGCAATGAGAAATTTTTTTTTCGCATCAATCAGCTACTTATGACCCATATCATCTCATATCAAATTTGGTTCAAATCGACCTGATGGTTCTGAAAATAGAAATTTTAAGCGTGGCCAAAATTTTTGCCCCTCCCATAACGAAGGCAAATAATGCCTGACAAACTTCTCTTGAACAAACTTGATTCTAAACCTCAAAAGAACTTTGTATACCACATATCAAGTCTCTGCTACTGGTGGTTCATTAGAAGAAGATTTTCAAAAAATTTGCCCATTTTTTCCCCACACCTCTGCTCAATATTACGCGAAACCTATTTTGGATAAAAATCAAAATGCCCCTATATAACCACTACTTACATGAAATTTAATTAAAATGTGGCCGATGGTTTAGGAGAAAGAGGCTCAAACACCACCTTCACGCAGGACGACGGACGAAGAGTGATAAGAAAAGCTCACCCTGACTTTCAGTCAGGTGAGCTAAAAAATAATAACAATAAATTCGGAGCACAGGCGAAGGCTAATATTATTGGGCTAACATTTAGCGCGAAGCAGTTAGGCCCTACTGTATCACAGAACGCATTTTCCTGGAAAGAACCGGGGTGGATGGGGCTCGTTGGTGAGAGTCTGTGGGTGGAGGTGTCCCGGGATTTGTCGATGCCACAGGGGGCAGGTTCCCCTCCCCCAAAATGTAGCTGTACCCCCCTTCCAAATGTTTCCCGCCAGTAGTTAGACTTAGATTTTAAATTTTCCTGGGAAATTTTCCCCATACCCCCCCCCCCCACCCCCCCCAAAAAAAAATCCTGGGGAAGGACCCCGATGAACCCACCCCCTGCCTTTCGCACATCTGATGGCTATAACCCCCCCCACCAGTTATCGCTCCCTCCCTCCCCCCCCCCCCCCCCCCCCCTCCCCCCAGCCGAAACTCTTTCCTGGCTACGCGCCTGGTTGTCCTCTCTCGTTAGTGGGAGCCCGCATTGGTGGAGAGTGAGCTTGTTCGGGAAAGTTTTCAGGAAAGCTTAAACTGGGCTTTAATGAATTATCCCCAAGATATTGTAAGATCTTTAGATTATTATCATTATGTGGGTCTACAATATGCTACATGTATCCGAGTCTTGCTCCGCTTTTTAAGGGTAGATCACGGTTTGTCACGGCTCGCCGTGATGGGTCTCAGAATCCAAAGCGAGAGTTTGATGCATGTTTGTCAATCCAAATAATGACTATAATCTTTATTTATCACTAAAATATTCATCAGACGTGGATACAATTTTACACACAATTAAAATAGGCGCTTGCCATCCTCTTAAACCTAAATTTCGCTGTTTTCCTCAGCGACATTCTTCCTCAGATAGACAGCTAATTGATTTCACACCTTTGTCGCATCTTGTCGACAGCTTCAAGCAGGCTACTGCTTAACGAACACAAGAATTTCGCGCCGTCGTACATTTTATAAACCTTATTAATCATCAAAATACTCATCAGAAGTGAATGTTTGTTTGTTTGTTGGTGGTTAACTTCACATATTTATGCACCATGGCTAATCGTGACACAATATGGAGATGAAGTCAAGTTTAGTCAATCGTTGATCTACATGTTGCCCATTTTAGAGGACTTTCACCCCAAGGCATTGATGACTGGGTCCTATTTACTAGTAAAGCAGAACTGGTTTACCACAGTAAACAAGTGCTGCTTACCTCCCGGGGTTCCCACGGGGAATCAGAAGTGAATAAAATTTTACAAACGAATAATATATACCCACATATACCTGCATATGCACCCTCAACCATTTTAACTTGCATTTCCTATTATTTCTCTTCTGTTCGTTTATGTTCATTTGTGTTCGTTAAATAGTAGGACCGTGCATTAACAAGTGAACTCGTCACACTGAGGGTAGGCCGTTATTAGTTAACCCCTCCCGCTTTAGCCTATCAGCTAAATACTTACCTTTATGTCTGTCTACTGCAGACGAGTTGGGTTAAAATATATATACAGTTTATGTATTTGTTTCACTCATCAGGAAACAAATATTCTTTTATATTACTCGAGCATCTATTCAGTCTGTCATTATTATTACGGATTAGGCACACTTGCTTAATAATGAAAATATTGATTTTTGTGGATCGAGTTATGACTGACTGGCTTTATGCATTTTAGTAAAAGGGTTTGTTGTGTAAATATTGTTACGCTATATGGATTTCCGTGCTTTTATGTATGATGCAGAATCTCAATTCCATAGGCCACTGTGGTCATGGGTATCATTTATTAGTGGTATGTAAATGCAGTCTGAAATTAATTCTGTGATCAGAATTAATTATTGTTTATTTCATGCATAGTCTACATAGTAGATATTTATAGTATTGTTATAACTGTACTGGCATCGGTTGTTACACTTTGCTGGAATGAGCTCATTCCAGCGGAGTGTAACAACCCATGCTAGGTTGAGTGAGTTTTCACTCTTGAAATATTTAAATGTTACCCTGTATTCGGGATTTGTACTAGTCAATTACAGTGTGCTCTATTATTTTATATTTCAGAGTTTATAGGTTTATATGGGTGATATATGGACTTTAATGTCATGGCTACCATTTTGTGAAGCACACTGATTTGATACATCACCATCATTTTACTATGGCAATAAACGAACCCGTGTAAATAATTTATTCTGCCTCCAGTTGTGTTTTTTTCTAAATCCCAGTGTGAAGGCGGGTACATTTGAAGCAGTGGTTTTTCTAATGTTTCACTATTTCCCACAGTAAAATCAGGGGGAACACCATGGCACCTATGAATATGACATCTTTTGAAGAAATTACCCAAACAAAGATATTATACACCAAACATGGAAGCATTTTTCAACATTACCCAGAACATTACGTGTACAGTGCATTAAAAATCCGAGTCCTGTTAATCAGGGGTAATTAAGATCAGTCAGCCTATAAATAGATTCTGTCAATCATTTACTGCAATGGGACTATTTCAGTCTCCATGGTAATAAACAAGCTGGCTTTCCATGTTGAGACGAGTGTGGAAATGTTAATGATTTATACCAGAGAGAAAACTGTGAATGCTGAGGGTGTTATAACATGACACAAACCAGTAATTTACATTAATTTATCTTCTTTTATCTTCTTTTATTATGGTAATTAAAACAGCTATGCACATTATCAAATAAAGACTAGAAGGGCCAATGGGGTTGGGATGACACGTGTGAGACAGGGGGGATGAAGGCCTCCTCAGTAGAGGGGCATGGCATATTAATGAAGGTCTTGTGTTGGAATTGAAACTTTTATTCTACAAGTAGACTTCAGAATTAAACTTATGAGCCTTTGGCAAGTAAGTTTAATTCTGAAACTTACGAGTATAAAAATTCCGAATGCCAACGGCAACGTATTTACTCTTTTGGAAAAAAGAGGTGGGCCTGTAATATTGGAATAGTAATGCTAAAAGTAAATACAGTTCTCAAATATTTTCCCATACACTTGATTAATTGGACATTTCGCATTTCAGTCTGGGAGTTTCGGCCTCAAACAAGACGACAAGGGTGTAGCCAGGGAGGGTCATATGGAGTCGTATGCCCACCTAATCCCAAAGGTCCACCCCCCCTCCCCCTAAAAAATGCTGGCTACACCCCTGGACGGCAAACGCAAGACCTAAAATTAAGTCCATACTGGAACAAGCCTTTGTCAATGAGTGTCAGCCTATGTTTTTTGGGGGAAAAAAGAAAAAAAAAATTAATTTATTTTGTAAATTTGTTCAGGCTGTTCCTACAAGTGAGTGTACATAGTCTTCCATTTACATGTACGCAAGGCAAGAGTTAAATAATTAAATATTTATTTTAAAAAACCGAACAACCCCCCCACCTCCACACCCCCCCAAAAAAACAAAACATTGTGTTGAATATGTATGGTATGGGATCCAGTGAGGTCGTGTCCCCTTCCAAAACCCCAACCCCTCCATTTCCACATGACCATCACTGGCATTAGTAACAATGATTGCTGTGGTCGAAAAGTTATCGATCAAGAATTAAGGAAGAAAAATACATTTTGAAAAAGCTATTTCCACCAGTCATGTGGTTCTGGTAACTGTTTGCCTGCATGTACAAAAATACGCTTTTTATCCCTAAATCAACAAGAGGGATGTTACATCCCAACGCTCACCTACATTCGCGCTTGATAATGTCGTTCCAATGTAACATGCCTAATATTTAGTTAATATAAATCATTAACTAGGCATCAAATGATTAATGTGGTTTATGTGATGGCTTTGGAAAGACTATATTTCTGCATTTATTATATATCAATTCAACATAGAATCATTGGGTATAAAAGCATTTTTTTCTTTTAGAAATGTTTATGATTAAGAATATGAATCGTGAGGCCAGATTTTAAATCATAAATAAGAATTAGGAAAGGCTTTCACAAATCACTGAAATTGTAATTGAAGAACATTCATTGGTTAAAGAGGAGTTGCGGAAAAACATTCGTTCAAGAAAGTGACTATAAGTCCCAACAAAAATACATCACATCAACAACTAAAATAAGCCTTAATGTTACTAGTAACAAGTATGAGAAAGTATTAAATAAAAAAAAAAAGTTAAAAAAAATTCTTTTTAAAGAAAGTGAATATAAGTCCCAAAAATCCCCCTCAAATTCCTCAAATATGCATGTAATAAGGGCGCAACGTTACCGTAATGTAGTTCCGTAACCCATATGTACAATATCAATTGCCTGGAAAGACACATAGAAACAGAACTCACCTTAACACCTCACCTTAACACAAACTTTTAGAACTTAAAATTGAGTAAGTCAGAGAAAAACGTGAACATTGTGACTGAAAAAAAGAAAAGAGATCAGTTAAATTTCTGCATACAGTAGGGTTAATACCTACATTTGTTATTGAAATGAGAAAATAAACAGTAATGAGAGGTGAAGGCACCACAATCTGCACAAAAGCTGACTTTAACGCAAATTCTTACAACACCTAAACGCTAATTCTTACAACAAGTTTTGGCAGAAAATCAGCCTCAAATTCCTCAAATATGCATGTAATGAGGGTTAAATATTACTGCAATGGAGTTCAGTAACCCAAGTGTAGAATATTAATCGCTTGGAAGGACACATAGAAACACAACTCACCTAAACACAAAGTTTACAAAGTTTTACAACTTAAAATTTACTAAGTCCGAGAAAAACATGAAAATTTTGAGTGAAAAAAAAGAAAATTTTCGTTAAATTTCTGCATACAGTAGGGTTAATACCTTCAGTTGTTATTGAAATATGAAAATCAACAGTCATGAGAAGTTAAAGCAGCACAATCTGCACAAAAGCTTTAACACAAATTCTTACAACACCAAAACGCAAATTCTTACAAAACTTTTGGCAGAAAATTTTAGGTGAAATTTGGAAAAAAAGTTATAGTATCAGGGTTAATACTGTTCTGATAGTACCCTACAACCTACATATGCAATATCAAAGGCCTGAGCCCACTGATGTTTGAGAAATTAATCTTAACATTAAATCTTACAAATTGGACACGCCGAATGCCAACACCGACGCTGACGCCCGAGGTTATGACAATACCTCACCACATCTTACAGATGTAGGTGAGCTAAAAATCAGATAAAAGTCAATCAGTCAATCTGTGTTTGTACGTTCAGTCACCAGAAAAACTTTCCTTTGGGGTTATTCGACATTCTGATAATCGCATACACTTTGGACTAAATAGTTAGTTACAGGAAGGCATATATCTGTAGGACAGAAAACAAGGGAAAAAAATTACAACCTTTTAATCAGCAAAAACATTGAGTAGCCTTATTTTTTCACGAGTGCAAAGTGTTTCACACAGTCATGTCGAACATGTGCTCGAGAATCCAGACATTTTGCTGTTTAGCGCAAGTAAATTTCGCTCTTATGCAGACCGACCCATTTTGTTAAATCGAATCAAACGTCATATTATATGCGTGGACAACCTGTTTTTTGACGATGGCTGCGCAGTAGCCTGGTGCAAACTCTGCAGTGTACAACGCCATATTGGACAGATTTGAAAACACCCACCGAGTGTAAATTCCACCCAGATAATAAATGAAGTTCAGTGTGAAACTGGGAAAAAAATATATTTAAAAAAAAGTTAGTAAAGAGACTTTTGAACTAAAATAAGAAACTATGAGAGAGGAAACTCCACTCTGAGTGTACGCGTCGTAATTAACTGACCATCATCTCATTCAACGTATTGAAGACAAATTATTAACCTTACAACAGAGTCCTGCAAATCAAGAATGTAACAAATTTGTCACAAACTCCCAATAAAAATCGACTGTAGATACAGAAGTCACACCTCACAAAGTCTATTGAACTTGCACATGTGAAGATGATTACAATAGTTTGTTCAGCAATTAAAATCTGTGGCAATAATCTTTTAATAAGACAGTCACAACAGGGGTATTAGCGACCAGTGACATAATCAAACTACTACTTGTTATTGTTTAAAGCTTCTTTTGTTCACTGACTATCAACAGCCTATTGGTTTGTACATGTTAACTTCAAATTTATAGTCAAACAGGATCACTTGGCAATGTGAATAACCTAACTCTACATTCATTTAACAGAGAAAAGTAGTTTTTAGATCTCTCTCTCAGTTTATAATCTTCGAATAAACTTCAGAAAAAATGAACAATGGAGGTGGGGAAGGGGCGATGAAAGTCACGAGATTGTGGTAATTTCTAATTTTTTTTTCATCTATTATTTATTTATTTATTTAGTATTTTTTTTTTTTTGGGGGGGGGGGGGGGGGATTTTCACGTCGCTGGTTGTGGCGACTAATTCTTGAAATGTCTGGATAAAATCTTAGGAGCCACCCACAACCATTGAAAGACGGCTAGCCCTTTTGCTAATCTATTAGAATTATAATAATTGTTGTCCCTGACACACACAGTGATTTAGTGGAAAACAAACTAAAATGCATGTGATGAGCAACGACTCTGATACATAAGGTCTACGTTGATCTTGCAGGATGTGTTTTGACTTTAAATTAATTATAAACAATTGCCGTATTCAACAATATTATGGCGAATTAATAATTAAAATTGCTGGTAGTCTTTCGTTTTTAGAGCGGGGTGGGGTTGTGTGGAGGTTATCGTTTGAAATGGTAATTATTCGATTCCAGTTAATGAAAGCGAACAGGATGTCAATATATCACAAGCACAGATCCGTACAAATTATAATGAGGGGTCCAAAACCTCGGTGATTAAATTCAAGCCTTAATTTGTTGATTCTCCGGCAAGTGATAGCTAGTGTATACGATGGTATTAAAGGTTGGTGGGAGAGACCTAATTTTTCAGTGGGTGGGGGTGGATGTTGTCAACAGCCGGTAAATAATAGAGATATTCTTGGACCTTCCCTGGTTTATGTGGGCCATAAACTGTACCAGTAACAGGCCTCATCTTTTGTTTTTAAAACTTATTTCTATTAAATTTTAGCTTGCCGTTATACACTTAGAGTACCAATATTCCTGTATTTATTTGCGTGAATGTGTCATTTACAACGATGTTTATAAAATTTTCAACTGGTGGGTATAAATTATAATGAGTGCTGCCAACCCCTTGATAAAGTTTACCGTTCGCACGTGCATATTTTTCCACAGGTTTAATAAAAACAGAAGTGTGAAAGAATTTAAATGAATGACACTGAACACAAACACAACCAATTAATGTTTTTAAAGATACACATTTGTGCTGTGAATGCAAACCACCATGGATCCACGCTGAGATGTTCTTCAATTTTTTTTTCAGTATGAAGTGAGCATTGGTGGGATGTCACACCACATATTTGTGCCGGTGCCTCATTGGTTGGTAATAATTAATGGGCAGGATTACGGTCATGTCAGTGTGTCGTAAACAGAATAGCACTCCGTGGATTAGAATGTCGTATTGTTGACGCTTTTTTGACATGTAGGTCTGTCAAATTAATAATTTTCTTATGGTTATGCATTTTTGAACAAAATAGTTTTCTTTTGATTGATTCAAATCTTGCCTGTTCGACATTTAATTCACGAGGTGTGATTTTTTGGTCAGGCTGTACTGATAGCGTGGTTAATTGGTTACACTTGGTATTTTCCCAGTGCTATAGATAGTAATGCAAACTGGGTTCGTCACCACTAGTTTAGCACTAGAAATCAGGGGTTTTGGAAACCGGGTCTTTAATGGACTGTACACGTAATGATTTAAAGCTGAGGAGCCCCACAACAACCTTGTTTAAACAAATATTGAAGGCATCCTTACAAAGAGGTTATATGTCAATCTTTTGGAACAGGGGTTTGAGGGAAGATTTTTAAATTCCCAATGTCCACAGGTATAAAACCTGGAGATTCACTGAAGGCCCAAAACAAAACCCCTGGGTCTTGATGTGAACAAACTTGTAAATAATCCTTTCAAACATATTATATATGTAACAAATAGATGCTTTTGCAGCAGTGCTCTGGAGAAAGAATATTTTCTTGTTTTTGCCATTACCCTGTTCTAAGTATTTAAGTCCTTGTGACATATGACCCCAGGGACTTCACTTGAACAATCTTTTAAGTTATCCTTGCAGAGATGTTGTATGCCAAAATAGAAGCATTTGAAGTGGCAAGAAGATTTTTAAATGTTTATTTGATGGTTCACAGTTTTAAAATGCGGGACTCTCTTCCCCACCAAACCTCCTATAAACTGATCAGGATTTTTTTTTTTTACCACTGTCATTAAACTGCTCTTAAGGATGCTCCATTCCAAATATCAGTTACTACTGCTATGTAGTTCAGAGATAAAAGCCGTTTCAGATGTTTTATTTTCAGTTTGTATGGCTACCCCTAGCAGGATGACCTCTGGTTTGTTTTGGAGAAATCAAGTACATGTTGCCAACCACATACATTGGGTTCCAAATTTTAGTCTAATTGATTGAGGTTGTTTTGAAAATTCAAGAGGGTCCAAATCTTGCCCTCCCTCCCCTCCGATGAGTTATTAGAATATTTTAAAAATATTTTATAGATTTTTTCTCCATCCCGTCCGCATGAGGGGCACCAACTTCATCAAAACAGAATCAAAATTATCCACCCTCTTCTGTCACTTACAAGAAATTTTAGTGAAATAGGTTCAGTAGTTTTTGGTGAGGTTTCAATTACTCCCTTAACAAATGACGGATGATAGACGAAGAGTGATGACTATAGCAGACTTTCACTTACAGTTAGGCATGCTAAAAACCTCTCCAAAAGATGTATCATGACTCTTTGTCAACACATCATAACTGTAACAGTGTGTTCATGCTGTTCATTATAAATATTAGTGTAAAAAAAATACATCACTGTTGATTGGCTGTTCTCAAACAGCAATGTTTCTTTTCTGGTTGTGAAATTTTCTGAATCTGACTCTCTACCTTTCTCATTTGCCCCTTCAATAAAATCTGTTTTATCTGGATTGTTCATGTGCTGAAGAGCCTTGAATCGTCTCTGTAATTCATCTGAGTTGTGCTCATAACCAGCTATATCATATTCTGAAGATGACCTGTATTTGTCAGAATTACTTGATGCCACAGAAAGATTCAAGTTTTGTTCATCTAAAAGAGAAATAAAAGGACACTGACAAAAAGTCTAATAAAAGTTGATAAAGGGCAATAAATCTGTGAAAAATTATTTCTGTCATCTGTTTTCATGTGGCCCATCCTCAATGTGTCTGTAATCATGCCTTAATGTTTAAGTTCTCAACATCACAGCTGTAGCAGGAGTTGATTACACCATGAAGGCTCCCAACATGCAATCATTCAAAATTTTCCAAGTTGATAAAAAGCAACAACTCGGTCAACAAAAGCTATGCTAGGCTTATAACTTTATAACTTTAACTTTATAACTTCATTTGCAGCACAAGCATATATTTATATACAAATACATTGAATGCATAATAGTTTCACAGAGAACAATATATAGCAATATATCTACCAATATAAAATGAATTACATGTGCTACGGGGAATGACATAGCCAGATTGGCTGACTTCTTGCCATTTCTGGTGGTTTGTTTGCAGATTGGCGGGACAGATTCAGAAGATAATTATGTGATCAAAGTATCGTAGGTCGAATAATACATTTCAGATGAACTACAGAATAATTATGAAAATGTTCAGGTAGCTGGTAACAGACCAACGTCATATAGATACATATGCGCACATCATATCCACATCCTCAAGTACTTTTTATAATTTTGTCAAATTGCCTTCATGCTCGGAAGATTACTCTCTTCTAAGTGGCTTTCATTTTTTACTAATTCATATTCCGTTATGTTAAGTGCCGAACCAATGTATACCACATCATGGAAACGTAAAATTTAGCGTCACGCTTATCCTAATTGCTAAATAAGAATTAAAAAATTGTTCAAGATGGGAATACGTCTTACAGGTCGATATATTTCCTGACAAGTGACTGCCCAGCTCTGAATCACGAACCCATTTATAAAATCACCGTTTCATATCTTCCTTGGGTGGCAGCAAGTAAAGATATGTTCCGTGTTTCACGTTGTTCTCTGTATTCAAGTGTAAATTATGCACAAAGATATCATATCGTATCTTCCTTGGGTGGCAACAAATAAGGATATATAAATTGTGTTATTACGTGCAAAATGTGTTCTCAGCTTTAGAATTATGAGCATTCTATCATTTATCTCAACCTCGCCCTGGTAACAGAGGCAGAGGCAAGTTCACATGCAGTATTCACACATCCAACCATTCCTTTACCCGAATCATTCAAACGCGTTGTTCTCCATATTTTAGTTTATAATGCCAGCTAATGAAATTCGCCAATCACAGCCCCTGAATAGTGGGACGGTACTGAGCCGTATTGGGTCACCTGCAGCCCGAGGTGACCTAATACGAAACTCATATTAGGTCAGTACCGCCATTTTGTTTCGACGTGGAAATTCCTTACCTCGCGGTGCTTTTATATCCATATTGAAGAAATTGCAGTACAATCAAACGTCCCTCTGTGTCTATATATCTCATTTTCTCTTGTTTTATAATTGTGATTCAATCCCGCTAATGAAAAATATAATCTTTTTATACCTTCCTTGCGTAGTAATAAAGTCCCCCCTCCCTTTCCAGTGTGTGTAAATGTATTGTCCCATGCACCCACGTTTGCAGCATATATACCATTCACCTGTATACGACCCCTGTTATAATGTCTATACTGACAATTGTAGGGTAGGGTTTCCATCCACCCCCTCCACCCCCCTCACATACGCATGATGTATGCACCTACATATACAAAATGATCATAATCCCACAACATATACAAGTCATGTTCAACATCAACGCTCCTTTATGTGTAACTGCTCTTCACACTAACTTATATCCCCCCCCCCCATCAGTAAGTTTATAAATGAGAATATTTGGAATCATTCTTGTCTATTGAGCCCATTGGGTTCTGGTGTTTGAAGTTTGTTAATCCAAAATGCTTCACAACCCCTCTTGTAAGCTGTATTTCGTTTATCAATTTGTTCAATCCCAATAATCTTAAAATTGTTTACACTATGGTTTTTGGTTAGAAAATGATGCAGTATCGGTTCACTCATAACCACCCAGTTTTATTCTACTCAGATGGTTTTGTATTCTCTCATACAATTTTGTCCCTGTCTCTCCCATGTACACAACTTCATTACACTTGCCGCAGAGAATCCCACATTCTTGGACATGTAGGTGATTTAGAGAATAGTAGGCCATTCTGTTCTTGTCTGCGAATTGCTTTGTTTGGAGCATAAACCCACAGATTGCACAATTTGTCTCGCATCTACCAGATGCCGTCCTTTGATTGTCAAACATTTTATTATGCTTGCTGTGGACTATAATGTCTCCCAAATTTTTCAGTCTTTTGTATGAAATCAGGGGAGGTTTTTCGAATGCCAACTTAATGCATTTTGAGCGGTGTAAAATGGGCAGCCACTCCCATGTTATTTTCCCGATGTCGGGGAGGCACCGTGAGTAAGTGACCACAAACAGGACTCTTTCGTCGGTTGATTTGTTTGATTGTTTTTCAAGTAACTGTTTACGCTCGATTTGGTCAACATTTTTTAGCTGTTTGCTTACAAACTTTCCATCGTAACCTCTGGCATGCAGGTGTTGTTTTATGTCATTTTTGTGGCATTCATATTCAGCATTATTGGAACAAATTCTTTTTACTCTTGAAGCTATTCCATATGGTATCGCTCTTTTAGTGTTGATTGGGTGATCCGACTTGGCGTGCGTGTATTGATGCGTGTCAGTGGGTTTTGAAATCCGTCTTCAATTTTGACTACTGTGTCTAAGAATTCTATCCTATTTTCAGACCACCTTAAATCAACTTGTATTCTTGGATGTATTGTATTTGACAAAGAATGATATTGCTTCAGAGACTCCAACCCATGCATCCATATTCCCCAGATATCATCAAAATACCGCACCTATTCAAGGGGGTGTAACTTTGATGCTTTTGACGTCTTCAATTTTGACTACTGTGTCTAAGAATTCTATCCTATTTTCAGACCACCTTAAATCAACTTGTATTCTTGGATGTATCATATTTGACAAAGAATGATATTGCTTCAGAGACTCCAACCCATGCATCCATATTCCCCAGATATCATCAAAATACCGCACATGTTCAAGGGGGTGTAACTTCGATGCTTTTGACAGTTTCTCTTCCCATTCACCTATATATGTGCACACATAATTCATCCTTAATCGCGAACTTATTTCAACGCCGTCCTTTTGTAAATATTCTTTTCCTTTAGATGAAAAATTATTATTGTCCAAGATCTCATTTTCATATTTACTTGCATCCAAAACGGTTATTCTGGACCCTTTATCAGCTGGTCGCACGACTGGTGTATTATCATTTAACAACTCTTTCAGAGCCTTCTGTTCCATTTTTGTTGTGTCCTTGAGCAAGACACTTCACCCCCATTGCCCATGTGGGGGCACGGTGCCGTTGAGTACTAAGGAGTACTGCATGTCGATGATGCACTTGTCTCCAACCAATGCTAACCTTGCTTGTGTGAAGTTGGTATGTAGGGGAGCTGATAGTTGCTCATCGTTGCTCGGTGGTTCTCTCCGGCTTCCTCCACCCGTAAAACTGTCATTGTCATGATTAGCCATTGTGCAGAAATATGTGACCTTAAACACCAATAAATAAATAAATATATAATATATAATAAGAATAAAATAGGGCCTAAGATTGAACCCTGTGGGACCCGCATGTAATTGGGGCAGGGTGTGATCTACATTGGGGGTGCTCACTGAGATAGTTCCTAACACAAGTATTGGCAATGCCTCTGATGCCATAATATTCTAGTTTTATCAGAAGCGTCTCATGGTGAATGGTGTCAAACGCTATTAACAGGTCAAGGAAAAAGATAAATTTAAAGTAATTTGTATATTTTTTATACATACCAATGGCCCAGACTTAGCTGGTGCAACCTCAATATTATCAAGAGCCAAATGCAAATTTTGAACCCCCCAATCCCCCAAATTTGCATACAAGGCCGAAATTTAAAAGTCCTATCAGACCCTCTATACTTTTAGTACCTGCGCATGTGCAGTGCCCAGGAAGAGACCGGAATTGGCGCCAAGCATCATTCTTCCTAGTTGTGCCTACTAATGTTATAACTCAGCGGAGAGGTATGAGTACCCACTCATGAGAGGGCCATCCCCGTCTGGGCCATTGGTAAGTGTTAAAAATATACAAATTACTTTTTTAATTTATCATTTTTTTTTATACTAAAACCAATGGCCCAGACTTAGTTGAATCGTAAAAAAAGACAGGAGGGCCTAGGACTTAAAGGAATAGCAGACTAAAATTCAGCTCCTTAGCCTGCATTAGAACTCCCAAGTTGAAAGGGAGATTAAAATTTTTAGGAATTAAATATATGTCCCTCTATACAACAATAGAGAAGGACATACTACAGAAATAAGGAGCAATATCCAAGTAATTCCCTATTACTTAGCAAAAATGATTATGCTAAATTGGGTGTAACGAGCCCCCAATTTTAAGGCTAGTCTGGAATGAGACACTTAAAATGAGGAAAAGCGTGTCTGAGAATGAGAGACTAATGCCCACAAACACACGCTGTGTATAATGTAACAAGCTGTACATAAGATCAGAATAATCTATAGACAATAACAGCTTCACTCATAGTTACACATTTATTATATAAGGCCAGAATAGGTAATGAGAAATCCCCCCCCCCCTTTTTTTGAAGGAATTAACCTTCAAAACAAAGAGGGAAGCGGCCTGGAATCAGTGAAAAAGCGGGTCCCAAATAATATATAGACACCTAAAAGGCTCCCGGTTATTAATTATTATTTATCGGTGCTTAACACCACATCAACAGATAAGGCTATATCGTAGTGGTTCCAGATATTAAAATCGCAAGCTGCTAAATGTATGCCGCATCCGGAATACGTAGATAGGTCGATAACCAGTGATATTAATATGTACATACAGCGGTATATTGATCCTGGATGTCTATGTCAGATTGTATGAAGGGGCAGTGGGTGATCGATTCATTCTGATGGATGATAATGCCCGTCCTCATGTTGCCCATGCTGTCCGAGAGAACCAACAGGGGGAAGGGATTGAGCACATGGACTGGCCAGCTAGATCTCCTGACCTCAATCCAATCGAACATGTCCGGAATGAGTAGCAGCTTGCAATTTCAGCCTGTCCAGTCAAGCCAAGACGTGTCCAGGTGCTTGGTGCCATGATGGTCCAAGAATGCAACAACATCCCACAAAGGACCATTAGGAACCTGATTGGGAGCATGAGAAGGCATTGGCAAGCTGTAATTAACAGTAATGGGTCTCATACTCGATATTAAACTTGTCCAGTTGAATCCCAATGGAAAGTTATCTAATAGAACTTAAACGCTTCTATTCCAACCAACAGGCGACAACGTTCAGGTGTACAAGTAAATTCCAATACAGTGGAGCCCACTTAATTGGATATCTTTTAATTGAATATCCTTGTTAATTGAATATAATTTCCAAACACAAAACCATTTATCATACCTTCAGTACAAATTTGCTCTGTTAATTGCATATAGGTTATAGAGTAACCGCCTGTTAATTGAATAAAAAATCTTGTAGTATGTTGAGAAATTACCCTGACAATCACTGAATTACCATTGTACATTGCCCAATTTGGCCTCAGTAAATCCAATGCAGGCATTTAATCTATTGTATCTTGTTTGACAGAGCTCCTTGGGCTCTTTCAAACAATATATAACAGAATAGATGTTCTGTTTATGTCTAGAATAGAGGAAAGCAATCAAATCCCTGTTATTTGAATACTCCTGTTAATTGAATACTCCTGTTAACTGAATACTTCTCACTGGCAAAGTGGCTATTCAATTAACAGGGCTCTACTGTACTGAACCTCCAAATTGTAACCATTCCATCTACCAGAATGAGAGAATAGGATTCCCCTTGTGTACCGTTTCTAGTTGAAGACTGTATTCAGGACATAGAATGGGATATGAATAAAAACCTGTCAAAGACGGTCCCCAAATAACTCATTGTTCCCTATGTCCGTTAACACCAATGACTGTTTGGAGAAAGAATACCACTCCGAATAATGAAGCCAAAAATAGAGAACGTACACACAGGCAGTCTGTATGGAAAACCATAACTGATCCAACTAGCCCAAAATTCTCATAAGCTCTGACATTTAAATTGAGCAAGAATTAAGAGAATCTGTTTAAGAAATACATCTGCTTAATGATAAATACATATAATGCACGCCACCAACAGAATCCTGCAAGTACCCTTGTCTGAATACAGCCTGTATCAACGACGTAACGGAGCAATACAAAATATAACCAGGAAACTGAAGGAATAAAACGTTAAAGCGATTTAACCTGAGGAATAGAATCATGCGTTGTAACAGAGCAGACAACTCTGAGCATAAATTTCTCAGAGTGGACTAATTGCCATATTGGATAATGTCGTCCAGATAACTGACATGCCTGCCACACAGGTACACGAAGGCTAGCAATATCAACCGAATGTATTCATGAAAGAATTCGGTATCCAAAAACAGTTACTGTTCAGGAATCATATCCACGTATATGACTTAAGAACGAACAACCACAGGAAGCAAACCAACTAAAGAGTGGATGCGCCCTGAAGTCGCAGTTAGACCACAACCCACCTGCCAATTGAAGAGCAATGAAAGACATACATATAACTGAATGCATACAAGGCTTACAGGAAGAAAACTACGTCCCTTCCTGTAAATCGTCTCTTAACATATTGGGGGGGGGGGGGGGGGGGGGGGGGGGGGGGGTTCGACGAATAAATCATATCGAATCCCCGCAACCCGCATTACTTGAATCACTAGATAAATAAGGTCGGTGCAGTAATACTAAAGCTTGGAACAGTGACAAACTCCCTTTTCACTGTAGTAAAAGGAAACCTCACACTACAATTTCAAAGCTATACTGCTGCTGCTATTCTCAATAAGGAGTAATACAGCTAATAGAAGCTTATCGTTAGTCAAAACAAGCATCACCACTTTAACCCAGACGTGACTTTTTACACTTTAGTGTTAGTCATCTAGAATAGTATAAAACCATAGGGCTCCCTCATGTCTGACCAACTCCATAATGCCACTAAGGACGGAGAGGGACATGATGAACATGGTACTATTGCAAAGAATAAACCAACTGATATAGAGTCGACATATCCCTTGAAATCAAGACCGTATGCCATAGCCCCAAACAATACACCATATAGACATAAGACTCAAATCTTCCGAGTGGAAAAATATTCCACGACAATAAATTGGATAAAAAATGAAACAGGCGATGAAAAATTAAGTTCTGGCACCCGATCATAGAAACCTAGATGAACCCTTTCGTTGGGTAAAGGATTAAAACTTTGCACATCAATATATTTTCTGCGCCTCATATCGAGTGTAGCAGGAAATATATTCCTGCGAAAGGAGCTAACTACAGGCATCCGAATGAACGCTTATTATTCTCACTAGGTTAATATGGCATCATCAATAGGACTAAAAGCCTCAGACAACTAACACCAAACAATACCGTTAAGGAGAGAACAACCTCTTCTATTATAATGGTATTTTGCCCGATAGGACAGTGGTCTCAGCCTAGCTGAAGCAGCTAAAGCGACTCTAGAAGCTCACTAAAGGAGACTTACAACACCAGCCACTAATGATAGGGAAAAAACACCACTCATAATTAGAGCTAGGCTACTATGGTGTCAACAATAAGACTGTGACACTTAAGAAAACAACACCAAGAAGGAAAAATGCACTCGTTCCTTTAGCAGTTCTATTCCCAAAAGACAGCCTAGCTAATGTAGCTTAGAAGTCTTCATCTCCGTGAAGACATATCTCGGTGTAATTTTTGCGGTTTTAGAAAACTCACTGAATGGAGACTTATAACGTTAGTCGCTCAAGTTAAGGGAAAAGGGCTGCACTTGATTCTAATAAGGCATCAACAAAAGGACTAAAAGCCTCAGACACCTAAGAATACAACACTGAGAAGGAAACAACATAATCTTTCCTTTGAACAGCCCTAATTCCAAAGAGCCAGCAGTCTCAGATTAGCTAGCACAGTTAAGAAGTCTTTATCTCCATGAAGACAGATATCTCAGTGCAACTTGCGACCTCAAAAAGTCACTAAATGGAGTCTCACAATGTTAGTCGCTTGAGGTGAGGAATAAAGGACCGCTCTTCTAACAGCCGTAATTCCAAAGAGACAGTAGTCTCAGCTTAGCTAATGCAGCTTTTTAGTCTTCATCTCCATGAAGACATATCTCTGTGTCATCTGTGGTTTTGGGAAGCTCACTAAATGAAAACTTACGACGTTAGCCGCAATGTATAAGAAAATACCGCTGTAAAATATATAAGGCCACTATGATGTTAGCGGCTAATGATATATAAACAGACTGCTCTTAATTCACATAAGACAAACTAAGGAGATAACAACAGGACTGAATGCCTGTGACGCCTAGGAATACTACACCAAGAAGGAAAACATAATCTTTCCTTCTAATGGCCTTATACCAAAAAGATTGCAGTCTCAGAGTAGTTAACACAGCCTAAAAGTCATATATCAGTGAAGACAGATATCTGTGTGTTACCCTGCGGCCTTAGACAGCTCAGCAAACGGAGACTTACGACGTTAGCCGCTAATGTATAAGAAAAGACCGCTCTAACAGTAGATAAGGCTACTATGGCATCAACAACAGCATTAAATTCCCCTGACGTCTAGGAATACAACACTGAGAAGGAAAAGATGTACTTATTCCTTCTAACGGCTCTATTCCAAACAAGACAGCTGTCTCAGCCTAACTATGAGCTATCAATCCTCTATTCGTAAAGAATAGATCATTGCCTTTCTTATACTACTGCTAGGCCAAAGGAGGCATCGTTAATCGGACCAAAGGCTTTCAACACCTGAGCAGAAAGATATGGGAAGGAAAGATCTTCATCTTTCCTTCACCCGGTACCTCAAGCTGTTTTTTTTGCCTAGCAAATGCAGACTTTTGTTCAGATGGAACAAGATTCGAAAGAACTTATGAATAAAATTCATAATCTTAATGTGCAGTTCCGTGAGGGTTGGAGAATCAATCTCCGTAGCCCTCACACCATCTGAATGTTTCATCTGAAAAACATAGTCAACACCATCAGAATGTACAGATGACTGGACCAACCCAGCACCATCTGACAGATCACTACCAGAGACTGTTGACGGCTGAACCTGCGACTACTGGGATGCTGCGATACACTGCACAATCTGCGGCAGCAGGTCTGTGAACAAGGCTTGTGGAGCAGCGGTTATCTGTTTCTTCACCACATGCTGCTCACAGGAAGGAGATCTGACCCCAGATCTTTCTAAGTATGTCCCGTATAAAAATGCCTCAAACCACTAGTTGCAGGTTAATCCGACTTCAGTGGTGAAGACTGGGAACATCTCCGTGGAACAGCATGAACATGCGAAGTCAGACAGCTAGTCTGCAGTCTAACATGCTTCATCGATGATGCAGAGGAAGAAGCCATAGATGCAACCGACCCTGGCTGCAGTGTGGAAGGAGTGTCCCGGACCACAAGCGTGAACAGATGTCCCAACTCACTAAGTTTCTTGAAGCGGAAAACAGTCGACCCCAACTGCTGACAGAACAGAGAGGGTTCTCCAGCTCGCAATCTGACCCCAGACCTCGCTGAGAGTTCTATTTAGAAACTTGTAGGCTTCTACCCCTTAGTGTGCTTTTTCATGGAAGAAGCGGAAGCCTTAACAACAGCTGACACCAGCTGAAGTGTGGAAGGAGCCTCCTCACTTGCACATTTCGGATGGGTGCTCCGACTCAATGAAGTTTCTCAAGACAGAAAACAGTCGACCCCAACTGATAATGGGACAGAGAGCGCTCTCCAACTCGTGATCTGACCCCAGATCTCGCCAATTATCCTGTTGAGAAATTTAAATTTTATAGTAAATTTGCTTTCTTATTATACCTACCGCAATTGTTTACAACAGGCTCGCATTACGGTGGAAGTCCCGAACATGGAAAAATACTCTCTATTTTCTTCTTTCCCAAGCAATTTGGGAAAGAAAAGCGGTGCAAAAGCACCAAGAAACAAGAGATTCACTCAGAAGTGACTATGCCCCCCTACGTGGCAATGACCTTGATCTGTGACCTTGACCTCCATCAAACAAAAAAATTTGTAAAAAGTTTAATATTTGTACTTTGGTTTGTTTCTGAGTTATGGCTGAGACACGAATATTGATGATTTTCAGTGTGACCTTGAAATGTGACCTTCACCTTGATCTTACAGACCTGACTGTGGTGTGTGACACATCCACCCGTTGTCCTTTATAACTGAGCGAAGTTAGATGATTGTAGCCCTAATAGTTTTGGAGTTATGCTTGAGACATGATTTGTGACCCTGAACATATGAAGGTCAATTGTGACCTTCACCTTGCAGATGCGGCAGAAACTATTATATGCGACACACCTTCTGACTGTCCTTAACATTCGTAAAAAGTTTAATAATTGCACTATGATTCGTTTCTGAGTTACGGCTGAGACACGAATATTGGCCGATTTTTAGTGTGACCTTGAAATGTGACCTTGATCTTGAAGGTATGAACCCGGCTATGGTGTTTGACACATCCTTCCATGGTCCTTTATAATTGTGTGAAGTTTGATGACTGTGGCCCTAACAGTTTTCGAGTTATTGGCTTGGACACACACACACACACGGACACACACACATACGGACGGACACTTCAATCACTGTATTTATTTATTTATTTATTGATGTTTAAGGTCACATATTTATGCACAATGGTTAAGCATGACCATGACAGTTTTACGGGTGGAGGAAGCCGGAGTACCCGGAGAGAACCACCGAGCAACGACGAGCAGCTGCCAGCTCCCCAACATCGTAACTCTGCACTGCCGCACGAGCAGGGTTAGATTGGGTAAGACATGCGTACCATCGACGTGCAGTACGCCTTAGTACACGGCGGCATCGTGCCCCCACGCGGGCAATGGAGATGAAGTGTCTTGCCCAAGGACACAACGCGGTCGCCGCAGGTGGGATTCGAACCGAGGACCTCTCGGCTTGCAGCCTGCACCTCTACCTACTGAGCCACCGCGCTCCCTCAATCACTATATGCCACCCGACTTAAGTCAGGGGGCATAAAAATAAGCCAAAACTGGGTCGAGTTCAACCAGCGCACACCCAGTAGGGGACACTCTTCTCCATGTACTAATCCATGGCTTCTGGAACCCGTGCGCTGACGTATAATCAACATGCCATTCTAGTGAATCCGCCAACATTGACTGCGATGTGGCTGCTGCGGAGCAGCCATGGTGTAGTTTGTGTGCAGAGTGACAACCATAAATGCTGAAGCACAATGGAAAAGTGACTTCCAGTTCAAACTACATTTCAATGCCCTCCACTGTGTCATATTTTTGCGCTTTCCACTATTTATTCCAATAATTCCGACACTCACTCGCGTGAATATCATAGCTCTACTGAAATCTTAGATTCTCATACCCCTGCTCAACGTCACTTGAATAATTACACAACTTACTTGTATTACCACCTGTTCTCTGACTGTGGCATGGTTGCTGCAATATATGCAATATCTCCAAATATATTCCTTTCCAAAAGATAGAATATCTCTCCATTAGTCTAAATTCATTTTCTCCCACCCCATTTAAACGCCACGTGAATACTTACTCAACTTACTGGTCTGTCCTCAAAGTGCAGCATGGCTGATGCTGAGCAGCCATGCTGCACTTTGCGAACAAACTGATAAACCATGCGAGGGCATGACCACAATGTGAACGTTCAACCATATTTTAATGCCCTCTATCATGTGCACCCATATTATTTTGTGTTCTTATATTCACCAATATTTTTTCCCGACCCACACGCAAAAAATAACCTCTCCTTACAAAATACCTAGTACCTATGATTATTCATAACCCACCCAACCAACTCCCGGGTTCATAATAAGACAGATTGCCAAAGTCCACATTTCAGGACTCGTGCCCTTGTCCCAACTTCTCCAACTTCTCCAACTGTACCTCAAGTCACAGTAATCTAGACAGCAGAGTAGAACACTTGTGTTATTAAAACTCTTTGTTTCCTTCATTGTGTACCAAACTTTATGACGACTAACTTAGTCTCGCTTGATGATGTTCAGAACGATGCAGCCTTTGACTTTGTTACACAATTCAACAATGAAATTGACTGTGTTTCGGAAGATGATCCTATTTCTCCACTCAATGCCAACAGGAATAACTGCAAATTCTACACTCTGGGAACGTTCTCTTCAACAGTGGGCACGTGTAAGAAATCTTTTGCTTTACTTAACATTAATTGTAGAAGCTTGATTCGAAAGGTGGAGGATCCACTGCCGGAAATGCAAAAGAGGAGCAAGAAGCTCCTTCTGGGTGATATGAAGAGCTGCATGATCCTGGTCCCATACACCGTGAAGGGAAAGACCAGAGGATCCAATGTCGTGCACAATCTGAGATTGCTGGCATCAGCCTGCAGAACACGATCGGACATCGGCAAGTCCAACAGAACTCTGCATAATCCACTGAACATCCGTCCAGGGAAGAAGGTGACGATGAAGAGATGCTGGTAACCGAAGCACCAGATCCAGAGGATCGACATTCGGCCTCCAATGACTGAGAAAGTGTTGGAGAGGTCTGACATGTAGCTGACCAAGAGGAATGAGATCCGTCACTGAACCACAGAGACCGAGCAGCCGGAGAATACTCCAAGCTGTCTCGGACATGGACTGGGTCAGAGTCAGGGTGAAAGCTGAGAGAATCACAGCCCTCTCCCGGGGAACCGCCACCGTATTCAGAAGAGTACGGAAGTCTATCCCCATATGACAAAATGACTGAGAAGGGACCAGGTCTGACTTCTCCTCGTTGATTCTGAACCCAAGCGATGTGAGCAGGCTCAAGTGTGGCGACATCTGACTCCAGAAGAGCAGCAATGGAATGCCTCTGGAGGATATCATCCAGATACACCGAAGTAGCCACCCTGGACTGAGTGTGATGGAAGGCTATCACATGCGACTTCAGTCGCATGAAGGCCCAAGCCAGGTTGAGGCCGAAAGGTATGGCCTTGAACTGGTATATTCGCCCCCAGAAAAGCAAACCTGAGATACTTTCGCGATGTCCGATGAATCGTAACGTGAAAGTAAACGTCTCGCAGGTCAATGCTGGAAGCAAAATCTCCCTGGTGAATGGAGCAGCAAACCAACCTGAAAGTCTCCATGTTGGGAGCAATGAGAGACTGGTTCAGGATACTCAGCTCGAGAACCGGTCGGAGTTGGCTGTCCTTCTTCAGTACCAAGAACAGGCGGGAATAAAATCCCACTGAATGAATGTTATTAATGACGTCAACCGCCACCTTTGACAGGAGAATGTCTATCTCTCTGCAAAAGTTCCCGACGTGAAACGTCGAAAGGAACTTGGGTTAGAAGAGGCACACTCGACAGAGTGGGTGCCTCAGAAAAGATATCCGTAGACTGGACCGAACATCTAACACCCAAGGAGTGGATGTGATCGTGGCCCAAACGGTCTGCAAACTCGGATATCCCTCCTCCAACCTGGGATGAATCGAGGTGAGGACCTTCATTTCGAGCCCCGGCAAGGCCGGTGAGAGAAGAAACCACCTCCTCTGCAAGATGAAGGATCCTGAGACCTCCCTCAGGACTGCCGATGCTCACCCTTACCTGGTGAGTAAAAGGATGAAGCGGCAGCAGAGGATCAGGCCTACACTTCACTGAGGAAGCAGAAGGGCATTTGTTAGGCTTGGAACGGCCCTGGCCTCCCACAGAAGGCAGATCAAGCTGGCGAAGCAGCAGCTGATCATTGGAATGATGCAGGATGTCATCGCGGACCATCGCCAAGGAATCAAGTAATAGTCGCGGACCCACCAAAGAAGCGGATCGAAGAGCAGTGCCCTGCCCTTCAGGAAGGCGACAGCTTGTGTCCAACACAGCATCCCGGCGAACTAAATACAAAATAGTCATGTTACAGGTATGCGTGTGAGTAAGATGCATGAGCGTCTTCGGGATCACATGCAAAGGAGCCTGTATGTCGTCAAACTTATCTGGAGGCAGATAAGCATCCAAGGTAGAGACGACGTGATCCAAGAGAGAAAGCATGCCTAGCATCTCTCTGGATAAGCCCAACATGGACTCCAAAGTCGCCATAGGAATAACAGCCGACTTGGCGCGGAGTCCTGATCCAAGACCGTCAAAGTCTTGCAGACTAACGGATTGACAGAATCGCAGGAACGATAATGCACAGGGGGCAAAAAGGGTATCAGCCTAGTGAAGAATGAAGTCTTCTTTGCCCTGGAACTCAGCTTTGAGTCCAATGCTGCAAAAGCTTCGACCACTTGTACTGACTGGCATGGTCGAAGGCGCCCAGAAGCAGGGTGCTCCACACTCTGTAGGCGCGCGACCGATGATCGCGACCTGGCTAAAACCTCCTGCTGGTCTGACAGGTTGAAGGAATTCGAACATCAAGTCAAGAGCAGCCCCTAAGTCAGAAGACTGATGGCTTTCAATGTCAGGTGTGTCTGACCCATCGACTGAGTCAGAAGACACATAGCCCATGCCGGGCATACCAGCCGATGCCTCCCATGGTGTAGGAACACATATACTAGACAGCTTCTAATTCCGGGAGGTGGCACCATGGAGGGCACCTGGAAGCCACTAGAAGCCTCGCTGGAGGCAACGGGAAAGCTCTTGGAAAGAACCTGCGTGAGCAAGGAGGGGCCTCCCTAAGCTCACAACCCGTATCTGCCGGTACGGCGTGGGAATGGCCTGGCAAAGTGGCTTCACATCTGACCCTCTAAACCAGTGAAGGGTCACGATCCAGTAGAACACCTGAAGCAGGGCGACAGGTGGCAGCCGAAACATCTGAATACAGATGCTTATAGAGGTTTGAAATACCCCGAGGATCTTAAGTGCGGGAACTCAGGAGAGTCGCTGCAGACCTCTGAGGGACAGAAGATCCAGGCTGCACAAAAATGTGCTGGTCCCGCAAAACTCGCCTTAGGACCAGAGTGCGTGGACGGAAGTGCAACAGAGTCCATGGTGACCCCACCATGGACATCTGAATCCAAATCAAAACCTGCTGGGCTCGACGGCAGACAGACCACAGCAGATGGATCAGCCGGCAACCACCTCCGACTTCGCCGAGTTGAAGACAGGGAAGACTGAGGCCGATATCCCCACATCCAAAAAGCAGAAATCCCTGCAGACCCCTGCAGGGATAAGCCGAGGCCAACTGAAACAGAGACTGATGACGTCACCAACGGAGTAGCAGCAGGAGTGGATATATCAGTAGCTGTTGACAAAGGCAGAAAAGCCGAGAGAGCAACCGAGCCCGGCTCCACAAGAGGAGTCACAATCCTAGTAACAGTCTCAGATGTCGACTGGAGGGGGACAGTAGTCCCGGAACCAGGCATCTTTTCGCCAGAAAGTCTACAGCTACCGTGGTATCCACACCATAAAAAGACTGCAAAACCCCCAGGAGGGGTATAACTCTCTCCAGACAGAGTCGAAGCAGGAGGCCTCGAATGATTGCATTCCCCTTTCCGCAGGCGCAGGAGGAAAACGTCATGTGCCCAAACTACACAACAGACAGAAGCTCAAAAGGTGGAAGACCACCCAGCCCACAAGGTCTTTCAAAAGAACACCCAAATAAAGTGGAGCATGAATTATGGGAAACTTCAACATGCTAAGACAACGAAATGGCCTGCAAGGTATCGTCCTAGGCATATCTGGCGAGAGCAGTGTAGATGGGAAGGTGAACCCAAGGACACTCCCAGCTAACAGAGTAAGGTGGCAGGAAACAAAGACCCGACGGGAACAGAAGTACCACATCAGCCAAAAGAGAACTGTCAGAAATTCTACCCTCAACAGAGGGGAGAAAAGCTGCCACAACCTCCCCAGTCAACACCTAACTCAATTAAAAGCAGAACCCAAAGGGTTAGCATTAATGAACAAAAGACCAAAAATGGCAGGGTATGCGAAAATCGCACACGAAATCGGTATCGAGATTTATCATGAAAAATACAGTGAATAATCGAGAGAATATATTAAAACACAGCCCTGTATATCTGGATAATGAAGAAACAGCTATGAATCCACATAACAGAACAGGAAACATCGTTAACATCGAGTCAAAAGGTATCACTGTTGAGAAGCGAGAAGATCCACCATCCAGCATGGTGGAAAAAAAATAGAATGGCATGTTGATTATACGTCAGCGCATGGGTTCCGGCCTATAAGTACCCCCAAGGGAACCTCATGAGCCCAAAGGCATCCCGATAGAGCCTAAGTGTGGACAGGCACTACCTAATTAAAGCTAAACTACCGGAATAGGATATAATATGTATCCTAATAGAAAAAACAATAATTGTTTCAACTAAACACTGAATTAATAATAAGACTCCAAAATGTTATTGAACAGACAACAACGTCACAGGAAAAACCGGAAACTAACCAACAACAGGCACAACAGAGGCCCATAGTCACTAACCGATCAACAACCATCTGATGCAAAGCTAGATCTTCATAGGAAGAAAAAACAATGCATCTGGAAGAAGATGCAAGAATACAAAATGTCCTGAACAGTAACGAACAGGACGTAAACACGGGGGATAAATGGAATACCCATTCCGTAAAACAAGTTAAACTCCCAAGAATTTTAATAAAACATTCCCAATAAAAGAGACGTAAAGAGCTTGGGAGAATAACAGGAGGGTTCAGGAGAGGGAAGGGAAGTAATACTAACAAAACAACAGTGGAGTCATATTATAATGACAACGTTCAGACGCATATCCTGAAAATAGGAAACATGAATAATTTTACATAAAAATTATAAGTTACAGCCCTGAACATCCAAAACCACCATTATTCACTTCCAGCATCTTGCTACACTATTGAATCCATGAAAACCATCATTGATTTGTGTCTGGCATCATCAAAAATGAGAATTTATTGCTCAGATGTCAGATCAAATGTTTACTGACTTGGGCCAAATAAAAGAATGATGCTTGGCGCCAATTCTGGTCTCTTCCTGGGTACTGCGCATGCGCAGGTGCTAAAAGTATGGAGGGCCAGATTGGATGGGTATTGTATGCAAATTTGGGGGATTGGGGGGTTCAAAATTTGTGTTTGGCCCTTGATAATATTGAGGTTGCACCAGCTAAGTCTGGGCCATTGGTTTTAGAATAAAAATATGGATAGACTACTGTTTTTAGTTGTCTTGTTGTTTTCGTCTACTATGTGCTTAAGCATTTTGAGAATTGAGTGAACCATCGTGTAACCTTTCCTAAATCAAAATTATTGAGGGCATAGGATTTTATTGCTCTCCAAGAAATATAAGTCTTTTTAACATGATTTTTTCTAAGACCCACAAGAAAGTGGGTAACATACTTATAGGTCTATAATTATTAAATGGGTGTTGATCATCGGTTTTAAATATTGGGATGATTTTTGCAGTTTTCATTTTTTGTGGGACTGTTCCAGTTTGAAATGAGAGATTTATAATGTTTATAGTGTTTAGTTGTGGGTGGGATTTCAGCAGAAGTTTATACTCCTATACTGGAAAAAAAGCCATTAAATTTGCTAGCAATGCATTGTGGTTCTGTGTATTCAATATTGTTTGACCTAAAATGTGACACTGTTTGAAAAGACAGACTGTTTTTAGGAATTGCTGTATTTATTTGCATCATATGCCCGTTAGGCTTTTTCGAATTGTACATAATCACTGTTTTCATCCAACAAACGGCCTGCATTGCCAAGTGCTAAATCCTTCAAAATGAATTTTGGATTAAAAAAAAAATGAAAGTGTCAATGACACTGTAGCTCAACTTGTGTAAGCTATGTACATGTATAGTATGTGACACAGCAATGACACACATCTAGGTGATGACCTGATAACAAAGGTACATGTAAAGTATTGTAACAGTCTGTACATAAATACAGACTGGAGCCTGTAACAAATGTATAGGTAAAGTATTGTAAAGATGGGTGACAGTTAGATGCTAAACTAGAAAATAAATCTTTATAGGGATCCTTGCATGGCATACTATAAGCCAAATGTTAGCAACTGTTTTGGCCCGTTTGATTCAAACCCTTCTAAGGTTGATTCACACTACTGGGTAATTAATAAATATTTGTCCAGTCCCTCTTAAAATATAGGTATTTGAATTTTTTATCTTTAGGTCATAGGGTTCCCCATGGGTGAGGTTTTATTTTTCTCATTGTAAATAGAAAATCGGGTTGTGCTAATTAATGTTTACCCTCCCCAAACAACAACAAATATTATAACACAGGAACTTGGCTTCAACACATTTGAATATACACATCCTAGGGATGCTGAATTCAAGAAACATTATTTTGTCTGGTGTTTTTGGAAAAGATTTTTAATTATCTCCCTTTTTGAGTCCCCAAGTGGGTCTGACTGAACCCAAAAATATTTGTTCTCATAGTACAGTGATAACAAAGGCACCCAGTACATTTATAGCAAACATCACTGACATAAAAAAATCTTCTTTATAGGTTCTGTACAAAAAATGTAATACACAGAATTCCCGTAAATATGACTGCCAACAGACATTTTGAATTTTTGACCGAACCCCAAAGCACTCATTACCATCCCATGATGATAACAAATGTAGTCCTAGAAGTTCTGTACAAAAAAATGATTGCACCTAATTTCAGTATAAAATGGCCATCGGCAGCCATCTTGAATTTCGGACCACACACAAAAACACTCGTTCCTGTCCCAAGGTGATAACAAAGGTACCCAAGAAGTTTCGTGAAGATCGGTTCATAAATACAGCCTCTAGCCCGAGCCGTATTGACATGTGCACTTACTGTGTATAAGTAGCACTGAATAAAGCAAAGTTCATCCAATTTGCATAATTTCTGCATGAGAAAAAAACCTGTATTATATGTGATGTATTCCATGTTACTAAACATTCATTCAAAAATTTATTCAAATCAGAACCTTCATAAAGAAGTTCTGTACAAAAAACTGATTGTACATAATTTCAGTACAAAATGGCCACTGGCAGCCATCTTGAATTTCGGGCCATACCCCAAAACACTCGTTCTCGTCCCAAGGTGATAATAAAGGTACCCAAGAAGTTGCATGAAGATCGGTTCATAAATACAGCTCCTAGCCCGAGCCGTATTGACATTACTGTGTATAAGTAACACTGAATAAATCAAAGTCCATCTAATTTGCATAATTTTTGCACGAGAAAAAAACCTGTATTATATGTGATGTATTCCATGTTACTAAACATTCATACAAACATTTATTCAAATCAGAACTTTCATACAGAAGTTCTTAACAAAAAACTGATTGCACTAATTTTGGTTCAAAATGGCTGTTGGCGGCTATCTTGAATTTTGGACTGCACCCAAAAACACTCATTCTCGTCCCATGGTGATAACATAGATACCCAAGAAGTTTCGTAAAGATCGGTTCATAAATACGGCCTCTAGCCCAAGCTCTATAGAAGTTGTGTACAAAAAACTGATTGTACCTAATTTCGGTACAAAATGGCCACTGGCAGCCATCTTGAATTTTGGACCGCATCCAGAAACACTCGTTCTCATCCCAAGACCATAACAAAGGTACCCAAGAAGTTTCGTGAAGATTGGTTCATAAATACAGCCCCTAGTCTGAGCCATATTGACGTGTACTTTCTGTGTATTAGTAGCACTGAATAAATCAAAGTTCATCTAATTTGCACAATTTCTGCACGAGAAAAAAACTCGTATTATATGTGATGTATTCCATGTTACTAAACATTCATACAAAAATTTATTCAAATCAGAATTTTCATACAGAAGTTCTGTACAAAAAAACTGATTGCACTAACTTCAGTACAAAATGGCTGCTGGTGGCCATCTTGAATTTTGGACCGCACCCAAAAACACTCGTTCTCATCCCACGGTGATAACAAAGGTACCCAAGAAGTTTCGTAAAGATCGATTCATAAATACGGCCTCTAACCCTAGCCGTATTGAATTGTTGACGGACAGACAGATGGACAGATGGACGATGGGCCATGGCATAACCTCAAATTTGACTACGTCAAAGTTGAGCTAAAAATTGCCTAACTGACGAGGGGAAGGGGGAGGAGGAGGGGGTATTAGGAGTCAAATTCTTTTCTGCATGTAATCATTCCAAATCCTTAAATGCAAAGAAAAAAACATGCCTAAATGACAAAAGGGAGGGGGGGGGGAAGTTGAGTTATAGGAGTCAATTTTTTTCTGCATGGAATCACTCCAAATCCTTCAGAATTGGGAACAAGAGGCCCCATGGGGCCATAATCACTCACCTGCCAAAGTGGTTCAAAGAAGTATTTGGGGGTCATATTCAGTTAGACATGGTTCATCAACACTACAAAGGAATGAAGTCAAGAAATTTTATGGAAAAACAGTAAGGAATGGATTTGAACAAACCTGAGCCTAACATGCTCCAAACTGCCACCCCCACCCATAGAGAGCCCAAATATTAAGTCAGGGACTCAAACTGAACAAACTTGAATCTGATCTGATCCCCCTTGAGATGTTATATACCAAATATGAAAGAATTCTGACTTGAGGATCTGAAGAAAGTTTTTAAAGAAATGTCCTCACATTGCACTAAGTTAAACTATGGGCCCCAATAGTGAGCCAAAATACTAATTAAGGGATCTGATTTGAACAAACTTGAATCTGACCCACCTAGAGATGTTGTATACAAAATATGAAAGGATTCTGACTGGTGGATCTGAAGTCTTCTTAAACAAGTTGTTCAAAGTATTTTGGATCACATTCAGCTAATCATGGCTCATCAACACTTCAGAGGAATGAAGTCATGAAATTATTATAGGGGTCCTTTTTTTTTTACATAAATTCACTCTAATTCCTTCAAAACGCATTTTGTAGCAATTTTTTTTCCTCTGCTTAATTTACCCCCAGGGTGGGGAGTGGGGGTGGTGGTCATAGGGGTATTTTATTTTTTTTTGGGGGGGGGGGGGGAAGGGGTGGGGGTTGCATAAAATCACTTTAAAGCTTTCAAAATATATTTTGCAGCCACACATTTTGTTACATCTAACTGCCCTCCCCCCACCCCATAAGGAAGGGAGGGAGGACATAGGGTAAAAACATTTTTGAATTTCGAAATCCGAACCGGACCCAAAATGTTCAGGCTAAATTTTTTTTTTTTTCATCTCAAAATTGAACAAAACTTCAACCCAGGGACCCGATTTGAACAAACTTGAATCTGACCCTCCTAGAGATGATGTATACCAAATGTTAAAGGTTCTGACTGGTGGATCCGAAGAAAAAGATTATTATTATTATTAACCGAGGAACTCGATTTGAACAAATTTGAATCTGATCCCCCCTAGAGATCCGAAGAAAAAGATTATTATTATTATTAACCGAGGAACTCGATTTGAACAAATTTGAATCTGATCCCCCCCAGAGATGATGTATACCAAATATAAGAGGATTCTGACTGGTGGATCTGAAGAAGAAGATTTTAAAAAAATTTCCTCATATAGCACTTGAAGAAGATTTTAAAAGAAATTTCCTCATATTGCACTAGGTTACAATTCGGGATCCTATAGGGAGCCCAAATATTAACCGAAGAATTCAGTTTCAACAAACTTGAATATGGCCCCCTAGAGGTGATGTATACCAAATATGAGAGGATTCTGACTGGTGGATCTGAAGAAGAAGATGTTTAAAGAAATTTCCTCATATTGCACTAAGTTAAAATTTGGGCTCCAATAGGGCGCCCAAATATTAACCCAGGGACTCGATTTGAACAAACTTGAATCTGGCCCACCTAGAGATGATGTATACCAAATATGAAATATGAAAAGATTCTGACAACTGGATCTGAAGAAGATTTTTAAAGAAATTTCCTCATATTGCATGAAGTTAAAATTCGAGCTCCCATAGGGAGCCCAAATATTAACCCAGTGACTCGATTTGAACAAATTTGAATCTGACCCCCCTAGGGATGTTGTATACTGTATACCAAATATGAAAAGATTCTGAACACTGGTTCTGAAGATTTTTTTTGTATTTTATGGGTGCTATCAGAGTTATGACCCTTGTGGTGCCCCCCTCCCCCCCCCCCTGACTAAACTAAGTTCAAAGGTTGTTGCCAGTGGCAACATTTTTTGACGGAAATGGAAGAAAATCGATAGCTCCCATCTAGAGGTCACCCCAAACAAGCATGCCAGGTTTCAAAGCAATCCGATCATAAATGTGCCCTGTAGGGTGTGCCAAAGGGAAATATTGATGCATAACTGCACTAAGTTCATCAAAGGTTGTTGCCAGCGGCAACATTTTTAGATGGAAATCGAAGAAAATCAATAGCTTCCATCTAGAAGTAACCCCAAACAAGCATACCAAGTTTCAAACCGATCTGATCATAAATGCGCCCTGTAGAGCGTGCCAAAGGAATATATTGATGCCTGACTAAACCAAGTTCAATGGTTGTTGCCAGCTGCAACATTTTTTAATGGAAATGGAAGAAAATCAATAGCTCCCCTCTAGAGGTCACTCCAAACAAGCATGCCAGATTTCAAAGCAATCTGATGATAAATGTGCCCTGTAGGGTGTGCCAAAGGGAAATATTGAGGTCTGACTAAACTAAATTCAAAGAACGTTGCCAGCTGCAACATTTTTTGATGGAAATGGAAGAAAATCGATAGCTCCCATCTGGAGGTCACCCCAAACAAGCATACCAAGTTTCAAAGCGATCTGATCATAAATGCAATCTGTGCGGTGTGTCAAAGGAAATTGTGGACATACATATGTATGTACACATGTACGGACAGACATATGTACATACGTACATATGCTGATGGACGAGAAGTGATGGCAATAGCTCAGCTTGACTTTGTCAAGTTGAGCTAAAAATGAGGGTACCAGTGCAAAAGCCAACATTTTCCTTGCCCATGTTTATTCAATCAAATGCAAATAAAAGTTTGTTTATACAAATTTGTTTTATTACAAATTATTGGAAAAAAAATCAATATAGAACAACTAAAATGGAGATAAAAAATAAGGAGTTTTTTAACTGTTTTTTTAATTTTATAAATACCATTTTATTCGTCATGAAATGTTTTGGTACACAGGCATAAGCCTATGTAAATACCTCACTGATACAAAAAATATACATTTTTATTTTAACAACAATGGTGCGTAAACAAGTGCAGAGTTGTGAAGTTTGTTCTAGACACAGTTTCCTATCCATCAAAGTTTCTGTCAAACTAAATTGTGGCATGAGTCTTGATAGGACTCTTCAGTACTGATACTGGGATGCAATGAATGATCGAGGTAATTTATTATTTTAACTGTATGAGTGCTAGAAGCCACAATCAGTCCTTTCAAAAAAATGAGGGTACCAGTGCAAAAGCCAACATTTTCCTTGCATGTTTATTCAGTGAAATGTAAATAATAGTTTGTTTATACAAATTTGTTTTACTACAAATTATTGGTGAGTGCCTGTTGGCACTCTCCAATACTCTGTAATAAAACAATTTTTGATGAATAAATTCAGACCACCAAAAATAATCTAACCCTCAACCAGATAAATAAATATTTATTTTGTACATATATATGAGAATCGTGTTGCATTTCGCGAAGAGAATAACAATACTGTATCAATCAATGTTTATGACATATTGCATCGCAAATTGCGATGAGATACTGCTAAAATCACACCTTATGATAGTTTTATACATTTTGAATTTTTAGTCTGAATTAAATATGATGAATGCAGGCCAAAAAACGAATGTACTGCAGCCTGAGAATCAAAAGATTAATTTTGTTTAACCTGAGAAATTTCTAAGTCAAAAAGGACCATAACTCATGTAAAAATAATTGGATGGAACCCATAATTGAACTTGGCCTGTATTACTATCTGGGTAATACACATACCACTTTGGCTGAGATCAAATAATCCAAACTGCAGTTATCAGTCGGAAACCAAAAATGTTAACAGAAGGTCAAATTCTAAGTTGAAAAAGAGTCATAAGACATGTAAAAATAATTGGACAGAACCCATATTTAAACTTGGTCTGTATTACTAGCTGGAAAATACACATACCAACTTTGGTTAAAATCAAATAATCCAAACTGGTTGGAAACCAATTGTTTACAACAGACAAATAGACGGACAGACCATTTACATAATATGACCGTTTTTACAAATGGGAGTATAAAAATGATTTTTTACGATAATCTATACACATGTTGTTAATCTTCAATGTGAGGGTAACAATATTCAAAAGTTTCAAATCTCTACATTCAAAACTGTAAGAGGAGTTATATTATAATAGGATTATATCATACAGGTACACAAAATTTTCTAAGTTGAAAAAGGGAAATACATCTGTAAAAACTTATTCAAAAGGACCAAAACAATGTTTTCGCATTATCTATTTACATGCTGAACATCTACACTACGTGTGTAAAAATGTCCAAAATTTCAAATCTCTACATTTAAAACTGTAGGAGTTGATTATACTACAAAGGTACTTAAAAATAACATTTTCTCCCAAATTTTATTTCTACTATACCTACTACACAACACAACATGTCTTGCTCCTTATTAGTCTTTCTTCTTGAAAAATAACAATTTGAGCATTTTTTCAATGATAAGCCTTGAAAAAACAAAAAAAAATCGAAAAAGACCAAATGGACCAAACCTGACCAATCGGGGCGAGAACGCATGCCATACAACCCGATGTCCCATTCTTCCTATCTACTGGAGTACACCCTTTTGTCCATATCCCACCATAAATGTGCTGAAAGCTTCAATTACTTATTTTGGGAATTGAGTATACATGTAACTATATGTGTGGATCAGGGAGTCTTTTGTACAAAGCAATATTTTGACAGGGAGGGACATAATTTGTATTGGTGTGGTAGGTATGGTAGAAACAAAATTTGGGAGAAAATTTTAATTTCTCTGGTCAACATACCTCACCCAACACAACATGCCGATTGGACAAAAGGAAAGAGGTAGACATAGCATAGTAGAAGGTAAATGATGTTGGCAATTGAAAGAGTTGTAGTGAATAACCATGCATCTGTTGGTGTGTTGATGCATATAATTATATATGAAATGTATATAAATATGTCAGTTATAGAATTGACAGTTGCAAAGCTTAAAGTTTGAGTAAGCAAAGCGAAAAGCCTAAGATGCGCTAAAAGGTAATACCCAGCGCAGATGTATAGAACATAAAGATATTTTAACAAAATCCTATTCACAAAATCTAAACTCTTCAAATGTGGGCTTTCGGAAACAGAGCTGTGCTCATTCTGTGGAAATACAAAAGAAACAATCGCACATCTATTTTACGATTGTTCTTTCTCAAAAACAGTTTTACTTTAACTAGTGGAAAAAGTTATCCTTAATCTGGATCCACAAATTCAACTAAACATTAATAAAAGAGAAATAATTTTAGGCTCTACTTCTGAGCATGCCTATCCAAATGTCTGGAATACCTGTCTCCTCATCTACAAAAAGTATATTTACACCTGCAGCCGAAGTAATACCATCCCCTCTTTCTCAGATCTAGCAAGAGCAATAAAATCCTACAAAAATATTGAAATGTATTCTCTATACATATACACAATCAGCAAGGCTGAGCATATTTGGGGAAAAATGGAGCTACCTAACTGACGCATTATTTGAATAATTGGAGAACTGCTCTGTATATACTTTATACTGTAAAAATCTCATTTTGTTGTAATCTTATATATTGTACTATTTTTCTAGTGATGCCAATATAAAAAAAAAAAAAAGAAAAAAGAAAAAAAAGAAAAAGAAAAGCCGTCTTGCATGTCAGGAACCTTCTCTCGACTTGAGACCAGGCCTGAAACTAAGCAGTCTGACATTTGCAGAATGCAGTCCCCAGAGGGAGAATTTGATGATGCTATCCCATATAGTGGGCCAATTTATCCTCCGGGTACCTCTTTCTGTTTAGTTTTGAGACCCTGATTCAGATTGAGGTTCACAGAGGGTAAATTTAGTGATGCTACCCTGCTGTGCAGGGTAGCATCACCAACAGGCCTGAAAATAAGCAGTCTGACATTTGCAAAATGAGGTCCCCAGCGGGTGAATTTGATGATGCTATCCCATACAGTGGGCCAATTTATACTCTGGGTACCTCTTTCTGTTTAGTTTTGAAACCCTGATTCAGACTGAGGTTCACAGAGGGTAAATTTAGTGATGCTACCCTGCTATGCAGGATAGCATCACTAAATTCACCCTCTGGGGACCTCATTTTGCAGACAACAGTCTGCTTATTTTCTGGCTTGATCACCAAATTATCCCTCTGGGGACCTCATTTTGCAGATAACTGTCTGCTTATTTTCTGGCTTGCTTGAGACAAGGGCTCAAAAGGAGCCCTAGAAAGACAATGAAGAACCCAAGATAGATTCCACTTAGGTTTTATCCTAAGGACCTTAGGTTTCTTAAGGGTGAAATGTTTCATGAGATTCGCTAAAAAAAGGATCATTGCCGATAGAAAGGTCCCTGGCAAACAAAAAAGTTTCCGACAGCATGGAACGATAACCCTTGATGGTGATAGGCTGAAAATCTTTAGAATCAAAAAGGTAGACAAAGAAGTCTGCCAGTTGAGCAATAGAAGTACTTTTAAAATCAACATTATTACTGAGACACCAGCGAGTGAAAACTTGCCACTTCTCTTCAAGAGGGATTCGTCTGTATCTCTCTGGAGAATGTCGTCGAGATAGGCTGATGATGTGACTGACGAGTATGCCCGATGAAAGGCCAAAACTTGATTCATGAGATGCTAGATTCAGTCGGAAAGGCATTGCTTTGAACTGGTAAGCAATGCCTCGGAACGAGAATCTGAAGAATTTGCAAGACTGAGGATGAACTGGAACATGGAAATAAGCATCCTTGAGGTTTATGCTCGCTGCAAAAAAGTTCTCATGAATGTTACTCTGGACAGATCTGAAGGTCTTCATACTGAATTTCGGAGCATTAATGAAGGAATTCAGAAAACTAAAAGTGACAACCGGTCTGAGTTGACCATTCTTCTTGGGAACCAGAAACAGATGGCCACAGAATCCTGGTGGCTGAAGGTTCAGAACGACCTCAAATCGCTTCCTTCTCTTAGAGCTTGTGAATCTCACTGTCTAGAAGGAGAGCTCTTTGAGGATCTCAAGGAACAGAGGTGGGAACTGGATTGCAAGTAAGAGGAGGTCTTTCTAAAAAGGATATTCTTAGAGCTCCAGAAAGCTGGCAAGAAAGGAGCTGCTGTTGTGAGAATTTCAGAACTCCTTCTTGAACGGTGGATATAGCACCATCAAAAAGGAGCTTATGTGAAATGGAAGTGAAATGTAACTGGTTACATTGAACTTCTGGAAGGGAAGCGAAAGATTAAAGCATTGCATCCCTTTGTAAAAGCTGTAAATTAGCCATGTAACGGCAGAAGCATTAATGGCATTCATAACACAATGAGACATGGATCTAAAGGTTGAAGCGGTATCGTCCATCAGCTCCTCTAGAGAAACTCTTGCGGCCAATGCCTCAGAAAAATGGTCAGTATAAGAGAGAGTTTGAATGATTTCTTAATGACTTACATACATTTAACAGAACAATGATGGATCTGGGCATAACAAGCTCCAGAGAAGCAACATCATCATCAGTCCCCAAAAGATTTTCAGATATAAAATCCCCAGAGCTATGATACTTCCTACATCTTTTCTGAGGAAGAGAAGCATCATAGCGATTGAAAAAGTAGACTTCGAAGCCTTAGATGGAAGCTGAGAATCAATAGTAGCAAAAATATCATCTACTAATTGAGACTGAAGAGGTTTCCTGAGAGAGGAAGGCTGAAAAGAAGGGATAGCAGACCTTCTCTCAACCGTAGACAAACGATGAGTAGACTGAGGCAGTACATCAGGTACAGCCTCTGGAACATGTTGAAAAATAAACTCCAATGATCTGCTAGATCCGAAGTTTGATAAGAAGCAGACTTGTCATAATGAAAGTGCCAATGACACTGTAGCTCAACTTGACAAACTTGAACTTGGTAAGTTATAAGTGAAATGGCAAAATTAAAGATCATTGGTACCAATGTTATTTGGTGAAATTTCAACATAACAACATTGTGTGTGCACAACATCAGGAGTAATCCTTGAATTTATAAATGTAAACTGTAAGACTGGCTAAAGGAATGTTGATACACAAATGCAGTAAGTTCAGAGGTTATTGTAAATGGCAACTTTTTTCACAGGAATGAATGCTAATCAACAGCTCTTATCTAAAGGTCTTGCCCAATGAGCACACCAAGTTAAAAAAAAAATACTGATAAATGTGGCCTGTAGGCCATGTCAAAGAAGAATATTGATGCACAAATGCAATAAATTCAAAGACTGCTGCTAACAGCAACAGTTTTTGATGGAAATGAAAAGAAAATGGATAGCTCCTATCTTTGTCATCCTGCATAAGCATACAAAGTTTCAAAGCAACCTGATAATGAATGCACCCTCTGAGGGATGCCAAAGGAAGATGTTAATGCACAAATGCACTAAGTTTGAATGTCATTGCTTGTGGCAATGTTTTTTTCTCTTTTTTATGGAAATTCATAAATATATCCTGCAGAGAGTGCAATAAAGATAAGTTGCTACACAAATGCAGTAAGTTCAAAGGCTGGTGAAATCGACAATAATTTTTTAAAGGAAATGAAAATAAATGCTACCTGTGAGGTGTGCCAAAGGAAATTGTGGACGTACGTACTAACGTATGCCGACGGATGAGAAGTGATGGCAATAGCTCAGCTTGACTTTGTCAAGTTGAGCTAATAAATGTGTCCTGTAGGTTGTGCCAAAGGGAAATATTGAGGTCTGACTAAACTAAGTTCTAAGAAAGTTGGCCGCAGCAACATTTTTGATGGAAATGGAAAAAAATTGATAAATCCCATCTAGAGGTCACCCCAAACAAGCATACAAGGTTTCAAAGCAATCCAATCATAAATGTGCCCTGTAGGGTGTGCCAAAGGGAAATATTGAGGTCTTCTGACTAAACTAAGTTCTAAGAACATTGGCTGCGGCAACATTTTTTGATGGAAATGGAAAAAAATCGACAGCTCCCATCTAGAGGTCACCCCAAACAAGCATACCAGGTTTCAAAGCAATCCAATCATAAATGTGCCCTGTAGGGAAATATTGTGGTTTGACTAAACTAAATTCTAAGAACGTTGGCCGTGGCAACATTTTTTGATGGAAATTGAAGAAAATCGAAAGCCCCCATCTAGAGGTCACCCTAAACAAGCATACCAGGTTTCAAAGCAATCCGATCCTAAATGTGCCCTGTTGGGTGTGCTAAAGGGAAATATTGAGGTCTTCTGACTAAACTAAGTCCTAAGAACGTTGGCCGCATCAACATTTTTTGATGGAAATTTAAGAAAATCGAAAGCACCTATCTAAAGGTCTCCCCAAACAAGCATACCAGGTTTCAAAGCAATCCAATCATAAATGTGCCCTGTAGGGTGTGCCAAAGGGAAATATTGTGGTCTGACTAAACTAAGTTCTAAGAACATTGGCCACGGCAGCATTTTTTGACATAAATTGAAGAAAATTGATAGCTCCCATCTAGAGGTCACCTCAAACAAGCATACCAAGTTTCAAAGTGATCCAATAATAAATGTGCCCTGCAGGGTGTGCCAAAGAAATATTGAGGTCTGACTAAACTAGTAAACTAAGTTCTACGAACATTGGCCGCGGCAATATTTTCTGATCATAAATGCGACCTGTGAGGTGTGCCAAAGGTAATTGTGGACGTACGTACTAACATACCAATGTACGCCGATGGACGAGAAGTGAGGGCAATAGCTCAGCTTGACTTGACTTTGTCAAGTTGAGCTAAAAATCCTCATAAAAATCATCATCTAATTCGTCATCGTTATCATCAGACGTGACATAATCAGGATCAGTACCTGAGAAAGGAGTGACCATTAATGGATAGAGTCACAGCTTTGTTTGGGTGCCGGATCAGAAAATGGGTCAGCGGATCTCTTTTAAGAGATCAACGAGGTGAAAGTATTTGCAAGTTGCTCGTAAACAGAAAATGGGCTGACATCAATGTGTTCCGCTGGAGGAGACTGAAATGAAAAGGAACGACATGGTTGTGTAGACAAATCTCTGCTGAGCAGAGAGATTCGCTGCGAAGCATGCCCATGAGTGCCATAACAAAAGGTTGATGAGGCGGCGCATTGACGGGAGCAGATAGCATCGCAACACCAGGTTGTGCTAAAAGGTCCGACCGACTGAGATTTTTGTGAAGCAGACAAAGAAACAGAATTATCATATGTCACCGACTTGTAATATGGGTATCAGAAATGAGTCTGTACCCAACTAGCCGCCATTTCGGCGGCATTAGTACTAAAGTAAGAATCAGGGTAATGGGTGGGAACCACCTGACTACAAACTTTATGTAGGCTTGACATATTGATACAGGACGCTTGACGGCAATTAATTGTATCAACATTGGTCATAGAGCCTACATATGACTAAGGTTCCTGAAAGCTCTCACCTAAAATACCAGACCTACCTGACGAGCTATCACCACAAGATTGAACCTCAGTGTGTGGGCTTGAAAGAGAAGACAACCCTTTAGTTATGCACCTACCAGGTGCAACACCCACACTGAACCCCGAGACTTAGGATGTAGAAATACTGTCAGGACTCAACATAAAGTAGGACCCGATCAAACTGATGCCCACAGATGCCAATTCAGTCCTATTTAGTGTTGCTGAGTTAGCCTTACAAGACAACTTGGGACAAGAATCTTTAGGCAACACATAGGTCACCGATTCATCAATCGATCCTGCAACACTAGTCTCGGGGAAACAACCCAGAGATGTTGTATACCAAATATGAATATATTCTGACTGGTGGATGTGAAAAAGAAGATCTTTAAAGAAATTCCCTCATATGGTACTATGTTACAATTCTGGCTCCCATAGGGAGCCTAAATATTAACCCAGGGACTTGATTTTAACAAATTTGAATCTAACCTCCAGAGAGATGTCGTATACCAAATATCAAAAGAATCTGACTGGTGGATCTGAACAAGAAGATTTTTAAAGATTATTCCTCATATTGCACTAAGTTAAAATTAGGACTCCCAGAGGAAGCCCAAATATTGAAACAGGGATTCGATTTGAACAAAGTTGAATCTGAGCCCCCTTTAAGATAATTATTCAGGCTCCTGTATTGAGCCCAAATATTAATCGAGGGGTTTAATTTGAACACACTTGTATCTGCCCCCATTGATGCTGTATACCAATTATCAAAAGATTCTGATCAGTGGTTCTGAAGAAATGTGTTTTTCCAATTTTTGCAAATATGCTGACTCAGCATTTTTTCGATATCCCGTTCAGAACAGCCTGACACAACCTATGGCAATTTTGTTTTACAATTCCATTCTACTGGTCCTAAGGATGTTTCATACCAAATAACAGTTCTCTGTTCCGTGTGGTTTGGGAAATATGGGTGTTTTAATTTTTTGCTATTTTTAGCCGCTGGAGTTCCCACAGGGCTGTGAAAATTTTTTTTCGGGCATCGATCAGTTACTTAGGACCCACTTATACTACATGCCAAATTTGCTCCAAATTGGCAAACCGGTTCTTGAAATACAAATTTGGGGCAGAGCAGGATATTCTCCCACAGAGAGCCCAAATATTGACCTACCAACTTCCCTTGAACAAACTTTAATCTTCAACACCAAGGGATGTTCCATACCAAATATCAAGGCATTCTCTCTGGTGGTTCATGAGAAGAAGATTTTTAGGCTTTTGGGGCATTAACCAGAGCCCGAAGATGGCAGCTGCTTCATTTGAACAAAATAGAAATGGTATACTCCATAGATGGTCTGGGCAATATATTTTTTGAATTTGTTTTAATGGTTATGAAGAAGACAAGTTTCCAAAAGTTAATGGTCGACAGACGAAGGACACCAAGTGATGGCAATAGCTCACACTGATTTGCAGTCAGGTGAGCTAAAAAGCAAATAGGTTAACATAAACAATGAGAGAATTAAACAGAATACGTGAAAAAATATCAATGAATGTAACCTACAGATACTAAACAATAAATGTACTGGGAAAACGCAAACTTACCACTATAGGACCAAAATAACTGAAAATAGTCCGTAAGCTGAAACAAATATCAACCGCAAAAAAGTATAACGAAAATAATTTTACATAGGTTGAAATAATGAGTGGCAAACTAACATAGATACATATCAATAAACATGAAATCTATGAATCCCAGGCTAAAAAATAAGCCGACATCTCACCAAGATTCTTCAATTTTTGTGTGTGCATGTGTGTGTGTGTGTGGGGGGTGGGGGTGGAGGGTGGAGGGTGGGGAGGGGGGGTAAAAAAAAATATTTAGAGGCCACAAGGGCCTTAAATCTCCTAAAAAGGGGGGGGGGGGGATTTAAGCCTTCACGTAAGCCCAAGCCAATCATTCCCATGCCATGTTGGAAACAAAAGCCAAAATACACATTGTGGGGAAAAAACAGACTGACACCCAAGCCTATAACTGAGAATTATGTCAGAGTGAAGGTAAAGAGAGGTGTAATTTAACAGGAAAGTGGTAAACACCCATATAAATGCATATTAGATAGTGAATAAGCTCACTATAAAGATCAAAAGCAATTTCAGAAGCAAATAAATTTGCACGAAAATTAAATTTTTATACCAAAATTTATTTTTTAAAATACTCACAAAGTAATACAAAGTGCCTAATATTCCTCTCTACTACCAGTTGAGAGTTCCTATGAAAATTCCCCTTAGGAGACTATAAAAATGACAAAAGACAAAATATAAAACTGAGTCGGTTTTGCAAGGTGCCGATTTGTGTAGGTACACAAAAGCTGGCGAAATGTATCCTATTTGACCCATTCACCCAATGTCTAGTTCCCGCCAGTATAGCACAATAATATCAATTTTCGATCTTGAATGAAATACAATATACATGTATACATATAGCGGGGAGGCAAGCAATTATAATAGTAGTTATATTGCCAGGAGGGCAATCATTTTGTATTACTTTGGTAAGTATTTTAAAAAATAAATTTTGGTATAAAAATTAAATTTTTTCTCAACTAACCAAAGTAATATAAAGTGCCGACTGAATAATAGGTATGGAGGGCGTATAATGTATATTGAGTTATAATAATAGTAAATAAAAAGGCCATAAAAGCATACTTAAGGAACAAAAAGCTTCTATGAACAAAGTAAAGAATTCAGCATGAATGAACATAAATACTAATAGATACACATAAATATATATTCTTTTATAAAACTGGGTAAAATGGTGTATTATCTTTGACGCGCAACCAGCTGATACACATTCCCGTAAAATGAAAAAAAATTACATTGCGATTTTGTGGATCCATTTCAGTATGTCCATTAAATATGAATGGTTTGTGACACGTGGATGCCGCCATGTTGAATAAATTATCAAGATAGTCTTTTTCCAATTTCGAGGAAATGATGTGCTCATGGGGGCATAAATAAGTTAAAAACTGGAAAGGGAGAGGGGATGAGCTTTTTCAACCTAAAACGTCCAAGCAACAAACAATTAACTGCGGTGCAAGAAACGTAATCTCAGTGATAATTTTATGTAATAACAAAAGTATTCAAGTAAGGGCAATACATCCCACGGCCTGTACTGATGAATATGCCGCAGTACTGAAGTCTGAAAACTAATCGGGGACAACACATTCTAAAAAAAAATCTCCAAATGCACCTGCACCGGCACAGAAATGTCCAACATGATTGTGGGATGAAGTAGGACGGAGGAGCAATATAAAAGGCCCCCAGTAGTGATCGGAGGTGAAATAACACCCATCCCAACACCTTTGTTTCCAGAAAATTGAAACACAGCTATATCTGAAGTTGTTGTTTGCTGCAATTGTTCCTTGGAGTAGCCGTTCCGACACTGTACAAGTGACTTTAGTTAAAATGAATATAGGATGTTTTGCCCCCAGAACATTAGAACCAGGTTTGTATGCAAAATGAACATTGCAACACAGTCCATATTAATATGTTTTAGGCTGCAAATAAATGATAAAGCATGATCGAAAGTATATTAAAATTAATAGCGCTGCGCTTGCCCCCCCCCCCCCCCCCCCCCCCCCCTCCCCCATGACTCTACTAGGACTGTTGGTGACAGTAGTTTGCGCTGGCTAAATGTTATTGTCTTTAAGGGGGATGCTAATGAAGAAAAATACAGTTATACTAAAATATTTATTTATTACCTTTCCTTCCGTCAGTACATGTAAGTATAATTAGTCCAACTACTGTACACTGATACATTATGAACAATAATGACAAAGCATTGATACACCATTTAATTAATAAAAAACATGAGAAACAATCATCCATCACAAGTGGGCATTTTCCTCAACCCAAATTCACCCCCCCTCTCCTCCCCTTCCACAAGAAGAATTACTGGAATGAATAAAACTTTTTCATGTTTTTGTCTCAATGAATATGCCACTCATCAAAACGAGGTCACAACCTGTGTTTTATCAGGACAAAAATCGAAAAATTAATATTTCTATACTCCACCTCTCCTACACACGCTGACTTTTACTCACTTTCGCTGCCACAAAGCAAGGCTGCATGGAAAGTGCTTCGTTGTCTGTTTTGCTTGGTGCAACTGGAATGGCAGACAAAACTTCTGTATTCGAACCAATGGCTACTTAGTGCATTGCTAAACTGTCACCGATTAAGATATTTTTTACTCAGTTTGGCAGTCTTGTGTATTGTTCAATTAAATTCTCATGAAAACATCTGTACTGAAAGTAAGCTTCAAAATAATGAAAGGGCTACAAAATAGAAAACAATACATGGCTTTCAAATTATCAGTTAGCTTGAAGTTGTTTGTACAACAATTTTCACAGCAAACTTCAACATTAGGAAGACTGTTGACAATTGACAGGTTATTAGAAATAAAGGGCTTCTCTAGCACAGCACTGAAGCTGTGAACTGAAAGTTGTTTTAGGAATTCAAACTGTTGCACAAACATAGCAAACATTACCCAATCGACTTAGGGATGTCCGTATAAATACTGAAAGACACCATCCAAACATCGCTTGAGCATCCACCTGAAAGTGGAATATGAAATTGTGAAGCCAACAACAACAATACCAACCTCTTTGGGGAGAGGTAGTACCTTTGGAGAGAGGATCCCCTCTTCCACTGGTCCTCACCCGAAGGGGCACGGAGGCCCTGAAAAGAGACACAAGAAAAAGAAGAAGAACCCATTGACCAAGCGCAGGGATGCCCGGCGCTTGGAGGCCTTCCGGAATAGGAAGAAAGAGTTGAGTGAGGGGGTGGAGGCTCTGGAGGCAGCCGCCAGTTCCCCTCCTAGTCCCACTGGTACACCCAATCAACTGCCGGCTCCTGAGGAACATCCAGTGGAGACTGAGGAGGAACTGGAAGTTGTTTTTTCATCGCTTCCCACCCCTCACTCCCCTCTTCCTTTGCTTCCGGACAGCCCGGGCATGGGAGACTCTGCCAACCAACCAACACTGGCCGCACTGATAACAGAAGCAAGGGAACTGAGGGTGCAGTGTAATAAGCTCCAGGAAAAGTGCAAAGATGGTGATAAGCGCTCGGATGAAATCTCTAGAATGGCCAAAGATCTCATTAAGAAAAGAAACCAGCAAGACCCGACAAACTCATCTCCACCACAACCACCACAAGATTCTACAAACTCTTCTCCATCACAACCACCTCCAAAGAAAAAGTCTCGCAAAAAACATAGAAGAGGATAAGCTGTTTCCTTCTACATTCCTCCTTTGCCACGCCCAGACAATCAAAATCATCTACAGTCACCGAGGGTCGAAAGGCGCTTGTTCCCCATATCGTCCCTGCACGCCTTTGGCGTGCAAAACCATTCCTTTCTACAAACATCGTTGTTGTTGCTGTTTTCTTGCAAAGACGTCCTACCAAACAGACACAGCCTGAAGCAGATTATACTTGCCAGTGATGGCCATCACTCAATATCATCTCCGAAGTGGCAGACTATACTTGTCTGAAAATCCAGATCGACTGCACCCTCGGGGAGAGGTAGTACCTTTGTGAGAGGACCCAACCTCCCAGACTGGTCCTCACCCGAGGGTTCAACCGACATCAGCCAAGGAGACCATCACGCCACCCCCCCCCCCCACCCCAATGGGGTAACTTTTTCCAAAGTTAAGGTTGCATACATGTAAGGGGATCCTTGCTTTTCGACCTTTCGCTTTTCGACCCAGCGCTTTTCGGCCTCGGGGTATGGTCCTGTTCAGTCTCTGGTGCTTTGAGTCGGGCAAGGAGTGTTATGGTAAATTTCCACATGAAATTAGTCTAATAATTAGTCTAATATTGAATTTTATTTGTTTTCCATTATAAAGTAATGCTGGTGGCCATCTTGAATTTCGGACCACACCCAAAAACACTCGCTCTCATCCCACGGTGATAACAAAGGTACCCAAGAAGTTTCGTAAAGATTGGTTCATAAATATGGCCTCTAGTCTGAGCTGTATAGAAGCTGTGTACAAAAAACTGATTAGACCTAATTTCGGTACAAAATGGCCACTGGCAGCCATCTTGAATTTTAGACCGCACCCAGAAACACTCGTTCTCGTCCCAAGGTGATAACAAAGGTACCCAAGACATTTCGTGAAGATCAGTTCATAAATACAGACTCTAGTCTGAGCCGTATTGACATGTGTACTTACTGTGTGTAAGTCGCACTGAAAAAATCAAAGTTCATCTAATTTGCATAATTTCTGCACGAGAAAAAAAAACGTATTATATGTGATGTATCCCATGGTACTAAACATTCACACAAAAAATTATTCAAATCAGCGCTTTCATATGGAAGTTCTGTGCAAAAATCTGATTGCACCTAATTTTGTACAAAATGGCTGCCATCGGCCATCTTGAATTTCGGACCGGATCCAAAAACACTCGTTCTCATCTCACGGTCATAACAAAGGTACCCAAGAAGTTTCGTAAAGATCGGTTCATAAATACGGCCTCTAGCCCGAGCCGTATTGGCATTTGCACTTACAGTGCTGAAAGTAACCCCAAAAAACATCAAAATTAGTCTAATTTGCACAATTTACGCACGAGAAAAAAACCCGTATTATATGTGATGTATCCCATGGTACTAAACATTCATACAAAAAATTATTCAAATCAGAGCTTTCATATGGAAGTTCTGTACAAAAAACAGATTTCTGCATCGTTGGTACAAAATGGCAGCCATCTTGAATTTCTGACCGCACCCAAAAACAATTGTTCTCGTCCCACGGTCATAACAAAGGTACCCAAGAAGTTTCGTAAAGATCGGTTCATAAATACGGCCTCTAGCCCGAGCCATATCCAATTGTTGATGTACGGACAGACGGACGACGGGCCATGACAAAAGCTCAAATTTGGCTTCGCCAAAGTTGAGCTAAAAATAGAATCCAATGAAAACCATGACAAGCTCATTCCAATGAGGGGTCAAGTGCTAAGTTAGACATGGGAATAAATAAAGGTAACTATGACTAACCTGCAGGCCAAGTCCTCCAATTAATGCCATTATCCGCCACAAACTGTTTTGCTAACCGTGACGTATGTTTGGGATCGTTGTCCTGTTGAAAACGATGTCCATTAGGATAGACTTCCTTGAAAAATTGAAGAAGTTTGTTCTCCAGAATTTTATTACTGAAAAAGTTGGCATCCATAATGCCGTCAAACACGAGACTATGTGTTTTTCCATGACGACTTATACCCGCCCAAAATATGAACCTTCAGTGGGTGTTTTGCCTTTGGCACATGTATTGGTATTGTTCCTTTTGGGTGGTAGCAGGCTTGTTCGTTGGGGCGGAGTTGTACTGATGACTCGTCAGTAAAAATGACATCATCCAAAGAGTCATTCTCATCAATCAAAGTTTTACAAAATGCCATTCTCTTCACTTTATTGGCATCACGAATCATCTGGTAATACCGTGGAGATGAACATGTATAACCAGCAGCTGAAATAGCTTTTCTTGCAGTTGTGTAACAAAGAGGCACCCCTCTAGTTTCTAATCGTTTCTGAACCTCTTGTGCTGATTGCAATGGTTGGTCCTCGAGGCATTGCTTTATAAAGTCCAAATCGCATTCAGTGATGAGTTTGAATTTTAGGCGTTTCTACATGTTTTGAACCTTAACTGATGTGTCGTCAAAATCTCTATTTCGATACTTCTTTAAATGATATTCAATTGCTTGTCTCGTAAAGTTTTTCCCTTTATCTAAAAAGTGTCTGCGTATTGAGGCAACTGAAAGTTTATCTTTGTACAATCTCATAATTTCAATTTTGGTTAAATGATCTATTTTCATTATGGTACACGTCCGATACTTTGGTTAAGATGATGATGAATGAAAAGTTTCGGTTAAGAATCCCATGTCTCTGAATTTAAGAACCTCTTCTGAAAATTCTTATTGGTTGAACTGCTTTGCGAATCACTTGGTTGGAATTGGCCTGGGCACAAACACTAATGTCATTGGATGTTTTGAGCAATAAAACGCACTTCTTCACACCTTCGTTATTTGGTTTTGGTTGATGGGCAAAAAACGAATTTTCGCTGCTTTTACTCCATACTTCAAATTAGCAATTATCAATTATAGTTTTACTATAAATTATTATTTATAAGAATAATTACAATATTTATTAATAAAATTATTATTATTCCTTTTCCAGCAAGAATGTAGAGTTTTGAATACTGGTTCACCAACGCAAGAGGTAATTATAAATGACAAGTGTTTGACCGCTGAGGTGGTATTAGTCCCCTACGGCGCTTTTGTGACATAAGGTGTTTTTGTCACATAACACATGACCACAGTCAGCAGAAGTATCAGACCTGGGGACCTGGGGGGGGGGGGGGGAGGGGGCAGTTTTGGTAAAATAATTGGGGACGCTTCGGCCTGGGGATGGTTCGGCTTGGGGACAATTCGGGTTTCATCAACAGGAGTGTCAGACCTGGGGGGTGGTTTGGGTAAAATACAGGTTATCAGACGTGATTTCAAATGTGAATGGAATCTCAAAATTGAGAATTGAGAGAAGTGTAGCTTGAACCATGTTGGAGGGAGGGGTGGTAACATAAAAATAGAGAAAAAAAAAAAGCTTAAAAAAAACAGCAAAAATGGCTGCCATTCCGCCATCTTGGATTTTGAAAAAAAAATATTAAGCGTGCATCATCCCTTTAGAACCATTTATTCACTTACCAAATACGAAAGGTGTAGCTTAAAGCATATTGGAGGGAGAGGTGGTAACATAAAAACAGACAGACACACGGACAAACAGACAGATCTTAAATTTTGAAAAAAAAATATTGAGCGTGCATAATCCCCTCACAACCCTTTATCCATGTACCATATATGAAAGGTGTAGCTAGAACCATGTTGGAGGGAGGGGTGGTAACATAAAATAGAGAAAAAAGCTTAAAAAACACAAAAATGGCTGCCATGGCGCCATCTTGAATTTTGAAAAAAAAATATTGAACGTGCATCATCCCATCACAACCCTCTATCCATGTGCCAAATATGAAAAGTGTAGTTTGAACCATGTTGGAGTGAGGGGTGGTAACATAAAATAGAGAAAAAAGCTTAAAAAAACACAACAAAAATGGCCGCCATGCCGCCATCTTGGATTTTGAAAAAAAAAATTGAACGTGCATCATCCCCTCCCAACCCTCTATCCATGTGCCAAATATGCAAAGTGTAACTTGAACCATGTTGGAGGGAAGGGTGGTAACATGAAAATAGAGAAGAAAGCTTAAAAAAACACAACAAAAATGGCCGCCATTCCGCGATCTTGGATTTTGAAACAAAGATTTTGAGCGTGCGTCATCCCCTCAGAACCATTTATCCATGTATCAAATATGAAAGGTGTAGCTTAAAGCATGTTGGAGGGAGAGGTGGTAACATAAAAACAGACAGACAGACAGACGGATGGACAGACTGACAGACAGATGGATGGACAGACGGACAGAGAGCAATTCTATAGTCCCCTTACGGTTCCCGTAGGGGACTAAAAATCAACTTAGCGGTCAACAGGTCGATTTGAGCCAAATATTAAGTGACAAACTGTAAAATGCGATCTTTCAAATTCAAAAGGCTGTTGAGACATCAACTTCTCAAGTCACAATCTAAAATAGATGAACTGTTTCAATGAGTAGGGGCAATGAATAATAGAATCACAAATCTTGAGGGCTCAGTAACGAGTATTTGCTGTTTGACTGACCAGCAGATTTGTAATAGACCTACAGACTCTCCAGACGACACACCCACACCTGAATACACTCAACCACAGTCAGTTCCACAAACACCAGTACAACAAAACCAAGGACCACAAACACCTGTTAATAACCAAAGAAATGCATGTGTGAACGATGGTGTGGTGGGAAGGTTTCAAATACCTATGGACACACTCAGGGTGATTCTGAAAAATGCCCACGGACCAGGCAATTTTGCGCTGAAACTTTCAGAAAAATTGTTCCCGGAAATTTTTTCTATCGATCATAAAAGACATGAATTCAGCTATAATGCTACTGGCAGGGGTCAGTCTGGCAGCTGATTTTAGGGAGAAGCGACTATTCCCTCCAGAGACTTTAGGGTGAAGTCAGGGGCCAGGAGGGAGAAGTCTGTGGACATGATGGAGAACTCAGAAAAAACAAAACGTTTTTGACATCGTGACAAAATAAAAGTACATACAGGACACAATTGTGGAGAAAAAAATAAATAAAAGTTATACAAACATACATACACACACAAAACTAAGTCATGTAGGTTAAAATCCTCCCCCTCCCCTACAAAAAATTGTGTCGTCCATGGTTTCTGAATACCCTAACTCTTTCCCTAAAAGTGATGACTAGGCCTGGTGTGAACATGCAGTTGATTTTGTATTTGCCTCAATTCAGTGGATTTGAAATTTAGCATTACCCATGGTGAGAGTGTTCTTCTCTGTAATAGAAGGTATATTATTTTAAAAAAATATATTTAAAGTATTTAAAATAAATTTCAAGTTCACATAAGAAGCTGGGTCATTCATGGTTTCTGAACGTCCTAACTGAATTGAAAAGCGTAGTTAAAAAAGTTTTCGACATCCTTTGTAAATTAAGCATCATTAACAATTCGAGTTAATTTATTTCTAAGGTAAATGACAAAATATTTCAGTTGTCTCCCTTACCTGCTGCACTGGGTGATAATACTCTGTTGAGAAAAATGACAATTTCTGCCAACCATCTTACATTGACAAGTGCGACTGGTGCTATAAGGCCTGCCATTCTTATCCATCCTAATAAGTGTGATTTCTATCGTAGCCTTATTACATTTAACCCCCTTCCAGCACAAGTTTTCAAAGAAAAACTTTCAATGCAAATTGCAAGGTGAATTTCAGTGCAACCAATTTTTCAGTGAAACAGAACGTAACTGTAAGCAATTTCGACGTCTTTATGGATGAGCTGTCCCCTGCACATTTTTTTTGGTTTTGAAACGGTGGTTAACTTTAATATATTCTAATTAACTTGATATGTGTCTTGTGGGATTATTCGTTTTTGCTGACACTTTTGTTTTTAAATAGCATTTTGTGCTGGTTGCTATCAGTTGGAACAACTACGACATTACAACTCTTTTCAGAAATATAAAATTGGGCCAGTTTAGGCTATTTTTAGGACCGTAAGATGGATTTTAACAGCAGCCGTGTTTACATTTTTGTGAATTTTGCTACTGGCCAGAAAAAGGCTTTGGATGGCCAAAGAAAAGAAAATATCAGTCATTACATTTTGTACTTTTACCCAGAATTCAGAGATAAAAAACAGTACCAAAAAATCATAATAAACAGTATAAATGAGGGTTTATGTCAACCAGCAAAGGCAACAAAAAATCAGCTTATTGTGCCAGAATTTGAATATTTTGAATCCCAAGACAGTTCAGATTGTGAAAGACCTATCTACAACGATCTCAGAACAGCTAGTGACATTTTGAAAGGGCATTAATCTATGTTGTAAGAGCAATCGTTACAAAAAACAAAATGACAGTGATGACGATTCTATTATAGTCAATCTGTGAGATTTAGATTTTTCATATAGATAAAAATTCCATTTCGGTTCTGTAAGTATCTCCATTGGGTTCAGCCCAATGTCCCTTTAATCAGGGTAGTTCATTTAATCTATGTTGTGTTCCGATTGCCACATTTCTCCCTTACCGGTGGACGAGTCAATAAGGGTGAACATGTACAATCAGAACACGATATATTCACCCTTTAGCCTAATAGACTAAGTGACGAATCTAGGAGTTTGGGGGTCTGGAGGAGTGGATTATTGTCTATAAGGGTCCATAGTGGGCTCAATAAGGAAGGATACATAAACTTTTATTTGCTTATTTTTTTCCAACCAATACTGCATTGTAGAACAAATAGATGTCTTTTTTTGATCTATACTTATGATCTGTTAGTTGTGATCCAATAATCGTTGTTTATATTAACAAGCAGAAGCTACTGTTTTACAATTACAGTAGTCAATTAAGGTCTAATTAACTTAAGTGTGTTTGACATTTTATTGCTCCCAAGTGACACCTACCATTATTAACCCTCTCCAAAAAGGTGTTGAAATTTCAAATTTTTCACAAAACTCAACTATAAGTTTGACCAGTTCAATCTTGTTAAGCTACTTGTGTGTCAAGATTGAACTGGTTAAGTTCTTGGTGTCTTCCCACTATACCAATTCCCTTTAGACCAATTCCCTTTAGGTCAATTCCCAAAAGACCAATCCCCCTTAGACCAACGGTTTATTGCCATTTCATCAATTGCCTCTAAAATTAAGTTTTCGCTTTTCATCAATTCCCACTTCATCACCAGAATGAAAATATGTTTTCGTCTTATGTAAATGCATTTTTTACCAATTATAAAAAATATTAAATTAAACAGAAATTAAACAGAAATATATTATATTAAGAAATATATATTTGACACATTAATTTTTTTTTTTTTTATTTACTAGTGTTTTTGAATGTTGTTTGTTTTTTTTCTGCTTCATCAACTGAATGGAAATAAGTATTAAGCTTTGAATATTGTTTGTATCTCAACTGTTTGATGTCTGTTGGGGGCTGATGTTTTTTTTTTTTGTTTTTTTTGTGCATTTTTACTTTTAACTGAGAGAAGTGTTTAGTTTTGTACTAGTGTTTGTACAACAATTAACTTATTCGTGTTTTGATAGTAATGACTTAGTATTTGAAGTTTGTCTTGTTTATATATGTTTCGTCTGACAAATGTCTGGAAAGTGGTTATACAATGAACCCTCAAAATATTGATTTTTCATCAACTGGCTAATTGTATTTTTAAAAATCTGTTGATGAACTGGGAATTGATGAAATGGGAAACTATATTTTTAGAGGCAGTTGATGAAAATGGGAATTGATGAAATGGGAAGACACCAGACCAACTACATACTGTTATTGATTAAGGGTTGATTAAGGATAATTAAGAAAACATTTATTTACTGATAAGCAATTATTTGATAAAAAAATATTTATATGCATAACATACAAAAAATATAGGTTTATAACATTTCAGTTTATAAAATATCAACAAGCCAGAAAATAAGAGACTATCATCTGAAAAACGAGGTTCCCAGAGGATGAATTTGGTGATGCTACCCTGCACAGCAGGGTAGCATCACTAAATTTACCCTCTGTGAACCTCAATCTGAATTAAGGTCTCAAACATAAACAGAAAGAGGTATCCAGAGGATAAACTGGCCCACTGTATGGGATAACATCAGCAAATTCACCCTCTGGGGACCTCATTCTGCAAATGACAGACTGCTTAGTTTCATTCTTGAATATCAATAACTATTTATAAATATATCAAATTATTGATATAGAATTATTTTAAAAGTAGAACGCATGAGTTGGTCTAAGGGGAATTGGTCTTTTGGGAATTGGCCTCATGGGAATTGGTCTAAAGGGAATTGGTCTAGTGGGAATGAGCCAAGTTCTTAGCTGCATAATGAGAATTTGAATCGCTTGACAATGTGAATAGCCTTGAACATCGATACAGCTCAGTTTTACTGGTGATACAACCCTTTCAGAATGCTTGGGTTGGCAGTCCTGTAAAATGGGCAACATGAGCATAAACAACTGTCTGCACTTGACTTTAAATCTATGTTGTGGTCGCAATTAACCATTGTGCCAAAATATGTGACCTTAAACACCAAAACAAAAATGAGGGGCGGTCAGAGAAGTGTTTTCTATGACACTGATTGATGTGTGTATTTACTTACAATTCAAAGTAAAAGTTAAGGAAGCACTGCTAATTCACTTAAAGTTTAAAATAATTGCTGGGTGGAAAGCCCCCTTTATGGCAGTTTAGTAAAAATCTGCATTTCCCGTAATATGAACTCCAACAGGTGAACACGAGTCGATGTTGTGAATGTTCTTCATTTCAGCACAGTGACTGTCTGGGTCAAACTCAATAGGGACAATTTGCCTTTCAACTAAATATGCACGTGATGAGCAACGACCTTGTTACATCCGGTATACGTTGATCTTGAACATGTTGGCTGTGTTTTGACTTTAAAGGATTTTAGAATTGTCGAATTTAACAATATTATAGCAAATAAATTGGATAATTAAAAGCTCATTCTGTTGTGTTTTCTGTTGTTTGCAAATGTTATTCAATTCCATGAATTCCAATATGTCAATATACCACAATATACCACAATCTAAGATCCATACAATGAGGAAGTCCGGAAAAACCTGAGCTATTCAATTTAAGCCTTTATTTGAGTGATAGTCAGAAGGATGGGGATGGGTGTGTCATAGACCTTGGTTCACACCTTTATTCAGTGGTAAATTACACCTTACATAACCCTGTGTTAAAAAGCAGAGGAATTGCGCATACTAGGGCGATCTTGTGGCAAGGCTTTTAGTTCAAAACTTGCTCTCGAAATATATGGTGAAGTGAATTTTTTCCAGTGATTGTGATGCAAGATCATGGGGGATAGATAACACATGAACGCATGTTCATTATTTGGGGACACCTGGTTGCGGGGGTAATGACAGCGTTAGTGGGAGAAACCCGTTTTGAATAGTTTTTAGCCTCTTTTTCATCTTTGGAATTTTTTCAGGAAGGGGGGGGGGGGGAGGTGGTAGCTAACTGCTAAGAAATACCCGAAATATACCAAAATAGTTTATTATTGGGCCTACCTCCGTTTATGTAATGTCAATAAGGGCTATCAATAGGGGTATAAGTTGGACTATAAAGGAACTGATAAACAATTCCGGCAGGATACATGCTTTTTTTATTTAATATTTACTTTACGTTTCGATTCCTGTCTATACTGCAGTTGTTACTGCAACTATTTCTGACTTGTCGTTTACCTTAATCTTTAGATGCAAGGGCTACATGTATGTGCTCAACCTCCTAATTCAAAATACAGGGCTCATGTTATGAAGGTTTCACCCCGCATATTGGATTTTTCTCTCGGACGCATTCCTGTTACGGCACAATCTCCATTGTTATTGTTATTCTATCTCTGTGTCAAGTTTCGAGGTCGTGATTTCATCCATGTTAACATGCTCCTGACAGAATTTACAATTCGTCCTTGTTTTTTGTAATAATGCTTCGCGCTGTCGTGTTCACTGCCTATTGACACGCAACATATTATGTAATGATGATGAACTGGGAATTAAGGTACATTGGAAGTGAGTTTCGTCGAAGTGTGTTGGCACGATTCAGTCAAAATATAATCGTGTTTCAACATCGTGAAAAAAATCACGCAACATGTCCATGCCCTGGAAAAGGCAAAAAATTTGATGTTTGTACTGTGTACATGCCCTAAATATAAGGCATTACTCCCACAGATATATATAAATACATGCGTTATATGCTCAAAATACAAGTCATTTCTTCCAAGCAATAAACCATCAAGGGCTACAATGTAACTGATAATACAGCCATATAAAGAATGGAGAACAGACTGGAGCGTAGCCCCCGGAAGCTAAACTGTTCAGAACTATCCTAGAAATGCCAAGGCATTCGAAATACAAACACTGGATTCCATACTGTGAATCGGATATAGAAACATAAGTTCCGATACAATACCTATGAGCAAAATTAACCATGAATGTGTGTTAGAATTTCTTCAAGGAAATGCCAAAAACATCCATCCCTTGATGTTGGTAGATGTAACAAACCTGAGCCTACTGGACGTGGATATGAGTAAACACTTAGTCCAAAAGAAATTTATTGTGGTTTAAAGATACATTCTCGATAGCCAGAGATACACCAAGTCAGGCATTGAAACAGATGGAGGAAGCTGGAGAACCACAAAATTGAGACAAGCAACTGTCAGGCTATTAATAATATTAACTCAAAACAAAACAACAAGCAGCCTGTAGTTAAATAGAGATCTGAGTTAAGAAATGCTTGTGCTGCTACCATGATCCACTGAATAGAATATTCCAATGCAGAAGCCAGGGCTCTAACTTCATGAGGTGATAATACCGGTATAAGAGAGCCCATCAGCAGAAAATACTGATCATAAATAAACAAGAAATAATGAAAGTCATATAAGCATGCGAGGGAACTAATGCAATGAAAGTGTCAATGACACTGTAGCTTAACTTGTGTGTTGTGTTTGATGAAAAGGATAATGTTCAATGTTTATGAAAGGATTATGAAATAAGACAAGAATTGTGATAATTGGGAATATGTTGATTTCTGTTCCCTGTATGCTATGTTTCTGATAAAAATAATATGAGGTGTACACTGTACTAAAGAGCTGAGGGGTGGGTTAATATGACCTCACAGTTAACGTATGTGGTCCTCACAGTTAACGTATATCAATGAAAGTTACCAAGTTACACTGAAATTATTCTAAAACGAGTCATCCTATCAAGTTACATTGAAATCCCTTCATAAATATGGCCTGTAGACTGTGCTAAAGGTTTTCGGGGCCCCTGTAGCCATCAGTTTCCAAATTGCGTCCAAAGGGGACGTTCTCATCTAGACATTATATGAAGTCACCCTACCAAGTTACAATGAAATCCCTTCATAAATATGACCTGTAGACTGTGCTAAAGGTTTTTGGGCTTTGGGCTTGGGCAGCCATAATGGTTGAATGATCGCAATGATCGCAACCAAAAGGGGACATTCTTATCTGGGCATCATCTGGAGTGATCCTACAAAGTTACAATGAAATCCTTTCATAAATATGACCTGTAGACTGTGCTCAAGGTTTTCGGGCTTCGGGCCCCTGAAGCCGTCACAGTTGACCAATCACGACCAAAAGGGCATGTCATCATCTAGGCATTATATGGAGTCAAACTTACAGGTTACAATGAAATCCTTCCACAAATATGACCTATAGACTATGCTAAAGGCTTTGGGGTTTTGGGCTCGGGCAGCCATCAAGGCTATGATCGTGACCAAAAGGGGATGTTCTCATCTAGATATTATTTGGAGTCATCCTACCAAGGTACAATGAAATCCCTTCATAAATACCACCTGTAGACTGTGCTAAAGGTTTTCGGGCTTCAGGCCCCTGTAGCCGTCACAGTTGCCTAACGGTGTCCAAAAGGGGCTGTTCTCATCCAGACATTATATGGAGTCAACCTAACAAGTTACAATGAAATCCTTCCATAAATACGACCTACAGACTATGCTAAAGGTTTTTGGGCTCGGGCAGCCATCAAGGCTGAATGGTCGCGACCAAAAGGAGACATTCTCATCTAGACATTATTTGGAGTTATCCTACCAAGCTACAATGAAATCCCTTCACAATAATGACCTGTAGACTGTTCTAAAGGTTTCAGGCTTTGGGTCCCTCTAGCTGTCACAGTTGCCCAATCATGTCCAAAAGGGGATGTTCTCATCTAGACATTATATGAAGTTAAACCTACCAAATTACAATGAAATCCATTCATAAATATGACCAGTAGACTGTGCTAAAGGTATTCGGGCTACTGGCTCGGGCAGCCATAATGGTTTAATGATCGCAACCAAAAAGGGACAATCTCATCTGGGCATCATCTGGAGTGATCCTACGAAGTTACAATAAAATCCCTTCATAAATATGACCTCTAGACTGTGCTCAAGATTTTGGGGCTTCGGGCACCTGTAGCCATCACAGTTGACCAACCACGACCAAAAGGGGATGTTATCATCTAGGCATTATATGGAGTCAACCTAACAAGTTACAATGAAATCCTTCCATAAATATGACCTATAGACTATGCTAAAGGTTTTTGGGCTCGGGCAGCCATCAAGGCTGAATGATCGTGACCAAAAGGGGACGTTCTCATCTAGACATTATTTGGAGTCATCCTACCAAGCTACAATGAAATCCCTTCATAATTATGACCTGTAGACTGTTCTAAAGGTTTTAGGCTTCGGGTCCCTGTAGCTGTCACAGTTGCCCAATCATGTCCAAAAGGGGACGTTCTCATCTAGACATTATATGAAGTCAACCTACCAAGTTACAATGAAACCCTTCATAAATATGACCTGTAGACTGTGCTAAAGGTTTTCAGGCTTTGGGCAGTCATAATGGTTAAATGATCGCAACCAAAAGGGGACATTCTCATCTGGACATCATCTGGAGTGATCCTACAAAGTTACAATGAAATCCCTTCATAAATATGACCTGTAGACTGTTCTAAAGATTTTCGGGCTTCGGGTACCTGTAGCCATCACAGTTGACCAACCACAACCAAAAGGGGATGTCATCATCTAGGCATTATATGGAGTCAACCTAACAAGTTACAATGAAATCCTCTCATAAATATGACCTATAGACTATGCTAAAGGTTTTTGGGCTCGGGCAGCCATCAAGGCTGAATGATTGCGACCAAAAGGGGACGTTCTCATCTAGATATTATTTGGAGTCATCCTACCAAGCTACAATGAAATCCCTTCACAATAATGACCTGTAGACTGTTCTAAAGGTTTTCGGTCTTCCGGCCCCTGTAGCTGTCACAGCTGCCCAATCGTGTCCAAAAGGGGATGTTCTCATCTAGACATTATATGAAGTTAAACCTACCAAGTTACAATGAAATCCATTCATAAATATGACCTGTAGACTGTGCTAAAGGTATTCGGGCTTCAGGCTCGGCAGCCAGGCAGCCATATTTATTTATTTATTTATTGATGTTTAAGGTCACATATTTATGCACAACGGCTAATCATGACCGTGACAGTTTTACGGGTGGAGGAAGCTGGAGTACCCGGAGAGAACCACCGAGCAACGACGAGCAGCTGCCAGCTCCTTAACATCGTAACTCCGCACAGCAGCACAGGCAGGGTTAGATTGGTTGAAGACATGCGTACCATCGACGTGCAGTACTCCTCAGTACACGGCGTCATTGTGCCCCCACGCGGGCAATGGAGATGAAATGTCTTGCCCAAGGACACAACGCGGCTGCCGCAGGTGGGATTCGAACCGAGGACCTCTCGGCTTGCAGCCTGCACCTCTACCAACTGAGCCACCGCGCTCCCGCCAGGCAGCCATAATGGTTGAATGATCGCAACCAAAAAGGGACATTCTCATCTGAGCATCATCTGGAGTGATCCTACGAAGTTACAATAAAATCCTTTCATAAATATGACCTCTAGACTGTGCTCAAGATTTTCGGGCTTCGGGCACCTGTAGCCATCACAGTTGACCAACCACAACCAAAAGGGGATGTCATCATCTAGACATTATATGGAGTCAACCTAACAAGTTACAATGAAATCCTTCCATAAATATGACCAAAAGACTATGCTAAAGGTTTTTTGGCTCGGGCAGCCATCAAGGCTGAATAATCGCGACCAAAAGGGGACGTTCTCATCTAGACATTATTTGGAGTCATCATACCAAGCTACAATGAAATCCCTTCATAATTATGACCTGTAGACTGTTCTAAAGGTTTTGGGCTTCGGGTCCCTCTAGCTGTCACAGTTGCCCAATCGTGTCCAAAAGGGGACGTTCTCATCTAGACATTATATGAAGTTAAACCTACCAAGTTACAATGAAATCCATTCATAAATATGACCTGTTGACTGTGCTAAAGGTATTCAGGCTTCAAGCTTGGGCAGCCATAATGGTTGAATGATCGCAACCAAAAGGGGACATTCTCATCTGGGCATCATCTGGAGTGATCCTACGAAGTTACAATGAAATCCCTTCATAAATATGACCTGTAGACTGTTCTAAAGGTTTTCGGGCTTCGGGCCCCTGTAGCCGTCACAGTTGCCCAATCGTGTCCAAAAGGGGACGTTCTCATCTAGACATTATGTGAAGTCAACCTTTCAAGTTACAATGAAATACCTTTATAAATATGATCTGTAGACTGTGCTAAAGGTTTTCAGGCTTTGGGCTCGGGCAGCCATCATGGTTGAATGATCGCAACCAAAGAGGACAATCTCATCTGGGCAACATCTGGAGTGATCCTACGAAGTTACAATGAAATCCCATCATAAATATGACCTCTAGACTGTGCTCAAGATTTTTGGGCTTCGGTCTGTAGCCATCACAGTTGACCAATCACGACCAAAAGGGGATGTCATCATCTAGGCATTATATGGAGTCAACCTAACAAGTTGCACTGAAATCCTTCCATAAATACGACGTATAGACTATGTTAAAGGTCTTTGGGCACAGACAACCATAAAGGCTGAATGATCGTGACCAAAAGGGGATGTTCTCATCTAGACATTATTTGGAGTCATCCTACCAAGCTACAATGAAATCCCTTCATAATTATGACCTGTAGACTGTTCTAAAGGTTTTCGGGCTTCAGGCCCTTGTAGCCGTCACAGTTGCCCAGTCGTGTCCAAAAGGGGACGTTCTCATCTAGACATTATATGAAGTCAACCTACCAAGTTACCCCTTCATAAATATGACCTGTAGACTGTGCTAAAGGTTTTCGAGCTTTGGGCTCGGGCAGCCTCCTTTTATAAATATGACCTGTAGACTGTGCTCAAGATTTTCGGGCTTCGGGCACCTGTAGCCATCACTGTTGACCAATCACGACCAAAAGGGGATGTCATCATCTAGGCATTATATGGAGCCAACCTAACAGGTTACAATGAAATCCTTCCATAAATATGACTTTTCCTATGCTAAAGGTTTTTGGGCTCGGGCACCCATCAAGGCTGAATGATCGCGATCAAAATGGGTCGTTCTCATCTAGACATTATTTGGAGTCATCCTACCAAGTTACAATGAAATCCCTTCATATATATGACCTGTAGACTGAACTAAAGGTTTTTGGGCTTCGGGCCCCTGTAGCCGTCACAGTTGCCCAATCATGTCCAAAAGGGGACTTTCTCATCTAGACATTATATGAAGTCAACCCACCAAGTTACAATGAAATTCCTCAATAAATATGACCTGTAGACTGTGCTAAAGGTTTTCAGGTTTTGGGCTTGGGTAGTCGTCACGGTTGGCAGATCATGCCCAAATGGGGAATTCTCATCTAGACATCATAAGGAGTCATCCTACCAAGTTACAATGAAATCCCTACATACTAAACATGATCTGCAGACTGTGCTAAAAGTTTTTGAGTTTCAGGCTTAGGCGGCCATTACGGTTGACAGATCATCCCCAAAAGGGGACGTTCTCATCTAGGCATTACACAGAGGCATCCTACCAAGTTACAATGAAATCCCTTCAAAATACGACCTGTAGACTGTGCTAATGGTTTTGGGGTTTTGGGCTTGGGCAGACATACCGGTTGACCGATCGCGACCAAAAGGGGACGTTCTCATCTAGACATGACCCCAAACCTGCATATGATGATCAGACAAGAACTGCGGGGTGTAGCCCATGCTAAAGGAAAATGTGAACAGACTCACAGACTCACAGACTTCCGCATGCGTGATGGCAATAGCTTATCTTGACTTTGTCAAGTTAAGCTAAAAATGAGTAATAAAGCATTTCCAATGAACATATACACCAAATACAATAATGATCAGAAGGAAGCTAAAGGCTAATAACAATAAAACCAGGATGAACAAGGTAGGGTTCACACAAAGAAAACACTGTGAATAAATTAGCATACAAATATTAAATTTTCATTCCATAGTGAAAGAGAAAGGACAATTAAAATAAAAGGCATGTAATCTACCGCTAATACAAGATGACAGGGATTTCAGATCAAAAACAGTGAAAATGATAAGTGTGCCTTCAAAATGAAATTCTTGTTAACGGAGAATGACTGCATAGAATTCCTTGACCTGGCAGGATACTGAGCATGAAAAAAGGTACAAAAATTAATACATGCTGAGCACCCCCTCCCACCCCTCCTCCTATCCTCCGACAATAAAAATAACAACAGTGAAATGAAGATAGAAAACCAAATAAAATGGTCTAAAAGCATCTGAATAACTGTTTATAGATTCTAATAATTGAGAGGGCTAAAAAAAAGGGGGGGGGGGGGGAAGAGATAAAGCTTACATTAGAACTTCAAAAAAACTGTCATGTACAAATAATAGGTCACACACTCCCAAGGAAGAAACAGTACAAGTGAAAAACCTAGAAAAATGACAGTCTCAAATAATAATGAAAACACAACAAAATTAATACAAATCATAAGATAAACAAATTAAGTACAATAATAAATGCCTAGTTGCCTGAATGGAGCCAGTACAGCTTAAAAGGAAGAGAAAATAAATCCAAACACAATAAGCAACGAACTGGCACATAAAAATACAGCTCAGTTAATCTTCAAATTCAGGTCAGAAAATAGAGAATAAAAACTGAGTATGGAGGGCCGAACATACCAACAGAAAGCATGAATAAAATTCTGTGGTTGTTAAAAGGTCTGCTGTGTGACCACAAATAGTGAACACACAAGTAACAGTGATCAGAAAAAGATTGCATGTGAGATATGGTCCCTCTAGATAAATGAAAAATAGGCCATACTGAATGAACGGACGAGTCCAAAGATGAGTATAGACCTTAAAGCATCAAGGACAAAAATGAGCAATCGGTTATACCATTGGAAGTGATCTGAGGAGAAGAACATCACTTCCAAGTTGAGTAAGGCCAGATAGAGGAGGCAGTACCTCCACTACATCCCTAAGTACCTGTAGATCTACTAGATCTGGAAGAGGGAAGAGAAGGAGAGAGAAAACCATTACTCCTTCTGGAAAAGACACTGTTATCATCAGAAAACAGATATATCAAGACTGATAAACAATATAAATCAAAACTTCTTTTGCACAGAGTAGAATGAGTCATTAACAAAAGAAGGTTAATATAACTTAATATGTAGCCCCACTGGAAGGGATGAGATTGACTGAGAAATGGCATCCCTTTATATGAGAACTAAATAACAAAATGAACAAACTCTCTAGATAAACCCAAAAGTGTTACACAGAGGGAAGAAGAAACACTGATGGGTATATGCATAAACAAAAACAAAGAAGCAGAGTCTACATAATAATGAACTAATAGTCAGTAACAATCTACGTTGTGACATAAAAGACTTTACCACAGAAGCGTCTGCCACAAAAGAGCCAGACCAAGCGTCTAGGTTATAGGTTAGGTCTGTATAATGCTTCAAAAACCTTTGTGATTGGAGCTTCAAACTGACCTGAATGTCTCCGTACTGAATTCGGGAGCCTTGATAGAGAGAGAGATTCAGATAACTCTGATCTACAGCCGGGCGTAATTGGCCGTTCTTTTGGACACAAGAAACAGATGGCCGTAAAAACCCCAGGCAATGAGTATAGAGAATGACCATGATTGCTTCCTTCTGCAAGAGTGATAGAATCTCGGTGTCTAAAAGAAGCGCTCTGTGAATATCTGAAGGAACAGTGTTGGGAAACAGATTGCATGAGAGAGGGTCTTTCTATAAAAGAGATTCTTAGACCATACTGAACAAGATGATGAATCCAACGGTCCGCCAAATCATGAATGAGAAGATTGAGAAAAAGCAGGTTGAGATTGAGCTGAATACCGGGATGAGGACTAGCGACGCCCAAACCCTCGACCCCTTCTTGAAGAGCCACGATTGTCAGCAGTAAGCTGACGAGATAGCAATTGTTGCTGAGCAAAGTTCAAAACTCCTCGAACTGTTGATATAGCGCCATCAAAAAGACGCTGATTAGAAATTAAAATTTTTTAGTAAATTTTGTTTCTTAACATACCTACCACAATTGTTTACAATTGGCTGTAATGTAAGTGCAAGCCCTACTTCGGAACTAACTCAAGCTTTTAGAGAACTTTTCCAAACAAGTTGGAAAAGTAATAGAGTGCAAAAGCACGAAAAAGATCGAAAAAAGGGTCGAGCGAGACCAGCGCTCGAAATTACTCTCTCTGCACACCTCTTGCGTTTACCGAGCGCACGTGCAACAACCGTGACGTCAATTCCGTATTTCTGCCAACGAAAAGTTTGGGATTTAGCGGGGAGGCATCGATATCAAAGATATCCCCAAGGAGGGTGGGCCTCCGGTAAACAATTGTGGTAGGTATGTTAAGAAACAAAATTCACTAAAAAATTTTAATTTCTTTTCAACCTACTCACAATTGTTTACAATTGGCTGAATAAACAGTAGGAGGAGGTGAATCACATAACCAAAACCAACAAGAGTAGCAGAAAGAAAAACAAGGATGGCAGAGAACAATAACGAAACCTGTAATGAAGATAGAGAGAAGGCACCTGAAAAGAACAAGGCTGAGCGAAGCACAACCTCGATAAAAAACAATTTTAACGAGGGTGCACAACAGCCTGAGCAGCAACGAGAGGGCCTAAAGAATAAAGGTCCTCAGATTGCTGCTGAAGGTGGCGGAGATAAAAGGAGGAGAAGTAAGCCGCATTCAGAACATCCCGGAGCGAAACAGAATTGGAGAATGCCCAGGATGTAGAAATGGCACGAACCTCATGAGCATTAAACCGGTTCGAAACAAGATCCGACGCAGAAAAGCGAGAATAAGCCAGCTTGATTGCAAGACAGATCCACCTGGAAATAGAATGGGAAGAGATAGACTGCCTCTTAGGAATGAGAGACAGAAAGAATCTCTTCCGACCCCTCTGAATGAACTGAGTGCGAGTAATGTAAGTCTTGATCGCACGAACAGGACAAAGAAGAGGTCTCCGGCCATCGACAGCAGGGAGAGCCCGAATGCAGATGGGAGGAGGTACTGAATCAGGAAGTTGATTCTTAGCCAGAAAAGAGCAATCAGTAGTGAAGGTGACACTGTTAGCCTCATTTCTGAAGACAGAATCAACAGATGGCGCATGAAGCTCACTGACTCGTCAAGCAGAAGCAAACGCTAGAAGAAAAGCAGTCTTATAGGTGAGAAAATGCATATCGGTCTCAGATAAAGGCTTGAATGGCGCCCCCTCCAAACAATGCAACACCCATGCCAAGTTCCACTTGGGTGTAAGACGCAAAACTCGAGGCCTCTTCAAAGAAAAGTGCCGAATGAGTTTGGAGAGAAAAAGATTACGACCGATGCACCGCTTTCCCACATAAGAGAAAGTATCAGACAGCATAGACCGATAGCCCTTAATCGTAATAGGCTGGAGGCCCTTGGAGTCAAAAAGATATACCAGAAAATCCGCAATTTGAGCGATTGACGGATCACGGTAATCCACATTGTGATCTGCACACCAGCGGCAGAAAACCTTCCACTTCGCAGCATAAGTCACGCCAGTGGAATGTCGCTGTGATGCAAAAATGCACTCCACTGTTCGTCTCGAAAAACCTCTACGTCGGAGACTGGACCTGATAAAAGACAGGCGTAAAGGGACAGGCTTGCCAGGTTGTTGTGGTACTTCCTGGGATGACCCTGAGAAAGAAGATCGCGACGCAGAGGTAGACGAATTGGCCGATCTGCCAACAGAGGCCGCAGCAGATTGATCCACAGCCTCTGTGGAGACAGAGGTGCGATCAGAATAATCCTGCAACTGCAAGCACGAATCTTTGCTAATACTTGAGGAAGAATCGGTGCAGGAGGAAAGGCATAGCCGATCCAACCTGTCCAGTCCAGAGACAGAGCGTCGACTGCAAATGCCAGAGGATCTGGACAAGGGGAGACAAAGGTCTCTACCTGATGATTCCAGCGAGTAGCGAAAAGGTCGACCTGAGGACGGCCCCACTGCTTGCAAATCGCCTGAAACACCGACTGATATCCATTCGGTTGGAAGGACACTGTCGCGTCGGGACAGGGAGTCTGCTAGGACGTTGAGACGCCCGGGAATGTGTCGAATGGACACCCGAGCATTCACATCCCCAGCCCTGGGAATTAGGAAATTTGTCTTCGGCAGATAAATGCCGTCGTCAAATCAAACTCAACAGCAATTTTAACATTTTTAAGATTGTCTACGGCAATTTTTTCCACAGGTGGTTGGAAACGTAAAATAAGGAAGTGAAGGTTTTTTTCTCATTGAAAATAACGAAGCCAGTTACTGTTAGTAATAGCAGGGCCATATCCAGGAATAATTTGGGGACACCGGTGAGAATCCGGCAGGTCGATCGTGGGGGTAGGGGGGGGGGAGTCCAAATACGATGCGAAGCATCGTCCGAGCTGCGAAGCGTCGAGGGGGGAGAGCACGACTCGAGAGGGGGTGTCCTCCCCTCGTTGGTGGGGGTCTGGAAAAATTTTTATTTCTGGAGGCTCTCAGGTGGTCTCTGACGGCACACCGAGCTCCAAAATTGTGGAACATTTCAACAGAGAAATCAGTATTTTTGTTGGTAAAATTTGAGAAATTAAAAAAATGGAGCTACTAACCTCACTTCTAGTGTTAACATGACACAATTCCCTGTCAAATATGGGGGCCCAGTCTGCCCATTCGTAACTACGATGCAAACAATATTATAATTCACTTGACAATGTGGTGCATCGTGGTTTGAGAGTGTCCTCTGAACCGTCGGTCCTTGATGACCAATCATCATTCAGTTTTAATGTTGCACATCAAGGGAGCTAATTAACAGAGCCATTCTGATTCAACTTGCGTTTCGCTTTTAAGTTTGCGTTGCGCAATCGTTATTGAAAGAAATTCGAATCCTGACAAATTGTCAATGAATAAATTCAAACAAATCGTCATGTGAGATCCAGAGGGTCATCCTATGTCCCCAATGGGACAAAGGACGTTCTGGTTCTCAAACGACGAAATGGCACACGTCTGATCAGTTACTGAGTAAATGATCAGAGGTGTGCCATTTCGTCGTGTGATAACCAGAACGTCCTATGTCAACTGATCAGTGGCGGCGCCAGGATTTCGAAATAAGGGGGGCGTGTAAATATTAGAGGGGGGGGGGGGTGACTAACGAAATGGAGTCGCATATGACATATGTCGTTGAATTACGCATACTGTTGAATAGTGGAACTCCGAAACGCGAACGTCGCAGGGCTCGTAGACAGATGTGTTTTTTTATCAAACTGATACTACGGCAAAAAAATTGCCGTCGTCATTGGCGTTTTCATCGGCATTTACGACGACACTGCCGAATGCCGCGGTAAATTCCCAGGGCTGCATCCCGCGCCAACAGAAGAAGATCCTGAGACAGCCGATACATGGGAATCAAATGTGTGCCTCCTTGATTCCGTTTGTAGGCCACTACTGTCGAATTGTCCGAAAGAAGTAGGACAAAATGGTCCAACAGATGAGGGATCCAAAGCCGAAAACTCAACAGAAGAGCAAGGAGCTCCTTCTGGTTGATATGAAGGCCCACCTGCTCGCTTTCCCACTCGCCGTGAGTAGACAGACCGAGAGGATCCAACGTCGCACCCCAGCCCCGATCGCTGGCATCTGCAGTAAGGATGCGATCGGCCAAAGGAAGATCCAACGGAACACCCTGTGTCAGCCAGGGAATATCGGCCCAAGGGTGGAGGTGACAAAGCAGAGACCGAGGAATAGTGAGTTCCAGGTCCAGCGGATATACATACGGACGCCAATGATCCAACAGGAAGTGTTGGAGAGGTCAGACAAACAAGCAACCGAGCGGAATGAGATCTGTCACCGAACCGCAAAGGCCCAGCATCCGAAGGAAAGTCCTGGCCGAGACCGAGGAAAATTGAAGGTTCCGAGTCAAGGTGGAAAGAATCGTCGCACGTGTGGCATCAGTCGGGTGAAGGCCCAAGGAGCCAGGTTCAAACCGAATGGGAGAGCTCTGCATTGATAAACTCGATCCCGAAACGAGAACCGAAGGTATTTCCGTGACGCCAGATGAGTGGGTACATGGAAGTAGGCATCCTTCAGGTCGATACTGGCAGCAAAGTCGCCCTGATGAACTGAACGTCGAACCGACTGGAAAGTCTCCATACTGAAACGAGGAGCTATAATGTACTCGTTCAGGATACTCAAATCGATGACAGGACGAAATTGGCCATTTTTCTTCGGCACCAAGAAAAGTCTCAAGTAAAACCCCGGTGAAAGGGTGTTCCTGACCACCTCGATCGCCCCTTTGGAGAGGAGATTGTCGATCTCCTGCACCAGAAGGTCCCGACGCAGAGAATGGAAGGGACCTGAGTCAGGAGGGGCACCCAAGATAAACTGGGGTGCCGATGGAAGGACAGTCGCAGACCAGATTGAATGACGTCGAGGACCCAAGGGTCTGACGTTATCTCTGTCCAACGGACGTAAAACAGCGACAGCCTTTCCCCGACTGGAGGCAAATCGAGGTGAGAACCTTCACTTGCGGCCTCGATGAGGCCCCCGAGAGGAGAAACCACCTCGGGAAGTGACAGAGTCCTGAGACTTTCCTGCCTGAGGCTGCCAGCGAGCCTGGCCACGGGGGCGCTTCTTATGTGCAGAAGGAGCAGACGGAGCTGAAGGCGTAGCCGACGTAGCCGGCGAGGCAGACGCAGCAGCACACTTGGCGGGCCTGGAACGACCACCACCCGCAGCAGAAGGTTGGCCAAGCTGTCGCAACAAAAGCTGGTCCTTCGAATGACGAAGAACTTCGCCACGAACAGCTTCCATGGAACCATGGAACAACTGAGGTCCCACCAAAGAGGCAGACCTCAGAACAGCATGTTGCTCAGAAGAAAGGGATGGAGAGAATCCAACAATTGCAGAGGACGCAAAGCCCCAGAGCCAGAAGGCTCAACAGGGTTACAGCGCTCCACAGTGGACCGCGGCTGGACGGTCACAGATGGCTGGTCTGAAGGTTGAACGTCCGGCAATAAGCCGAAAACGAAATCCAAAGCCTGCCCCAAGACTGACAAGGGGGGCCCATCACCTTCCAGATAATCGTCATCCTCCGTAGCAGAGGAGATGTAGCCCAACTCGGGCTGACCAGCAGAAACCTCCTGGTATCCAAGGGGCCAGGCGAGACATCTCGGCGACCGACCAAAGGAGGTTGTGCCTCAGGAGGCACAGGGAGGCCAACTTGAGGGTTGCCAGAAAGCAACCGGGTGAGCGCCAAAACGGCCTGACGCAGGTCACCCTGAGAATCCGTCGCAGCAGCATCGCCTGACGGAGTGTCCTCCCAATGGACCCTTCTGGTAGAAGAACCCAAATCCTCAGAAGAGACCGAAGTCAAACGTCGATCGGCAGACAGAATAGGGATACGGTGAGAAGACACCGGAGGATAGTCCCGATTGTGACGCCCAGGGGCCATCACTGACCTCTGCGAAACAGAAGGTCCTGCCTGCAAATCCTCGAAAGAGACCGACGGCACACGACCGGTAGCTGGACCTATGACACGGTGAGAAGACACCGGAGTATTGTCCCAAGAATGACAGGAAGCTGTCATTGGCCTCTGCGCGGCAGATGGCCCCAACTGCCCATCCTCTGAGACCGACGGCAAGCATCGATCGACACCCAGACTCGGAACACAGTGAGGAATCACCGGAGGAAGGTTCCGAGAGTGACAGCTAACAGGGGCTGTCACTGACCGCTGCTGAACAGCAGGCCCTGGATGCCAACGTCCAACACCATCCTGCTAGGCAGCACACTAGCAGGGGAAGGAGGAACAATAAACGATTCACTCGAGGGACTAGGAATCGCTGCCGAAGCGACAGGCCGGCTCAACCGACTAGGAGCAAACCTAGCTAGATGAGACAGAGCAGACAGCAAACCTGCACAGCCCCGCCGCAAGGCTAGGGGAGGCTGAGAGCACACAGACACACCAGCAGATACAGCCTCATTCTCCCGAGACTGTAGACCATCCCCAGAGGAGATGGAAGAGCCACCATCAGACAGAATAGGATCTGTAGTAACAACTTCCTCAGCAACTGTGGACGGCGTAGGAGGCAGATCGGAGAGGGTCACCGAGCTGACCTCGAAGAAGCTCTCTACGAAAACAGACGCCTCAAGAGTGACATCAGAAGACAAAGAGACCACGGTCTCCACGTCAGGTATCACTGAACTAGCACCGTCAACAGTTGCAGAGGAACTCACCACAGATCAGCATCCTGTGTGACAGAGTCACCATGTGCACCAGCAGAAATGTCTGCTACAGCACGGCTACCCTTACCCCGAGAACGAGGGGTTCTAGCTCTGGACAGAACCACCTTGTTAACAGAAGCCTAGAATTTAGAGGACCAAACCCCACAAATGCCACATGATTGGGCCTGAGTGCAATTGTTGCAAGTGACACACGTGGAATGAGAGTCGCCCACATGCTTCACTTGCAAGCAAGAGGTACAAGGAATAGTCTTTGGCATTATATGAATGAAAAAGGAATCAAGCTTCCCACCGACGGAAAACAGCACAAAGGTCGTGTTCACACGTGGGGGAAAAACAAGATTAAGTGTGAAGAAACAAGCAATAATGATCAAAAATAATATTAATCAAAAACAATTTTAGATAGCTTGATAAAAGGATACAATCCACTTGCACACAATGAAAAGCAGAGCACATATAATAAGTTGTTCACAAAGAATAACAGCAAAGTAGCACGAGTCACAAAAATTTCCGACCATGTACAAATGGCGGAAATAAAAGGAATTGACGTCACGGTTGTTGCGCATGCACTCGGTAAACGCAAGAGGTGTGCAGAGAGAGTACCTGTAATTTCGAGCGCTGGTCTCGCTCGACCCTTTTTTCGATGTTTTTCGTGCTTTTGCACTCTATTACTTTTCCAACTTGTTTGGAAAAGTTCTCTAAAAGCTTGAGTTAGTTCCGAAGTAGGGCTTGCACTTACGTTACAGCCAATTGTAAACAATTGTGAGTAGGTTGAAAAGAAATAGCTGAGTGTAATTAATTATGCTGAGCAACAGGGAAGGATGAGTTTGACTGCAGCATAGCATCCTAAAGAGCTCCAAATTAGCAACACTGACGGAAGATGCAATAATAGCAGTCATGACACTACGAGAGAGCGATCTGAATGTAGCTGCAGTGTCATCCATCTGCATAAACTCAGGCAGCTAATGCCGCAACAAAAAGGTCAGCATAAGATAACATATTAATACTTTCTCTTAATAAGCCCAACAGTGAATCACAGACATGGGATGGAACACTGATGGACTTAGACCTGGTCAATTAAAGAGAAGCACAGTCGTCATCAGGCACCAAAGAAGTATCTGAGATATTTTTGCCTGAACTAATATATTTCTTGAATCTCTTGGCAGGAAGAGAAGTGTCAGGCCTTGAGAAAAAGGCAAAATTAGATACCTTTGCAGGTAACTGGGTATCAATAGATGCAAAGGCGTCAACAACTAAAGGAGACTGAAAAGGCCTTGACAGAGCAGAAGGATGAGAAACAGAAGAGGCCAATCGTCTATCGACTCTGGGCATTCTACGAACAGAAGAGGTTCTTCATCAGGAATAACCTCCAAACATGTTGTAAAACAAATGCAATGATTCTGCTAAATCTGAGGGGAGTAAGTTAGCAGAGAATCCTCAGAGTGATCATCACCATCGTCCCCCTCGTCAGTGGTGACATAATCAGTGTCCAGATCATCAGGAGAAGAGTTTGCGACAGGAGAATCGGAATGTGCGATGCAACTCTTGTTTGGTGCCGAATCTACAGATTGCTCAAGCGGTCTCTTAAATAAGAGATTCAGCAAAGAAGAGAACATTTGAGCAAATAGAGTGTAAACATCAGAAGAGCTGAAATCGGTGCGGTCTTCACCTAGAGACCTAAAAGAGACAGCACGCTGACTAGAAGCAAGCAAATCTCTATTAGAGGGAGCGGAACTAGAGAATTGCTGATAAAATTGCCCTTGCAAATCAGAAGCGTGACCATATTGAGATGACTGATTGAAAACTGAAGATAGAGACGCTTCATCAGCTCTGTCAAAGCGACAGGTACATGGAGTGGATAGAGAGGCAGATGCTTGGACAGAACTTAGCTACGTGAGAAGCTTTCACCAGAGAAAAAACCTCAGTGTGTGAGCCTGAAAGAGTTTTAGCTCTTTGTGTTGCGCTCTTACCAGACACATCACTCACACTACCCACTTGAGACATAGGACTAATTTGAGTAGCCAGGAACTGACGTAAAGTCAAACCCAAATGGATTGTTATTCTTTGATAATAATTGTGCCCTATTGAGGGCAGTGGTACCAGCCTCTTGGACTGATACTGAACAAGAACCACAACTTGAGGGTGACCTTCTAAATGCCACAGATTCTTATAAGTTCGAGCTACACTCATCTCAAGGGGGGAGAGCCCTAACACCAGAATACCACACACCCGGAGACTGCGAAACCACAACAGCACCTGAAATAGAAGAAAGGTTAATATCAACCATATAAACAATAACAGGTGGGGAAGAAGATGCAATTGAGAGATTTGAAGGAGACTTGTTATCTTTCCTGGCATTGGATTTTGGATATTGATATTGATATTGATATTTTATTTGCCAGTACACTAAAATATAGCAATATATAAATTATAGTACATGTAATAAAAATATTATTATTATATATAGCTATGTCCTTGAATTATAGGTTGAGAATGTATAGTTTTTCAAAAACTATGCCAAAAAGGCAATGTAAGCAGTGTTAGACATTTGATTAGTTTTTTTTGCAATTTTTACGGAATAGCATTAACATCGGTCCACATCTTATGGGACCAGACCCCATATACCACGCAATGGTCCTCCGGAGAACATCTATTACATGTAAATTCGTTCAGTGTGGTCATCGTCAACATGTTTTTGCATTGACAGTCAGTACAAAAAAAATGTTCGCGGTATTCTGGGGGAAGAACCTGAAAAATACAAAATATAAGGTTAACAAAATGTAATTAGAATTAAGAGTAACCTTATATGATAATATCAGATATAAACTGGGCAACTTGAATTACCACAAATGGACCGAGAAAAACATAAACAGTAACATGGCCCAAAGCTGAAAGAAATGAAAGTGTCAATGACACATTAGCTCAACTTGACAAACTTGAACTTGGTAAGTTATAAATGAAATGGCAAAATTGAAGATCATTCATACCAATGTTACTTGATGAAATTTCAACATAACAGCATTGTGTGTGCACAACATCAGAGTAATCCATGCATTTATAAATGTAAACTGTAAGACTGGCTAAAGGAAGAATGTTGATACACAAATGCAGTATGTTCAGAGGTTATTGTAAATGGCAACTTTTTTCACAAAAATGAATGCTAATCAATAGCTCTTATCTAAAGGACTTGCCTAATGAGCAAACCAAGTTCAAAAACAATCCTATGATAAATGTGGCCTGTAGGCCATGTCAAAGAAGAATGTTGATGCACAAATGCAATAAATTCAAAGATTGTTGCTAACGGCAACAGTTTTTGATGGAAATGAAAAGAAAATCAATAGCTCCTATCTTTGTCACCCTGCATAAGCATACAAAGTTTCAAAACAACCTGATAATGAATGTGCCCTCTGAGGCATGCCAAAGGAAGATGTTAATGCACAAATGCACTAAGTAGAAGGTCATTGCTTGTGGCAATGTTTTTTTTTTAATGGAAATTCATAAATATACCCTGCAGAGAGTGCAAAAGGGATAAGTTGATGCACATCTGCAGTAAGTTCAAAGGCAGGTGATAACCACAATAATTTTTTATGGAAATGAAAAAAACACACATACCAAGTTTCAAAGTGATCCGATCATAAATGTGCCCTGAAGGGTGTGTTAAAGGGAAATATTGAGGTCTGACTAAACTAAGTTCAAAGGTCAGCGGCAACATTTTTTGACAGAAATGGAAGAAAATTGACAGCTCCCATATAGATGTCACCCCACACAAGCACACCAAGTTTGCATACAAAGTTTCAAACCGATCTGATTATGAATGTGCCCTGTAGGGCATGCCAAAGGAATATATTGATGCCTGACTAAACTAAGTTCAAAGATTGTTGCCAGCGGCAACATTTTTTGATGGAAATGGAAGAAAATCAATAGCTCCCATCTAGAGGTCACTCCAAACAAGCATGCCAGATTTCAAAGCAATCCGATCATAAATGTGCCCTGTAGGGTGTGCCAAAAGGAAATATTGAGGTCTGACTAAACTAAGTTCTAAGAACGTTGCCAACAGCAACATTTTTTGATGGAAATGGAAGAAAATCGAAAGCTCCCATCAAGAGGTCACCCCAAACAAGCATACCAAGTTTCAAAGTGATCCAATAATAAATGTGCCCTGCAGGGTGTACCAAGGGGAAATGTTGATGCATAACTGCACTAAGTTCATGAAAGGTCGTTGCCAGCAGCAACATTTATTGGCAGATATAGAAGAAAATCGATAGCTCCCATCTAGAGGTCACCCCAAACAAGCATGCCAGGTTTCAAACCGATCTGATAAAAAATGTGCTCTGTACGGCGTGTCAAAGGAGTATATTGATGCATGACTAAACTAAATTCAAAGATCAACATTTTTGACAGATGGAAATGGAAGAAAATCAATAGCTCCCATCTGGAGGTCACCCCAAACAAGCATGCCAGGTTTCAAAGCAATCCGATCATAAATGTGCCCTGTACGGTGTGCCAAAGGGAAATATTGAGGTCTGACTAAACTAAGTTCTAAGAACGTTGTCAGCGGTAACATTTATTGACGGAAATTGAGGAAAATCGATAGCTCCCATCTAGAGGTCACCCCAAACAAGCATGCCAGGTTTCAAAGCAATCCGATAATGCCCAGTAGGGTGTGCCAAAGGGAAATATTGAGGTCTGACTAAATTAAGTTCTAAGAACGTTGGCCGCTGCAACATTTTTTGATGGAAATTGAAGAAAATCGATGGCGCCCATCTGGAGGTCACCCCAAACAAGCATGCCAGGTTTCAAAGCAATCCAATCATAAATGTGCCCTATAGGGTGTGCCAAAGGGAAATATTGAGGTCTGACTAAACTAAGTTCTAAGAACGTTGGCTGTGGCAACATTTTTTAACGGAAATTGAAGAAAATCGATAGCTCCCATCTAGAGGTCACCCAAAACGAGCATACAAAGTTTCAAAGCGATCTGATTATAAGTGCAACCTGTGAAGTGTGCCAAAGGAAATTGTGGACGTACGTATGTATGTATGTACGTATGTACGTACGTCGGCGGACGAGAAGTGATGGCAATAGCTCAGCTTGACTTTGTCAAGTTGAGCTAAAAAAGAACTCAAAAATGTGAAAAAAAAGTTTGGAATAATCTACGGGAAAGTAACCTAATACAATAAATAATTAATATAATATAATTAATATAATTAACTGAATCCCTGTTAAGAGAAAATCAACCTGTTACCCCCTCAAGGCTAAAGGCATGGTAGTGTGCAGGAAGGGGGGGGGGGCGATTTTTAAAGTTGCCAGAAAGGCGAAAAATCTCCCAAACTAGAACTATCACTGAAGGTGATTAATACCCCCGCTTTGGGTTTTTAGAGGAATGCACTTCTGATCATGTAGGTGAAGGCCATAAGGAAATGTATACATAAAGATCATTTTTTGTTGTTGAAATTTGTATTTGCATGTGGCCTTCCACAGAACAGCACTGAATACTTAAAGAGCCCACAGATATATGGTTTACATTTGGAAAAACACATTTACAATGTGCAACATGTATTTAAAATCGGTTCATTAATTTAGGAGGAGTTGCGCACACAAGAATTTGTTCGAACGGAAAGACATAATAAATCTAAGTCAAAGGGAGATAACCTGGTTAAAATTGTCGCAGATCAAAAATCTTGGAATATGCGCATGTTCACTTAGTAGTGATGATGTCTGAAAAGTTTTGTCCAAATTGATCGATAAATGTAGGAGGAGTTGCACGCACAAGAATTTCATGTAGAAACCCATAATAAATCTAAGTTAAAGGGAGATAACCTAGTTAAAATTGCCACAGCTCAAAAATTTTGGAATATGTGCATGTTCACTTAGTAGTGATGATGTCTGTAAACTTTCGTCCAAATTGATTGATAAATGTAGGAAGAGTTGCGCACACAAGAATTTCATGCAGAAACCCATATTAAATCAAAGTTCAAGAGAGATAACCTGGTTAAAATTGTCGCAGATCAAAAAGTTTGGAATATGCACATGTTCACTTAGTAGAGATGATGTTTGAAAGGTTTCATCAAAATCAGTTCATTAATGTAGGAGGAGTTGCGCACACAAGAATTTGTTCGAACGGAAAGACATAATAAATCTAAGTCAAAGGGAGATAACCTGGTTAAAACTGTCGCAGATCAAAAATCTTGGAATATGCGCATGTTCACTTAGTAGTGATGATGTCTGAAAAGTTTTGTCCAAATTGATTGATAAATGTAGGAGGAGTTGCGCACACAAGAATTTCATGTAGAAACCCATATAAAATCAAAGTTCAAGAGAGATAACCTGGTTAAAATTGTCGCAGATTAAAAAGTTTGGAATATGCACATGTTCACTTAGTAGAGATGATGTTTGAAAGGTTTCATCAAAATCGGTTCATTAATGTGGGTGGAGTTGCGCACACAAGAATTTGTTCGGATGGAAAGACACAATAAATCTAAGTCGAAGGGAGGTAATCTGGTTAAAATTGTCGCAGATCAAAAATCTTGGAATATGCGCATGTTCACTTACTAGTGATGATGTCTGAAAAGTTTTGTCCAAATTGATTGATAAATGTAGGAGGAGTTGCGCACACAAGAATTTCATGTCCGGAAAGACGTACGGACGGACGTACGGACGGACGGACGGACGGACGGACGTACGGACGTACGGACGTACAGGGCGATTCCTATATAGCCCCCACTTCTTCGAAGCGGGGGTATAATAAGGGTACAAAAACTTAGCCTTCACATGGGTCCAAGTGTATCAATCCCATGCAATGATATTAGCAGGTACTAGCATATCCGCTGCGGAGGAGAAACAAACTGAGACATGATTCAAAAGACAAATTACGTCAAGGTGAAGGATAAAAAAGGAGGTTAGCCATCAGGGGAGTGGTTAACACCTATATATATGCATATTATGTAGTGTAATCTAAATTTTGCACTTTTTTCAACTGGTAGTAGAGAGGAATATTAGGCACTTTGTATTACTTTGGTAAGTAGAGAAAAAATAGGTGACACCATTTTGATTCGTTTTGAAAAATAACTAAGAAAATTTTCAAAAGCACTTTTCTGAGAAAAACTTCACAGAATCTTGTTAGGAATCCTTTTCCTAACATCATACCAGTGATGAATCCACCAAAACACCTCCAGGAGACTTTCTAGAACTGCCATAACTTGAAATTTATCAGAGCTGAGATATTTTCACATCCTACTTCAGGAAATGAAAAAGAGGAAATTGACTGTTTGCATATGTTCTGGCGTGAATATGGACAATAGGTGACAGTTCAAGTAGGATAATATTCACCAGGTTTAGTGTACCCACACAAATCGGCACCTGGTGAATCCGGTTTGGTTTTCTTTTTGTCTTTTGACAATCTTACAGTCTCCTAAGGGTTTTTTTCTTAGGGACTTCTATTTCTGCACTCTTTTTCACCTGAGAGGAAAGAGTAAGATTAGGCAATTTGTATCACTTTGGTAAGTGGAGAAAAAATAGGCGACACCATTTTTTTTTGCTATAAAAAAAATAACAAAGAAATTTCAAAAAGCACTTTCCTGAGAAATTCTTCACAAAATCTTGAAGGAATCCTTTCCTAACATTATATCAGTGATGAAACATCTTGAACACCTCCAGGCTTATGTTTCCGTAGTCTATTCCGGAGTACATGGAATAGTGTGACATGCGCAGTGAAGATACAGAATAGTGATCACAAGGAAACAGCAAACTGCACTTTAAATGTAAACCAGAATGGAATTTGAGGAAGTGGCGCTCGCAATTTTTGTTGATGATGTTGTCAATGACAACATGGATGCTGTTTTTGCTCATCTCAGTGCCGCATCTGCATAAATGGATAGGTAGGTCAATATGACCAGATTAAAAAGAAACAAAAAAATTACGAAGAAACGCTGAACAGAGCACTTGAGTTTTATTATTATTTCGACTCCCATTTGCACAGGGGCGTAGCCAGGATTCTATAAGCCATTTTTTGTGGGGGCATACCATGATATTTGTAATGTTGTAGGGTTTCGGGGGTCCTTGCCTAGTCCAAGCTAGCACCCTCCCGTCCTTACCCCCTCCTCCCACTTCCCTTCATGGAAGTGGGAGGAGGGGGGGTAACGACCGGAGGCCCTAGTTGGGACAAGGATGTGGGAGGAGGTGGGTGACGACCAGAGGGGCCTAGTTTGGACAAGGCCTTCCCTGAGAAAAGTTTGCAAAATTTAGTGCTCCAAGATCGAATATGAGGCAATTGTAGCATGTGTAGCCCTATATTGGAGAGCATTTTGGGGTTCTTAAGTTGTTTGAAACTAGTATTGGATCAATGTTTTGGGAGGGGATGCGAAAATTTGGGGGGTGGCATGTGCCCCCCCCCACCCCACCCCTGCCCCCCTGGCTACGCCACTGCATTTGTTATGCCGTGGTCTGAAGCTGATTCTTTGCCGAGGAATTAATGCCTCCAACCCTATCATGTTCCGGATTGATTTTGAAACAAGGAATATTTGGGGGGTTTTGTTATTTTTTTTTTTTATTCCACTGCCGACTGAGTTGGATGTTCGACACCAGAGCAGTCAGGTACAGGGGAGTATCCAGGCCCAGGATTATCAGATTCTATAATTGGGGGAGGGGGGGGGTATTTGGGGCGGCGGAGCCATGGACACAGGCGGCACGTGCCCCCTCTTTTTTCACCAATTATGGGTACCCAAACAGGACTTACTCTGACATAACCTACACAGCACCTATGGCCACATTTACTGCGGAAGATGATAATAGTTCTTACAAAATTAGCAACATAATACTGTCGGCATTGTTGTCAATATTATATATGGAGATATTGCACGTCGCAAGTTCGCAACCAGTAAATCCAATACTAAATCCAATAAGCACACGAAAGTAATAGTACAACTAGTCCAAACTTGAACCCATATTCCATAATATAATTTTTAAGTTTGGTAATCTGTCCAAATTTGGACCCAAATTCTGTAATATTACTTTTTGAGTTTCGGACGTCCTTTGGACGTACCAAACCCAAAGATTATTTCCATTGCGGACTTTAGGTGCAAGTTTGGACTATGGTATCTAAGGTGCGCATGTGTTCCCTTTCCGGAGTTGCATTTAATTTTGTTCCGTATTCATGACATACGCAATAACAAAGTACCCCTCCAATCCAGCCACCCCCCTCTGAGCTCCCGATTTTTTTTCCTTCCTGCAACCCTACGGTTACACAGAAAAAAATTGTGCCCCTCCTCTACTTTTTTTTAGCTTTCGCCACCCATGGGTGAGGGCGAGGGGTTACTTCAGGGAAGTGGGAGGTTGGGATAACAAGAGGCCCCACGGGGCCTGAAGCGCTCATCTTGTACAGAACACAATTTAAACAGAGTCCAAGAATGAGTCTACATTAAGCAAGCCATCTCCATAGACTACACTGTCAATCCTTGAGTCCCTCAGGAGTGACAAAAATAATCTGGGCATCATGCCTTTTTTTCAGCTGATCATAAGTAAAATGCAGAGCTCCCCTATGAAGCCCCTTGATACAACCTATGTGGATTAATCTTAGTACCTCTAGAGGGTACTGAATACAAAATTTGTAATTCTTCAGCAAAATGGCCAATTCCGGCTCCCATAGAGAGCCCAAATATTAACCCAGGCTCTTGATTTGAACACAGTTAAATCTGACTTCCCTAGAGATGTTGTGTACCGAATATGAAAGCATTCTGACTGTTGGATCTGAAGAAGAGAAATTGTAAAGAAATTTCTTCGAATTGCACTAAGTTCAAATTTGGGCTACCATAGCGAGCCCAAATATTGACCTATGGATCCGATTTGAACAAACTTGAATCTGACCCCCCTAGAGATGTTGTATACCAAATGTGAAAGCATTCTGACAAGTGAATCTGAAGAAGAAGATTTTTGAAGAAATTCCCTCATATTGTACTAAGTTAAATTTCATGTTCCCATATGGAGCCCAAATATTAACCTAGGCACTCGAATTGAACAACCTGGAATCTGACCCCCCTAGAGATGTTGTATACCAAATATAAAAGCATTCCGACTGGTGGATCTGAAGAAGAAGATTTTTAAAGAAATTTTCTCATATTGCAATAAGTAAAAATTTGGGCTACCATAGTGAGCCCAAATATAAACCTAGGGATTTGATTTGAACAAACTTGAATCTGACCCCCATAGAGATGTTGCATACCAAATATCAAAGCATTCTGACTGATGGATCTGAAGAAGAAGATTTTTTTAAATTACCCTCTATATTGAACAAAGATAAAATTTGGGCTTCCGTAGGAAGCCCAAATATTAACCTAGGGACTTGGTTTGAACAATCTAGAATCTGACCCTCATAACAATGATGTATACCAAATATTAAAAGATTCTGACTGGTGGTTCTGAAGAAGAAGATTTTTAGAGAATATTCCCCATATTACCTTATGTTAAAACTTCGGGCTCCTGTAGAGAGCCCAAATATGAACCAATGAGCTTTATTTCAACAAACTTTTATCTGACCCCCCTATGAATGCTGTATACCAAATATCAAAAGATTCTGATGATTGGTTCTGGAGAAAAGATTTTTTTTAATTTTTGCAAATATGCTGACTCAGCATTTTTTCGATGCCCATTACAGAACACCCTAACATAACCAATGGCAATTTTTTTTTACCATTCAATTCTACTGGTCATAAGGATACTTCATACCAAATAAAAGCTCTCTGTTCCATGGGGTTTGGGAAATATGGGCGTTTGAAAATATTTCTATTTTTAGCTCCCAGGGTTCCCACGGGGATGCGGGAATTTTTTTTTTTGCATGGGTCAAGTACTTATGACCCAATACTACCATAAACCAAATTTGGTTCATACCGGACCATCGGTTCAGAAAATAGAAATTTTGGGCGGGGCCAAAAATCTTACCTCTCCTATTACAAAGCCAAATATTACTTTACGAACTTCGTTTGAACAAACTTGATTCTACACCTCATATGGAAGCTCCATAGCAAATATCAAGTCATTGCACACACTGGTTCTTGAGAAGAAGATTTTTAAAATATTTTGGAACATTTTCCCCCACTCCCTCCCTATGGGGCCGGGCATACTGAGTTGAACAAAAATGAAATGCCCCTTTGGGACCATCACTCACACAAACTTTCACTTGAATTGGCCCAGTGGCTTTGGAGGAGAAGACCAAAACATGACGACGGACGACGGACGGGAAGCGATTAGATTAGCTCAGCTTGACTTTGTCAAGATGAGCTAACAACCACAGGGTCCCAGTTAGGACAGAGAAGTTTGAGGAGGGGGTAACGACCAGACCGACCGTGTCAGGATAGGGCCTCCGTCGAGAAAAATTTGCAAAGTTAAGTGCTCTAAGATCGAATCTGATGCAATCGCAGCATGTGTAGCCCTATACTGGAGAGCATTTGGGTCAATATTTATTTTTATTTAGGGGGGGGGGGGGGGTGGGGGCTGGTAAAGTTTTGGTTGACCTGAGTCTCCAACCCCCCCCTCCCCCCATCCCCATGGCTACGCCACTGGCAAGGACGCCTGTTGATCCGGCACATTGGGGGCAGGTTCTCGCCATTGTGTCCATACAACTCTGCTCGTTGACGTTATTTGAGCAAGAATTTAAAAAAATAGTTTCAGTATTTGGTGTCCACTATTTGTTGGTTATGAGTACACTGAGAACCAGCAAAGCCTGTCTGTGCACTCTCTCCACAGAGTTCCTGTGAACAAGAAGGTCATGAATGCACCGCCGCGTTGTTACGGTTCAGTAACAATACCTGATCTCACCAAGGGGAAGGTGGGGGGGGGGGGGGGGGGGGGAGAAACTCACACAGCTTGGCTAGAGCATTATAATGGGGTGGGGTGTGACCACACCCCTCAAATTTATAACTGGTGGGGGTGCGGATAAAGAAAGGTTTCCAGATTTTCAGTATTCAAAATTTTGGCATTTTTGCGCCTGTAGGATTTGAGCCTTGTAACCAAGTTGGTTGTACTCCATACCCCCCACCCCCCTCGACGTTCATCATTTTAGGATTTCACATCCAGATGTAATGTTCTGTCACAATAATCAGGGTTTTGTGTCAAGGGGAAATAAATGAGTCAGTTATGGGTGGTCAAAGGGTGGTCGCTTCGCAAAAAAAAAATGAATTCCAGGGTCCAAAAAATTCATTTATTTAATTTGGGGTTGGGTCAACGAGCCTGTTGTTTAATTGACTCCATAGTTCTTTCTCTTTATTTTCATCAATTATTTGTGGGTATGCTATGTTTAAATATTCTGCTGAATTCCATGTACCTAACATATTTGTTATTGTCTTGATTGCTCAAACGTTTTTGGCGAATACAGCGAACAGGGAAATATTTTCCACTATTTGTTGGTAACTGCACATGTCAGGAATAAAAGGTAAACCATCTAAACCTGCTCGCGAGGTGGTTTACTCAGAATGATTCGGAATGATATTCCAAAACGACGATTTGCAAAGAAAACAACCAGATTGATAATCCGAGTTGTCTGCGCATGCCCGGAATAAACCATGTATTCTGGAATGGACTACGGAAACATGAGCCACGAAACCTTCTAAAACTGCACATAAATTTGAATATTAACAGAGCTGAGATTTTCACATCCTTACTCAGGAAATGAAAAAGTGGAAATTGATATTATTGTGCAATACTGGCAGAAAGTGAACAATGGGTGAAAGGTCAAATAGGGTACAGTTCGCCAGGTTTTTGTGTATCTACACAAATCGGCACCTGGTAAAACTGGTTTGTTTTTCTTTTTTGTCTTTTGTCATTTTTTAGTCTCCTAACGGGTATTTCTAAGGAACTCTAATTCTGCACTCTTTTTCATCCAGGAGCAAAGAGGAATATTTGGCACTTTGTATCACTTTGGTAAGCTGAGAAAAAATATGTGACTAGAAATTGTTTCCTCGGTAAAAATAGACTAAGATTTTATAATACCACTTTCCTGAGAGAAAAATTCTGTAATTCCAATAACACCAGAAAACAGCATCACTAAGGCACAGAAACCATCCATTTCACCTCCAAAATCCTTCACAATCCACCATTTCTTTCACAACATCAGCAGATCACATGTCGTGTACGCTGCCCATATGAACGCAGAAATTGAGACCCCACTAATTACACTACGAGGTGGGGTCTCAAAACCCCACCACGTGACTTCAATTTGTCTATAATTAACTTGTGTTTTTTGCAAGTGTGGTAATCAGGTTTATTCTTCCACCAAAAATAGTTTCAGTCCATTGTTATTCAGTGATTGTTAGGTATTGCACTTAAGTATAAGTGGAATACATATGCTCCATACATGTTTTTTGATAATAAAAAGCAATAATATGGCAGAAAAACGATCAAAATATGGAGTTTGAATCGTGTTTTTAATCTCGCATGAATATGTCAAACTGTGTGATGGGATGTTCGACTGACGTCGGTTTATCTTTTGATCTCTCAATCACCGGCTCTTAATTAGATCAAATTTTTTCACAGTCACTGAAAAATTACTTTTACTTGAAATATTAAAAAGATAGTTCAATATTTGAAAAAGTTATTAAAAGCTATTGCGATTCCGAATGTTGTTCATCAAAATCGATTCAGAACTCGAGGAATTACGAAAATATAAATATTATACCGTACTGAAATCATGGATGTGAGTTGAAATAATTATAACTTGACCAGCACAAACTCTGGACATTTCCCCGATGGTCTTTTACCTAACTGTAGCTATTGACGGAGAAGAATCATGTTACCGGTACTGAATTTTTAATAAATTGTGGGTTGGGTGGGGGGGGGGGGGGGGGGGGGGGGGTATCCGATTTTATTTATTTATTTATTTGTTGGTGTTTAAAGTCATACAAGTTATGCACAATGGCTAATCATGACCGTGACAGTTTTACGGGTGGAGGAAGCCGGAGAGACCCACCAAGCAACGACGAGCAGCTGCCAGCTCCCCAACATTGTAACTCCGCACTGCAGCACAGGCAGGGTTTGATTGGTTGAAGATGTGCGTACCATCGACGTGCAGTACGCCTTAGTACACGGCGTCATCGTGCCCCCATGTTGGCAATCGGGGCTAAGTGCCTTGCCTAAGGACACAACGCGGGAGTCCGAATTGATCGCTCAGATGGTCACCCATCCGACGATTAACCAGGCTCGACGTTGCTTAACTTCGGCGATCTGACGAGAAACGGTTACCGCAACGCCACCGTGCCCCCGATTTACGATTTTAAAAGTTAAGTTCAGAGTGGAATGTTACAATGTACATGTTGAGAGTGGAATTAACATAAATAAACTACATTAACGAAAAAGGAATGCTTGTGGTGGCCCTGGAACCTTTCAGCCCAAGACGCTTCGGAATCCGTATATTGAAGCGCCTGCATGCACTAGGAAGGAAAACTGGCCAAGATGGTGGGGGAGGGGGGGGGGGGGGGGGCAGATGGGCAAGCAATCAATGATATAGGCCTATTTGTGCGTGTGGGTTTATGGGAGTCTGGGGTCCAATTGCCTCGTTTCGGGGATGGGGAGGGAGGCGGGGAGGGGGGGGACTATTTACTTCACCATTTAGGAGTGGTATGGATGACTGAAGCTTACACTGCCAAGACATTGGAATTCTTGATGTGCGGACTGCGCCAGAAAATCTCCGATAGAGGAATTAAAATCTCCTTTAGGAGTGGTATGGATGACTGAAGCTTACACTGCCAAGACATTGGAATTTTTGATGTGCGGACTGCGCCAGAAAATCTCCGATAGAGGAATTAAAATCTCCTATCTGAAAGTTTCATTTAATTTTTGGGCTTTCAAGACACGTGTGGGGGGACAAAACCAAAAAATTATAATACGAAATTTCGGGGCATGCTTGAGCTAGGGTTATGATGTGTGGTGGTCTGGCTTGTCGATCGGCATGTCATTATTGAAAAATAAAAAAAAATATTATTTTCTATTGATTTTATTTACATATGGTTATAATTATGATTGCTGAATTAATAAAAAGTAATTGAAAATGTTGATTTGTCTCTTATTTTTCTCAAGCTTGTCATGTGCAGAGGTGTTAAAACAGATGGTGGTTTGAAGGACAGCTCTGTGCTTTGTCGCGCCACTCAAATGTTATTTCACACCTTGTGCAAGTGGTAGTTTAATCTACTATATTTAATTAATCACTTCAATCCCGAGTACTTTAATGTAGTAGTAGTAGTAGTAGAATATTTTATTTAAGTGTCACATTTCAATACACATACATAATATACATAGAGTATTTACAAAATATTTATATGAAATCCGGCCTATGTAGGCTTATGAGACACGTTTTCATCAGAGGTAGGTCTTTTTTTACCCAAACCCGAAAAACCAAAGCACATGCATGCACACCAACACACACACGCCCTTGCGCACCCCCCCCCCCAGCCCCCCCACCCCCCACACAGAGTAATATGCAGATATACGCCCACATGCACTTGCGTATACTTTCGTGTACTAATTTTCTTTCACTTTTTCTTACTCCCCACCCCCCCATCACGTATATCTGTCTCTCTCTATCTCTTTCCCGCCGAAGTGTACTCTCTCTTAGAATGGCACATTCGCAGATATTTTAATTCGGTAGCTCCCTTATATTCACCAACGTATTTTTACATACACACAGGCTTAGCTATTTCAATTGATAATACAAATAACAACAATGTAGAGGAACGTTGAAAAATCTGCAAATGCAAAGAGTATAAAAGTATGTAACAAACCCCTTCAGAATTGGATGAAGGATATTTGTTTCCGTATGCAAATATCTCTCCCCCCCCCCCCCGCCCCTCCCCCAGTGAAATAATCATTAGTTTCAATCACAAGTGAGATACTTTTTGGTATCCATTCAAAAACACTATATTTTCTTTTTACTATATCCCTTTTATAAGAATCTTTAATTGCGTAGCCCAACAAGAGTAAGACAGGAAAGAGGATGAGCTGGTCGACATGTTTTAAAGTGGTATCACTTCGATCATTAGCCGTGCGCGGTGGGCGCTTTCGTGGCGCCGGAGGCTTTTTCGCCCCACATCCCACCCAAGAAAAACACGGTTCATCACGTGTTGGCCTACAGCTGTAAACAAAATGTGAAATTGGGATCTTCGCGAATAGTAGTTGTTTTTCTCAAGTCTGGTTTATTTATTTCCTCGATCAAATCGATCGCGCAAACACAACAGTTTAGTTTCGAAAGTGACGAGGACTTTGTACTTAACCAAATGGAACTGACTGTACTTTCCCTATTTACAATTTCAAACCACAGCAATAGTCGCCGTCTGCCTTCTCCAAATTCCAATTTTAATTTAAAATAAATTATCTACTACCAGTAACAAACACAGTCGTCTTGCCAGTTGACGTCACAAGACAGTATTTATTAATCAGCAGAAAAACTGACATGCAAAAGCAATTAAACTAATCGTTAAAGCTCGTGACCGCGGTGGGTCACAGTGTTTTGAAAACTGTCTTCCACTGATCAAACACTGCGGTCCACTGGATCTCCACGGTGGAGAACACACCGCGGCGGCGTTTTTTGTTTCAATCCACGTTGAACGTACTGTAAGGTTAGTTATAAAGAAACCAAATGAAGTTAAAAGATTAAAAAAGACAACTCTTTTATGTAAATATCTATGTGCAGAAAACAAACTTATTTATATAAATATCTATGTGCAGTGTATTGTGTTTCGTTTCTATAGTTTATCGCTGGTTAAAAGTTGAAACACTTGAATAAAATAAAATATATCAAAGCCAATGTTCTTGTTATTGTTGCTCTGTTGTCAATGAAGACAAGTAATTAATTGTACACGCCCACTCATAAATAGTTCCTCTATAAATAGACAGCACTAATCTAAATTTAGCATCAATAAGTTGGGGTATTAATTGACCAGTCTCATATGGGTACTGTACACGTAATGAATTCCAAACACAGCTTGTTTACAGGTTTGGAAAAAAGGAAATTGATTTATTGGCGGGAAATGGAAAATAGGTGACAGACTCATTAGGTTATGTTCACGAGGGTGTTGTGTACCATACACATATTGGCCCTAGGTGAACCAGGTTTGGCTATATTTTTGTCTTTTTGAATTTTAAAACTCCAAAGAGTTTTCTCTCAGGGCCCTTCAAAATCTGCTACTTTTCCAACCAGGAGAGTTTAAAGTATTACTTTGGTAAGGATCGATAAAAATAGGTGACACTGTTATACATCGTAAGTCAAAACATTACAAAGATTTTTAAAAAATCACTTCCCTGAGAAATTCTTCACAGAAACTGATTGGAATACTTCTATAACATAGTAGCACTGTTGAAATGCATCAAACACCCCCAGGAAATCTTCTAAATCTGCATGTAACTAAATATTTATATCAGAGCTGAGACTTTCACATCCTTCACAAGGATATGAAAAAGAGGAAATTGATATTATTGTGCTATACTGGCGGGAACTGGACAATGGCTGAAAGGGCAAATAGGGTACAGTTCACTGGGTTTTTGTGTTCCTACACAAATCGGCACCTGGCAAAACCGTTTCGGTTTTCTTTTTTGTCTTTTGACAATTTTATAGTCTCCTAAGGGGTAATTTCTTAGGAACTCTAAATTCTGCACTCTTTTTCATCTGAGAGGAAAGAGAAATATTAGGCAATTTGTATTACTTTGGTAAGTTGAGAAACAAGAGGCCCCACGTGGCCTTAATCGCTCACCTGACAAAGTGACTCTAAGAAGTATTTTAGGTCACCTTCACCATGTCATGCCTCATCAACATTAACTGGTTGAGTGATAGATTTTTTTTGAAGTTCAACATTTGTTACCTAAAATTAGTTTTATTTAAAATCATTGGTGTGTGGCCAATCTCCAATGATTTTTAATAAAGCAAATTTATCTCTGCAGACAAACTGGTTTAGCTTGAAGCACAAACAAGGAATGTGAAGAGGTAGCCTTGGACATCTCTCCCCAACTGTGGATATCTTCCATGTGCTACATGTACATATTTGCATGCAAGAAAACAAAAATTTTCACAAATTTTCCAAAATATTAGTTTTTTTTTATCATCATTGGAACAAGCTCAAATAGCTTATTCCAATAGGGGTATGGGAAGATCAGGTATTTTTTGAGACAGAAATGTGAATATATAAATAATGGTGTTTTTTGTGAATGATGCTGGAGAATTTTGCGTAAAGATATGGTAAATGGTTTGTTCTAGATACAGAATGATGCAAAAGTATTTAAATTTGATTAGGCAAGTTGTTCCTATAATGCATTTAAAAATTGAAGTAACTGTTTTTTTGCTGCCCGAACTTTTAGATGTGTGTGTCTGTGTTTGTGTGTGTGTGTGTGTGTGTGTGTGTGTGTGTGTGTGGGGGGGGGGGGGGGGGGGGTAAGAGTGTTCTTGCAAACAAAAATTCCTGAATAAATGGAAAATTTTATTTTTTGTGTGAAAGACAGAGTGCGTGAATGTTGATTGGAACAAGCTTAGAGAGCTCATTTTAATGTGAAGTCATAAAGCTGTGTTTTTACGTACGAAATTCTGGAATAACTAAAAAATTGCTTTTTTGACTCAAAAAGCATGGTGTGCGACCTCTCATTGGAATGAGCTCAAAAAGCTCATTCCAATGGGGTATTTACAAGCGATAAGTACATGTATGTTTAAGAGACAAAAATTAAAATTTGAATAGCGATTTTTGCGAAGAATGCTGACAAGTTTTGGCAGTTATGCTGGTTTAAAGGTAAGATATGCAAAGTGGTTGTTTTTTAAAGGCGACATATAATTAAGGGGAATTAACCCTTGATTACTGAGGGTAACTTCTAAAAGTACTGAAATTTCATGAAACAATGTGAATAACAGACAACAGTTGCCTAAAAATTTCATGAATAACTAAAATTTTTATTCTTTTGTCTCGAAAACATGGCATATGACCTTTGTTGGAATGAGCTGAATGCGTGTGTTCCAATGAGGGGTCATAAAAATTTGAACGGAGATTTGAGTGAATAATGCATTAGTACTGCTAGATTTGGGTAAACGGTTCACCCTGGATACCACCCCTTCTATAGTAGATCTTTTCTGCAAATTTTGTCTAAGATTCTATCAACTTTACAAATAAATACGTTCATGAATCACAATCAGATCCACCCCACAATGTTGCATACCAAATATCAAAAGATTCTGCCTGCTGGATCTGGAGAAGAAGATTTTTATAGAAATATGCCTGAAATGCACTAAGTTAAAATTTGGGCTCCTATACGGAGCCCAAATATAAACCCAGGGGGCCGATTTGAACAAACTTGAATCAGATCCACCCCACAATGTTGCTTACCAAATATGAAAAGATTCTGAAGCTGGATCTGGAGAAGAAGATTTTTTAAGAAATTTGCCTGAAATGCACTAAGTTCGAATTCGAGCTTCTATAGTGAGCCCAAATATGAAACTAGGAAGCCGATTTGAACAAACTTGAATCAGATCCACCCCCACAATGTTGCATACCAAATATCAAAAGATTCTGCCTGCTGAATCTGGAGAAGAAGATTTTTTAATAAATTTGCCCGAAATGCACTAAGTTTGAATTCGAGCTTCTATAGTGAGCCCAAATATGAATCCAGGGGGCCGATTTGAACAAACTTGAATCAGATCCACCCCGCAATGTTGCATACCAAATATCAAAAGATTCTG